>CM021103.1:50540373-51140373 GCA_007115665.2 Sequoiadendron giganteum | reverse complement strand
TAGTATTAGAGTGTGCCAAACATTAAGATTCAAATAAAAGAGTGATTGTGGGACCTCAAAGGAGAATCATAGCCAATTTGACTAAAGAATCTATTGCATAAACTTTTAACATTAGCTCACACCATAAGCTAGTGAAGATCAACACGATGGAGGTAGAGGAATTATATGCAAAGGATCATGACAAGGCTTTGTCTATAATGAATGGTAACTGGATTGCTAAGCCAAAGTCCCACTACTCAAAGCTTCCCAAGCAATTACATAGGAGCGATTTCAAAGTGGAGTATAATGATATGATCACCCTCTAAAGTAGAATAATTGGATCAGAGGAGGCCTTCATATTCAATAATTGGATGTTTTATGCTATCTCACAAATTGTGAAGGGAGTCCATTATCACTGGGAAGGTATTCTAAGTGACAACTTGGACTTACAGTTGAGGAGTATACCAGATACAAAGAAATTCACCATGACCTCCTACCTTGTATATCTGTTGGCCAAGAAGAACAAGTATAAAGGTCTGAGTTGCAAAGGATTCCTTGGAAAGGATAGGATATGTAATTTTTTCCCTCAGCTTCAGTTTAATACTTCCAATTATAGGAGGGTAAATGATGCCTTCTTCATGTACATTACAAGATTGTTACAGAATGCACTACATGTCAGGATTTTAGTGGAAGCCATGGAACTAATAAGGAAGTATGGTCAATTTTTTATCCAATTTCAAAAGTTTTCTTACATCAAGGTGCAAGAATGACTAGCAGTACCCATGAGATTTCCCAGATATCCAACCAAAAAGCTCATTTTACTAGAATTGACTAGGAAGTTGGTGGCCTTTGATGCAATTTTGAAGGAGATGCACAAGACAGGACTCAGAGCTGAATTTTCCTTAAGAATTGAAGTCCCGAAGCCATGCCCCTCTATCCAAAGTGCCCATTACTTTGAGAAGGAGATGGTACAATTCCATTTGTATTCACATACAAATAGAGATAACTTTGATCCCAATGGAATTTCTCAAAGGTTAGCAAGTATGGAGTACAAGCATAAAATTCATATAGAGGATTACTGGGCTAATTGAAGAGATGAATTTTAAATGATTAGGAGAAAGTGTCCTAGATTATCTCTAAGTTGGATCAAGTGGCGGATTTGAATGTAATCAATGCTCTTGTGTTGAAATACTCCAAGTTGTGGGTGAAACAAAATATTTTGGAACTAGAGGCAAGTGGCACAAAGTTCACGTATGATTTGATGGGGGATCTTGAATCCCACTCGAAAGAAGAAGACGAAAAAACTAAAGATGATACCACAAAGCTCCCTTCAAAAGGGGACCTGGAGGAAACACATTTCCATATTTAAAGGAGAACCATAAGCCAAAAAAAAAGAAAAGAAAAGAGGAAACCAATTGCTAAGGCCAGGAAGTCCTCAAAAGAGATAGCTGAGGAGGACACTAAGGAAGCCCAACCCTCTAAGAAGAGAAAATTAACCATTGAGGGTGATAAGATGGCTAAATCAAAGAAGGCCAAGGTCATTGAAGAGGAGGATATCCAAACAAAGATAGTTGATATTGAGAGCTCAGGAGAGAAACCACGAGTATACGTGAGGAGAATTTATCCCAAAAAAAAGGTTCCTCCTATAGAGAATGTAGATAAAACAATAATTGAGCCTAAAAAGAATGAAGAGGTGCCTACTAATGATCTTCCAAAGGAAATGGAGGGAGAAACTATAGGAAATAATTCTCCTCCTCCATCTCTAGTTCAAAATGTGCAAGATGATGAAAATACTAATAATAAGGAGGATGATGTTTCTAATAAGCTTGAACGGAAAATTGAAGAAGAAGATCATCCTAATAACCCTAAAGAAGAGACTGAAAATGAAGAAGTATCTACACCCAAGAGTGGGAAACTTAGTGGCTTCATAAAGAAATTGGAAGAAAAGGAGGTTCAAAGCAAGGATGCAACATCATAAGTGATAATTGAAATGCCTTCCCAACATCTAGTACATGAGCAATTGACCAATGACCTCTAACATGTAGAGGATAAAATTGAGGATGAGCATAATATAGATGGGGAACAATAGCAAGTTGATGATGACAAAGGTACATAGAATGTTAAAGATAGCCTTGCTAGCAGTCAGCCATAATAGGATGTTCCTTAAAATAATGAATAAATAGAACAACAAACTACCCCAAAATGGCTAGAGAAGAGGCTGAAGTAGAAAGCCATCATCATGGAGGATGAAAATCCAAACTGGGATAAATTCTTGGAGAATTGGGGACAACCTAAGGAGAGGAAAAGGGCTAGAACAACTTCTAGGTTCTCCAAGGCTGAATTTAAAAATAGAATTATTCATGTTGCTACTCATGTAGATGATAAGTACAAAGATGAGGTAAGACCCTCAAATTACAAGGTGCAAACTATTAATCTTGTTCCATCCACAAAGGAGCGAGAGAAAAAATATTTTCAAGAGTTATCATAGGCAATCCTCATAAGGCTGGATAAGGAAACTAGAGAAAAAGAAGAATTGTAGAAGCAACTAAGGGAAGTGTATATATATGTTCAACATTTGGTGAAACCCCTACAAGCATAGAGTAGTGAAGGGTCCTCATTTTTAGAAGGATTTCTATCAAAGGAAGCAGTATCAAAGATTGAGATATTGAAATCTTCTGTGAGGGGCACTCAGGAATGGTTACAAAGTGTAAGTCAAAGAGGAGATTCTATGATTGAAAAGGTATTGCAAATGTATCAAAGGGAATCCTCCCTCTCCGAGAACATGGAACAATTTCTTACTGGGTGTCAAAACCTGAATGATACCATCATCAGAGAATTGGAGAAAGTGTTTGAGGTTCCTACAAATGTATTGATCAAGGAGGGAATTCTCACAGTGGAAAGTACCAATAAAGCCATGGACTGGATAGAGGATTTTAATTTCAAAAATGAGCTTAAGTTGAAGGCGCCCAAAAAAATATCCAAGGCTCAAAACAAGGTGAAGGATGTTTTTGATCTAGCTGCAATGCCTTTTTGGAAATTGTCACTAGAAGAAGAAAATCTGGACAAAATAATTGAAATGTAAAACAATTACAAAAATGGTGCCATGAAGTTTATTCTCCATGTGATGGTGGGCCAATAATAAAGGATCAGCTGGAAGATGCTGCAATTTACATTTCTAGTTTGGATAGGTATCAAGGACTTTATGGCTATTGGGAGAAAACTTTGGCTAAGTATGGAGGATAATTAAATTCAATTAAAGCAAGAATTAATTTAATATCAATATGCTTTCAAAAGTTCAAGAAATTTACAAAAGGAGGGAAGAAGATAAAGACAAAGGGGATGAATAAGCCTAGGCGTCTTAGATAAAGTGTCGTCTACATCGAGCTTACCTGGATGCAAGTCGGCCACACTTTGAATTTTGTGCCTACAATGTATTTAATTATAAAGTTGACCTCTTGGGCTGACCTCATAATACTTTATTTTAATTTTGAATTAAGGAATTTTGAAAGTGTCAAGGCTGACCTATATGGCCGACCTAATTGTAAAACCCTAATTTGGGCCGACCTAAGTTGAAAGGGTCTATAAATTGAGGTCTCCTCCTCATTTGTAAGGATGATACTAGATAGTGAATAGCTA
Source organism: Sequoiadendron giganteum (assembly GCA_007115665.2). Classification (NCBI taxonomy): domain Eukaryota; kingdom Viridiplantae; phylum Streptophyta; class Pinopsida; order Cupressales; family Cupressaceae; genus Sequoiadendron; species Sequoiadendron giganteum. The sequence goes on along the minus strand of CM021103.1, from coordinate 51,136,758 downwards.
ATAGCTAGTAGTGCATAGTTGAGTAGAGTTTGAGTTTTGGATACAATTTTCTACTTGAGATACTTGAATTGTTGTAGTTTTTTTGGTGAAGCTAATACAATTGAAGGCATTATTCTTTGGTGTTCTTATATGTGTTATTCATCTATGCATGGTTCTTGTGTATCCTTTTATTCTAAAGTATTAGGTAAGTAATTTTATGATTAATCTTAGAGCTAGTTGAAGTTCATTTATGTTTAAGATAAAGTGTTTGAGTTGTTGAGGAATATTCGGTCTGTACTTTTAGTGATCTACTAATTGTGGATTACTATGTAAAGTTAGCCTAGGCCTACTCTATTTTCAACTCAAGTTCAATTGTGAATGTTTGAATGCATGTTGAAATATTTATAGTCTGAAAAAATCATTTGATTCCTTTGGGGATTGCATTGTCTTTGTGATATTGTGGATTTAATCTCGGTTAAGTAGAGATTGGTTTTGGAAGATTGGTCCATCTTGAACACTCTATTATTTACATACTTGATCTTAGGTTTAGATTAGATATCTTTCTTGAACCCTTTATCTTTTTTTTTTTCTTTTAAATCATTGTTAGAGAAAGATTCACAAAGCATCACCCTTATTGCTATATTTGATGAATATTGAGACCTCCATCACTTTTTTTGTAAGGTCCCTTTGTGACTACTAACATTTTCACATTTATCTCTGAGTTTTTTTCTGCATTATTAACACCTAGCATTAGAGACCTTGGGGCTATCTCTTGAGGCTTGTTGATAGAGATTTACCTTTCAAGAAAGATATGATACTTGTATTATGTCTGAGTTGTTGTAGTGCTAAAAACACCATCAACAAGACACTTATCACAATCTAATCAAATCCTCATTTAAGATTTGCACATTTTATTTTATAAGCATTCATTATTGTACTTTGTAATGATTCCACTATTTAATATATAAGGCATATCAAATGATTTTGTGGATCAACTCTTTTCTCTCTTGGTTACATAACAAATCATTTGTTTTGATCTCTCGTTTGTGATAAATGTTTTGGTTGTAGGTGATTTCTAGGATATGTGGGGTTCACTATCAACTCCAACATAGTATCAAAGCACTAGATATATGAATTCCTATCTAAATTATAAGAGACATAACCTTGAGATAAAAATAGACTCATCTTGGAGCAAAATAGTCATCACCATTAAGTCCAGAATGATCACAAACTTAAGGAACACCTTTCATTTCACCAAAAATTGAAAAGAAAAAAAAAAGTTTTTTTTTTGTGATCTAAGATTTTGTACGACTATACAGAGATGTATAACTCCCAAGCCTTGTGCAAGTACCCATATGAAGGGTTTGAAAAAAAAGCTATGTTCTTTTAAAAAAATAGGTTTTCAAAAAAAGTCAAATAAAAAAATCAACAAAATAGTTACTTTTTATATGGTAGAATGTACTGCACCTGTAGTATTGTGCCCTATATGTGGTCCTTTCTTGGTAGTTTGGAGCCTTGATAGCTCCTACCTCCATCTGTTGACAAAGACAGTTTGGATTATTTTATCTCCATCTAGTTAGGCCAACCTAATTGATGAATAAGATATACTTGTATATATAAGATTTTTTGAGGAATGAAAGAGAGGAGAAGCGTTAAGTGGTGTGTGTGTGTGTGTGTGTGAAAGTGTGTATGGAAGAAAGGTTTGAGCCTAAATGCTTTATCAGTTGTGGATCAATGCATATTTTTTGAGAGATTTTTGTGTGAGGCAACACTTCATATTTTGAGCTTCATTGGAACTGTACCCTACACATTGAATGTGGATTCCATCAGTTCAACCTTTTGGTAGTGAGCCACTATCTTTGTATCTTGGCAGTTAGCCATCTTTTGTACTCAGTCAGTGAACCTTTTTAAGGATAGTGAGTCCTGGTAGTGAGCCCTATAATATTTTGTATATAGATATAATATATTGTGAGTTAACCCTCGCTGTGATTTTTCCCTTTTTGGGTTTTCCACATAAAATCCTGGTGTTCATGTGTATGACTGTATTGATTTGTTTTTATGTTCCTTCTTGTTGATTCAATAAAAATTATGATAATGATAAGATGGATTTTATTATGGTTTTATAGAATATTGACTCACCCCCCTCTTAGTATTTCATATTTTCAACAATTGGCATCAAAGCTTGGTTCCTCGGAAGAAGCCTAACAACTTGAGGAAGGTCCCAGAATTTGAGTATAAGAATTTTTTTCCTTCATAAGTGGTCTCTGCTAGATATTCAGAAGAAATAGAAGATTTGAAGGACAAGTTGATAAAAGTGAATGATTATAGTGAAAAGCTACAAAGTAAAAGTGTTGAATCATGTGATCTATTGGTTAAGGCGGTTGAAATTGTCTCTGGTTTGCTACAATAATTGGATGAGAAGAAAAGAACTCAAGAATATCATGAAATTAAAATTTAGAGGAAGATGGATGAATGCACGAAGCTTGAGGAAGAAGTAGAAATCTTGATATCTAATCTGGAAAAGGTAAGAAGTTTTGAAGACAAATTTAAGATAATCTTGACAATGCTCGATGAGCTGATTACTTCTCAAAAACCAACGATGGATAAGAGTGGTTTAGGGTTTGAGAAAGGTAAAATTTTGAAAGTGAAGCAATTTATTGGTAAGAAGACTCAGTGCAAAGATGGATGAATCAAGGATGTAAGAAGGAACTTTGAAAAAAATCCTTTCAAAAAACTTGATGCTAAAAGGTATTTATCTTTTAATGGTGTTTATTATTCCTACAAGAAATTTGGTCATAAGGAAAAGGACTGCAAAATTAAAATGGATGATTCTTTATCATTCTTCGACAAATGTCTTAAGTGCAAAATATTGGATATAAAGTTAGTTTGTGTGAAGATAAGCTGAATAAAAGAAAAGACGGAAATAAGAATTCTATTTGTTGTAAGTACAACAATCCAAAACACCCTAGTAATAATTGCAGAAGAAGAAAAAATGATTATCCGATGAAGAAGAATGATCAAATCATTAATCTAGAAGAAGAAAGAAAGGAAATGAAAGAGATTTGGACAAAGGAAGGAGAATTTAAGAAAGATTCAAAATCATCAGTTTTATTTGTGCTAACCTCTCGTTTAGATACTCCCATCAATTTTAATTCAAGCAATGGGTAAGGGGGAACAATTATTAAAAAATCTATTAAACCCCCGCATCAATACTTGTGTCACATCATGACAAAAGTATATTTAATGTGGTAACAAAACTAAGGAATTTTCTCAGTCGAATGTGTGAAGGATGAGGTCTACAGAATTTGAAAGAATGGAGGCATAGATAATTTTCAAGGTAATCTACTTGCAAGTTGAAGCATTTATTGCAAAATCATTTGAATTGAAAGGAATAAATTCATATAATTCAAGAGGCTTATGTATTTTTAGAGAGGCGTGTAAAGGATTCTTAGAGAGAAATGCAAAGTTTTAGGGTTTGAAGAAGAGATCAAGTAGATTCAAAGTGAGCTCTGAAAATAGGATATCTATACATTTCTTGTTGGCATTAACAAAGGTATTCCTATTTGCACAATATTTCATTTTTATTGCTATGGATAATTCAAAGGTTGTGAATAGTGTGGATAGAGTACATGTTAGTTTGAAAAGATATTTGAAGAATATGTGGGAAGAGTCTATTGGTGCGTTCTCTCGCATCCCTCCAAGAGTATTTACCACAAAAGATATCTATACATTTGTTTATTGCAAGATAGAAGAAATGTCACCAGTTCAGTTGAGCATGTTATAGAAGAATGAATTGGAAGAGAGAATTGATGCCTACAGAGTGTTAGTTGAGAAAAAATTGGATGTTTGGAGGAAAGTCCCTTTGTTTGAATTTGAGAAGAAGTATATTTGAATAATTTTGAGAAAAATTCATGATGAATCTTTGGGGATTGATGAAACACTTGATTACCAGAGAAGAAATCAGAGATGTAATTGGTTTATGTTCCTCCAGAACAGTTCCCAAATGGAAGACTATGGATGAGAAAGAGATAATTGAGGTTACCAATGTGAATCTTGAAGGGAAAGAGATTGATTTGAGATCAATTGTGGATCCGGTAATAAGGTGTGTTGCTATGGTCATCGATCACAAAGTTTGTATTCCTAGCAATGACCTTACAGTTTCTACTATTGTTGTACATACTGTTGTTGATATGGTTAAAAGAGGTATGGATTATGACTTGTGTGAATTACTTTGTATACGCATTTTGAAGAATTTAAAGGAAATCAAGAAGAGTAAGAAGAGAATTTTTCGGTATGGTAATTTGGTTGTCTGTTTACTTTTCCACTTTTTGAGAGAACTACCGATAATAGGAAGGATAAAATGGTCAAATACAAAACCTATTTCCCATCAAATCAAGAACTTCATGATAAATCTTGGTAGCTCGGATGCACAAGATACTTCCCTTGCTACATTATTTGGAAAATTTCAGATGAGGATGAGTAGAAGGCTTAGAATTCCAATAAGTGTTGTTGAAAGGTAATCTGGAAGCATCAATTTTCTTGTGTCCATAGATTTTTGTCACATGGAAGTAGTTGAACCAAGGTTGGTTTGGATATCAGAATTAGATAATGAAGTTTCAGAGGTTGAAGTTGATAATTATGCTAAAATTATTTTACAAAACCCTAAGAATCTTAGTGTAGAAGGTATCTCTGATAGCTTAACGGGAACAAGGAAGAAAAGGAAGAGTGTTTTTAACTAAGAAATTTTAAAAGGAAGTGAGTTTGAGAGAGCTCAACATGAACATGAAAGAATAAATATTCAAATTTCTTTGGAAGAATTGTAGAAGGTTATTCTCAGTGCTAATTTTGATTCATATATTTCTATTGTGGAGAATCTCCATGGCATGCTTGATTCTTTGAAGGTCTACATCTCCAAACTTGAAGTGCATGCTAGAATTAGGTTCAATGAAGGAAATTTGGAAGATATCAAGGAAAAATGTACAAATGCACATAATTGAGTGATGAAGGAATTGGAGAGTGTACAATTTTGTGAAGAAGAGGATAGGAACTAATTTCTTTTTGCCTAGATTAGTCTATCAGTCAACTAGATATACGAAATGAGATAAAAATGAATGAATCTCAGATGAGAACTCAGGTAGATACATACAAGTTAGTAGAAGATAGAGATAATTAGAGATTTTCCTACATTGTGCAACTTCAAGACAAATTATTTTATCTGTAGGATCAAAGGACAAATGTTATCAATAAGTTTGTGGCACTCAGAGACATGATTAAACTTAGACACACTTCTATTTCTAGTGCTCTTGGCTATATTGGCAAATTATTAGAGATTAATATTAGTTCCAATACTCTAGTAGATGGTATAGAGTTGTTAACTAAGCTTGAGCTATTTCAAAAGACTCTTATAAGTGCAAAAGGTTCATGGGAAGAAGGAAAAGTTTCATGGAAGGTCATCCTAGAGAGTCTCAAAGGTTCTTCTTCAAGTTAACTCAATCTAATGTTCATATCTTTTTGGTTACATTTTGATGCATATATAAATTCATACTAGATCCCATCCTTTTTCATTGATGTCAAAGGGGGAGAGATAGAGAGATGAAGAGATAGAGGTTAATAGAGATTTTTTTTTTGAAGAACAATTTTGATAGGGGGAGTATTCAAAATACTCAGTTGTAGTATATTTGAAAATGTTTTTGTCATGCATGTTGCCATCAATTCCAAAGGGGGAGATTGTTGGGATTATGGAGCCTTGAAACATGAGCATGAAATATGGATGGTTTGTGTTAGTTTTTCCTATGTTTTCATTTATGTCAAAATGGTGATAACTATATGGGAAGTTTACTTGGTTTATCAAAAGTTGTTCTCTGTCGGTAATAATCTTTTGTGATGGATCAATGTGTTGGTATTCAAGTCTAGAATTTACCGCAAGATCTTATATGACTCTAACCTCTTAACCATGTTATAATGACTCATTCAGATAATTGTATCCTAGATCTTGAGATGTTTTTGGTTGTGAGCATAAAGTTATCTCTGATAGAGTTCAACTCTATATTTTATTGTTGTTTTGTGCTTGGCATACTATGTTGGAGACTCCACATTTTATTAAGGTGAAAATTCTTATGTTGAGGTTTTTTTAATAGTCCCCATGCTGGTGGTATGATGGGAAAATAATTTGCTCAAATACAAAAGGTGTTTTCTTTGATGTTTATTTGTTGGTTTGGAGAATTGTGTTCTAGTATTGGCTGACTTAGCGTATGCAATGCATTATGGAGACTAGTTATGTTCTATGGATGTTAGCCGACATGATATAATGCACTACATGGATTAAATGTTTAATTTATACATGGTTCTAAAAAAGAGAGTTTGGATTATTTTGTTTTCATCTAATTAGGTCGACCTAATTGATGAATAAGATATACTTGTATATATAAGATATTTTGATCAATGAAAGAGAGGAGAAGTGCAAATTGGTGTGTGTGTGTGGAAGAAAGGTTTGAGCCTAAACGATTTATCAGTTGTGGATCAATGTAGATTTATTGAGCAATTAATGTGTGAGGCAACACTTCATATTTTGAGCTTCATTGGAATTGTACCCTGCATATTGAAGGTGTATTCCATTAGTTAAACCTTTTGGTAGTGAGCCACTATCTTTGTATCTTGGTGGTTAGCCATCTTTTGTACTCAAGTAGTGAGCCTTTTTAAGGATAGTGAATCTTGGTAGTGAGCCTTTTAATATTTTGTATTCGGATATAATATATTGTTAGTTAACCCTCATCGTGGTTTTTCCCTTTCTAGGTTTTCCACGTAAAAATCCTGGTGTTCATGTGTATGGTTTCATTGATTTTTTTTTATGTTCCTTCTTGTTGATTCAGTTAAAATTATGATAATGATAAGATGGATTTTATTATGGTTTTATGGAATACTGATTCACCCCCCCTCTTAGTATTTCGGATGTTCAACAATCTTGGAAACTATAAAGGATATGTTAGAATGAGATGAATTCATTTGATCTTGTTTATGTGTACTGAGGTTATTAGTCTTTTATTATTTTATTTGAGGAAGTGTTATGATTTTTTTGTTCATCCTTCTATGGTCATCTTGACATAGGATAACTATGAGTCTTGGTGACATAACATCTTGACACATGTCACGTGGCTTGATCTTTTTCCTTATCTTTATGGACCCATACCTACACTAGACACACCAGAGAGTTACTCAACATGGGGTATTATCAGTGATCATGTTGTAGGAGAATTTTTTTCTAGAGTGTTGATCTTGACACTATGTATGTTGTATCAAACATTGATTGTCCCCACACACTTTGGATTTGACTTTGGGAGATCCATAGAGACCTCATATCTCTATACCTAAGAGGATCCTACTACAGATCATCTCACTCCTATTGCAGATGAAAATTTTATACCCTTTAATGATGATACTTTAGAGGGTCTTGAGTTTATCATAGGTCTTACATGTTTTGATGTTTCAAAGACTTGTCTTTATGTTCCCACTCTTTAGATTGAGACACAATCATCATATCTTTTTTTTCGTGATTAGCTTGGCATCACGACATCCTTGGCCCCTATTGGTTTAGTGCAACATGACATTCATCTTATTCCATAAACAACTACTTGGGATTCATATCTTGTAGACATATCATCCTTGTTTGTAAAGTCTTAAATTATAGATTTGGAGGATTAATTTTGGGACAATCATCTCCTCTTTGTTGATAGCCATATCATCATTGTTGGCCCATCATCTTCATCATCTTTGGAGCCTATTATACATTATTTTTCATATTTTTTTGGATTGACATCATCTCTTTCTAACATGTGGACACTTGAGCACTTTTTAGAGGCACACGCCATTTGGATTTGGATTCTTGATTTTTCCATTTTTTGGAAATGGATTCTCCAATCACTAGTGGATCTATTTCTTCCTAAGGGGAGAAATGTTGTTTGCAAGTAGTGGATCATGTTCTAGATCTTTAGGTGTTTATCATTTACATAGGAGCTCTTTATTTATGAAGGGATTGATATCCTCCTTTTCTCTCTTCTATCAGGGGGCATCCATTGTAATTGTGTGATAGAAGCAATCCTTGGGGATTCACATTGAGTCCTTTTATCCTTCTTTCACTATTATAGTTATTTCATTTTCTCTCTTTTGGAGAGGAGTTATTTTACCATGTGGTTTTCTCCTTTTCTCTATTTATGAGAAATTCATTATTTTACTTGTTTACCTCATCAGGCCTTATAGTTAGGACCCATCCATGCATCCATCATTTCATTCTTCATAAGGGTTTTTATCTTCTCCCTAAGTTGATCTTAAGGGTGGGTGTTGGAGTAATTAGGATAATCACTTGATAATTAGTTAATCATTAATTAATTAGTAGGTCCCTTATTACTTTAATTAATTAAGATAAAATTAGGAGTGATTTTTTATTATTATATTAGGCTATTTATATGTCAAGTTATCTCATTTCATGAGATTAGGACACTTGTCATAATCTAATCAAATCCTCATCTAATGTTTTCTTTTATAAGAATTCATTATTGTACTTTGTAATTATTTCATTATTCAATATATAATGAGTATCATATGCTTTTGTGAATCAACTCTATTCTCAATTGGTTTTATAGAAAATCAATTGCTTTGATCTCTCATTTGTGATAGGTGTTTTGGTTGTAGGTGATTTTTGGTAGCTATGTGGTTCACTATCAACTCCAACCATTTCCACCATTATGCAATATTTATGCAAAATATGAACTTGCCTTTGAATTCTAGTTTGTATAATAAGGCAATGCATTGGATGAGCCTTGACATGAATATAAAATTGAATAGAAAAGTGAAGGAGATGATTAATAAGGGATTAGTTAGGGATATTATGTGCCCATTTATTATACCAACAATAATTTCACTAAAGAAGGAGGGGAATGGAGGATGTGTAATATGTATAGAATCTCATACGATCAACAAGATTACTATCAAGTATAGGTTTTCACTTCTATTCATAGATTTTTTGAGCGGACACACTAATTTTTTGAGAATTATCTCAAGAGAAACTATCATCAATCTAGAATTCATGAAGAAGATAAATGGAAAACAACATTCATAATGAAATACAGACTATATGAATATTTGTTCATGACCTTTACATTTGAAAAATGTGCTAAGAACTTTTATGAGTTTAATGAATGAATATCTAAAACCTTTCTAGGTAAGTTTGATGTTGTTTATTTGGATTATATTCCAGTGTCTAGTAAGACTAGGTAGGAGGATATTAAACACCTAAAGTAGGTTGAAGAAAACTTTTGGAAGGAAAATTTCTACATAAACATCACTTGAAATATAGTTTTATGAAAAAGAGTTGGTATACATGGGATTTTTTATATCTCAAGATGGATTGAGAATGGATTAGAGAAAGTGAAGAAATTTATTGGATGGCTAGTATCACTAAATTCCACAAGGCTAAAAATTTCCATGAGTTGGAAAGCTTATACTAGAAGCTCCTTAGGAAATTTAGTGGAATATATGTGTCACTAACATAGTGCATAGAAAAGTATGAATTTGAATGGATGGCATATGATGAGACCACAGTTATACTAAGAGGGGGAGTGAACCAATATAACAATGATGTTTAATTTTTCCAAATTAATACCATGAGCATACCAATTGTATAATAACAAAAACATAAGATGAAACAATTATACAACACAAGTAGAACACACAATTTACGTGGAAACCCTTACTAGAGAAAACTACGACAAAATATTGCTTTTATTAAACTTTTACAAATTCTAGAGGCACAAACCCCTCATTCAATTTCTGAGCACCAACCCACTAGAGGCACCAAGATCTCCTTTAGGAAGAACCAAATTACAAAACAAAGTACCATCTTTATTTTTCTCCTTCAACATATGATGGGAAATTCAATCTCTTTCATATGTCTCACATAAATCTCATAGTCACAATCTACTCTTAGATCTTCTACACAAAATTCTTTAAATCTCTATGTATTTTTATTCACAAATCTTCCATAAATCCTTCTTCATAAATCTTTCATAAAGACTTATTTAATCTAACATAAATTTGATTGCAAATCTCCCATAATATTTCTTACCATATCTTCATCCAATCTACAAATTAAATCTTTATAATTTTCTCCACTTGTTGGTGTTTTGATTATTGTTTATTCTCCACACACACTTCTCAAAAACTTATTTCCTTTTATGCCTCCATGAAGAGAGACATCTCTTTGAAGAGAGATAACTCTTATAAAAAGACATTACCTATTTTAAAAGTAACCTTTCTTAAATTAATTGTTACCTTTGTTGTATTCTTGATTCTCTTAACATATCTTTAATCACTACATGTTAATATATTAATTTGTGCTTGTTAACATAAACACTACCTTAGACTACTGCATAAATACACATCCTTTTTACGACATGTGAATAAGGCAAAGTATTTCACCATTTTGAAAGGACATTTTATCTTATATGACTTGTCTTTTATGTCTTCCTTTTCTGTATGAAAGTGATCGCTTCCTTTAGTAAGGATTAATATTTATTTATTACTCCTTATTTAAATATTTAATAAGGTAATTGCTATCCCTTTTTATTGCTAATATAAGTCTCATTTTTATTTAATTGTTTCTATTATCTTTACTTATATCATTGTTTCTCTTTAAAAGGTAATTAATCCCTTTGTGAATGCAATCACTCCCTTCACATTATCTTAAATGTTGCCTTCACATTATCTGAAGCGCTTCCCATTATCATCTAATATCTACTCTTTAAAACATTAAACCCTTGCTCATTATTTTCTCTACCAATGATTGTCTTATTTTAAGTCTTCTACTGCTTCTTTGTCAAGACAATCATTTCTTTTTTAAATAATCATTTTGTTTCTTTATAAGATCGATGCATATAAACATAACTCTCTTCTTTGTTCATTGCTTCTATAACATACCCATTCTTTATCCTACTTCTTTAACTCATAGAGTGGATAATTCAAGTATCCAATAACAAAGAAATGAAAATTTCCTTTTCAATAACATAATTGCACATTGCATAAATAATTTTCACATATCATTGCATTAATGAAATAACATTACATAATTCCAAGTAGATGAAACTCATATTTTCAAATACATATTATAATTTATCCATGATCATGTTCATATGGGTAAGTGCACCAATCCATGACACAATTTTGGCTCTCAAGATGCCACTTTTTTTTTCTTTCTAAAATCAACAAAATCTAATTTGCACGAGAAAATGTAGTTATGCTCAAAATTTCAAGATGCAACAAGAACAAAAGTTGAAGTGCTCTGAGTGTAGTTTCTAAGATACTATTGTTTTTGAAATTAATGAAGATTAAGGGTCTCAAAAAGGGGGGTGGGGGTGGGGGGTGGGAAACAGGTCTTGTTTTTATCAAAAAAAATAGCATAGCGCTTGAGGGCTCCCCCCTTTTTGATTAACATTTTTTTAGAATTTCAAAAAACCCAATAGTGAGAAATTAGCTAACATGATCTAGTTTATCCTCGTTCTTTTAGATAATTTTTTTAATGAATATAAAATATTTTATGAATTTTCAAAGTGGACACATCCTGAAAAGCTGAAATTTGAGCGTACTCCCAAAATTTTGTGAAAACTAATCGAAAATTGTTTTTTTTTTCATCATGTGTAGAATGGAGTCTAGTTTCAAAAAATTTAACTTTTTTCACATTTCGATGAATGAGTAAAAATATATCCTAAAACTAGCACATGTTGGTTTTTGACCAAAAACGAATGCATTTACAAAAGGAGTCATGGATCAAAACCTTAACTAAATCAAAATGAAAAAAATAATTATATATTTAGATAACTAAGAGAGAGGTTAATGCTATCACATTTTTTTTTATATAGTTGCATTGAAAGACATGCAAATGAGATGGGGTGCACAAATGAAAATATGACGAAATTTGGCAAATCCTGTCAATTAACACGTCCAAAGTAGGTCATTTGGCACGCACCAAATTTTGTGCTCACCAAAAGGCACATCACATTTGGCGAGCGCCAAATTTGACATGCACTAAATGTGATGTCATTTGGCGAGCGCCAAATTTGTCACTCGCAAATTACTTGCTTTGCACAAAACTTGAATTTCCTCTCTTTGGTTGACAACTTTGATAATGCTTAGAGTGCACAGTTTATGATCGTAGATGGATAGTTGAGGTCTTACCTTTCATATGCTCTCTAACTCGTTACCCTAATTGGATAACTCTTTATCCCTCTTAAGTATCTCTCTCTTAGGTTTCACTCCCTCCCACGCGACCTAGACTACTCTCTCAGTCCAATCCCCTCTCTCAGGTCTCTTTCCTCCCACATAGGTACCTAAATAAATCTATCTCACTCCAACCCCCTTTCTCACTCTCCCTCTCTTTATCTCCCTCTTTGGTATTTTTGTCTCTCTCACTCCATCTCCCTCTCTTAGGTTGTTATATTTCTCTCTTTTTCTCTCTCTCTCAACTCTCTCCCTCCTACCCCCTCTCCCTCTCTTAGGTCTATCACTCACTCCCTCTATCTCTCTCCCATTTCCTCTCTCTCAATCACTCTATCTCTCTCCCTCTCTCTCTCTCTCTCTGGTATCTCCATCCCCCCCCTCTCTCTCTCACACACACACTCCATCTCTCTCCCACTTTGTCTCTCTCCCTCTCTCTCAGGTCTCTCCCTCCCACCCCCTCTCCATCTCTCTCTCTCTCAAGTATCATCATCCTACCCCCTCTCCCTCTCTCTCTTTGTCAAGTATCTCCCTCCTACCCCCTCTCCCTCTCACAATCACTCCCTCTATCTCTCTTCCACTCCCTCCCTATCTCACTCCCTCTATCTCTCTCAAGTATCTCCCTCCCACCACCTCTCCCTCTCCCTCTCTCTCAAGTACCTCTCTCTCTCACACCCTTTATCTCTCTCCCACTCTCTCTCCCTAACACCCCCTCTCCCTCAATTCTCTCCCTTCTACCCCCTCTCCCTCTATTAGGTCTCTCTTTGTCTCTCTCACTCACTCCCTCTATCTCTCTCCCACATCCTCTCTCTCTCTCTCTCTCCCTCTATCTTTCTCCCTCTCTCTTAGGTATCTCCCTCCCACCCCCTCCCACTCTCTCTCCCCCTCTCTCTCAGGTATCTCCAATCCCTCTATCCTGAGTACTCCCTCTCCCTCCCACTCCCTCTACATCTCTCAAGTCTCTCTCTCTCACTCCTTGTATCTCTCCCAACCCTCTATCCACCACTCCCTCTCTCTCCTACTCTCTTGGGTCTCTCCTTCCCACCTCCTCTCCCCCACTTTGTCTCCCTCTCCTTCTCTCTCAGGTTTCTCCCTCCCACCCTCTCTCCCTATCCCTCTCTCTCTATGTCTCTCCCTCTCTCTCTCTCCCACTCCCTCTCTCTCACTCTCTCTATCTCTCTCCCACTTTGTCTCTCTCCCTCTCTCTTAGGTCTCTCCCTCCCACCCCCTCTCCCTCTTTCTCTCTCTCAAGTATCTTCATCCTACCCACTCTCCCTCTCTCTCTTTGTCAAGTCTCCCCCTCCTACCCACTCTCCCTGTCATAGTCACTCCCTCTATCTCTCTTCCACTCCCTCCCTCTCTCTCTCCCTCTATCTCTCTCCCTCTCCCTCTCCCTCTCTCTCAAGTATGTTCCTCCCACCACCTCTCCCTCTCTCTCTCTCTCTCAAGTAGAGGGTTTAGGGTTTAGGATTTAGGGATTAAGGGTTAAGGGTAGAGGGTTTAGGTTTTAGGGATTATGATTTATGGTTTAAGGGTAAAGGGTTTAAGGGTTTAGGGTTTAACCTAGTTAAGGGTAGAGAGTTGAGGATTTAGGGTTTAAGGGTAGAGGGTTGATGGTAGAGGGTTTATGAATTAAGGGTTAAGGGTAGAGGGTTTAGGGTTTAGGGATTATGATTTATGGTTTAAGGGTAGATGGTGTAGGGTTGAGAGAGAGAAGCGGGTGTTGAGGGTAGAGGGTTGAGGGGTTGAGGGATTAAGAAGGTATAGGGATTGAGGGATTAGCTTTTAAGGGTTGAAGGTTGAGAGATTAAGAGGGTATAGGGGTTGAGGGATTAGGGTTTAAGGGTTGAGGGTTGAGGGATTAAGAGGGTACAGGGGTTGATGGATTAGGGTTTAAGGGTTGAGGGTTGAGTGATTAAGAGGGTATAGGGGTTGAGGGATTAGGGTTTAAGGGTTGAGGGATGAGTGATTAAGAGGGTATAGGGGTTGAGGGATTAAGAGTATATAGGGGTTGAGGGATTAGGGCTTAAGGGTAGAGGGTAGAGGGGTTGAGGGATTAGGGTTTAAGGGTTGAGGGTTGAGGGATTAAGAGGGTATAGGGGTTGAGGGATTAAGGTTTAAGGGTTCAGGGTTCAGGTCTAAGAATGCAAGTTTGTGAGGGATAGGGTTGAGGGTTGAGGGTTGAGGGATTAAGAGGGTATAGGGGTTGAGGGATTAGGGTTTAAGGATTGAGGGTTGAGGGATTAAGAGGGTATAAGAGTTGAGGGATTAGGGTTTAAGGGTTGAGGGTTGAGGGTTTAAGGATTAAGAGGGTATAGGGGTTGAGGGATTAGGGTTTATGGGTTAAGGGTTGAGGGTTGAGCGATTAAGAGGGTATAGAGGTTAACGGATTAGAGTTTAAGGGTTGAGGGTTAAGGGTTGAGGGATTAGGTTTTAAGGGTTGAGGGTTGAGGGATTAAGAGAGTATAGGGGTTGAGGGATTAGGGTTAAAGGGTTGAGGTTTGAGTGATTAAAAGGGTATAGGGGTTGAGGAATTAGGGTTTAAGGGTTGAGGGTTAAGGGTTGAGGGATTAAGAACATATAGGGGTTGAGGGATTAGGTTTTAAGGGTAGAGGGTAGAGGGGTTGATGGATTAAGATGGTATAGAGGTTGAGGGATTTGGGTTTAAGGGTTGAGGGTTGAGGGATAAAGAGGGTATAGGGGTTGAGGTATTAGGGTTTGAGGGTTGAGGGTTGAGGGATTAAGAGGGTATAGGGGTTGAGGGATTAGGGTTCAAGGGTTAAGGGTTGAGTGTTGAGGGATTAAGAGGGTATAGCGGTTGAGGGATTGGGGTTTAAGGGTTGAGGGATTAAGAGTGTATGGGGGTTGAGGGATTAGGGTTTAAGGGTAGAGGGTAGAGGGGTTGAGGGATTAAGAGGGTATAGGGGTTGAGGGATTAGGGTTTGAGGTTTGAGGGTTGAGGGTTGAGGGTTGAGGGATTAAGAGGGTATAGGGGTTGAGGGATTAGGATTTAAGGGTTAAGGGTTAAGGGATTAGGGTTTAAGGGTTGAGGGTTAAGGGTTGAGGGTTGAGGGATTAAGAGGGTATATGGGTTGAGGGATTAGGGTTTAAGGGTTGAGGGTTGAGGATTGAAGGATTAAGAGCATATAGGGGTTGAGGGATTAGGGTTTAAGGTTAGAGGGCAGAGGGCTTGAGGGATTAAGAGCATATAGGGGTTGAGGGATTAGGGTTTAAGGGTTGAGGGTTGAGGGTTGAGGGTTGAGGGATTAAGAGGGTATAGGGGTTGAGGGATTAGGGTTTAAGGGTTGAGGATTGAGTGATTAAGAGGGTATATGGGTTGAGGGATTAGGGTTTAAGTGTTAAGGGTTAAGGGTTGAGGGATTAAGAGAATATAGGGCTTGAGAGATTAGGGTTTAAGGGTAGAGGGTACAGGGGTTGAGGGATTAAGAGGGTATAGGGGTTGAGGGATTAGGGTTTAAGGGATGAGGGTTGATGGATTAAGAGGGTATAGGGGTTGAGGGATTAGGGTTTAAGGGTTGAGGGTTGAGGAATTAAGAGGGTATACGGGTTGACAGATTAGGGTTTAAGGGTTAAGGGTTGAGGGTTGATGGATTAAGAGGGTATAGGGGTTGATGGATTAGGTTTTAAGGGTTGAGGGATTAAGAGCGTATAGGGGTTGAGGGATTAAGGTTTAAGGATTAAGGGTTGAGGTGGTTGAGGGATTAAGAGGGTATAGGGGTCGAGGGATTAGGGTTTAAGGGTTGAGGGATTAAAAGCATATAGGGGTTGAGGGATTAGGGTTTAAGGGTTGAGGGTTGTGGGATTAAGAGGGTATAGGGGTTGAGGGATTAGGGTTTAAGGATTGAGGGTTGAGTGATTAAGAGGGTATTAGGGTTGAGGGATTAGGTTTTAAGGGTTGAGGTTTGAGTGATTATGAGGGTATAGGGGTTGAGGGATTAGGGTTTAAGGTTTGAAGGGTTTAAGTGTTAATGGTATAGGGTTTACTGTTTAAGGGTCACACTCCCTCTCTTAGGTATTCCCCCTTATTAGGTCTCAAAAACACAGGTTTGAACCACGAGAGGTTGCCAAGCTCTCACAATGTTTTTGGCTAATGTACAAGGCCAAATGATGCTTTTGAACCTTCTACTCTTTAGGCTCTGCTAAACCTAGGTGGGTGTACCTATATGAATGAAGAAGATTTGAACTATGTGTTTTTTTCCTTAAGCAATCTATCCATAATGGAAATTTGGAAGTGGGAAGATGCAAACTTAATTTGGTATAAATTGTCCAAGCAATATAAAAAATCTAATATGTTCAGTTAACAGATGTAAAAAATGTATGAAACTAAATAATGAAATGCATGAGACCATTGCCTTGTTGGGTAAATAGAGTCTAATGAAGACCTAGAAAATGTGACATGTAATGGCAATAACTCAAACTGTTCAGCACACTATTGTGGGTTTATAACTTGTATAAACATGTAGGCAATTAGTTGACAAAATCTACTTGAGATAGATCGACAACCCTAATTATATGGCTCTTCTTATTGATCCAATTAACACTCCCAAATTATTGTGATTGACCAAAAGGATTTAATCTTTACTTGAAAGAACCAATTAATCATATCACACAAGTACAACAAATGTGCACTAATAAACTGAGTATATACTTGATATATCAATTTAAATAATAGAGAAGTATTAAAGTGGAGACAACCAAATAATTGACTAATTCCAACAAACAATTGATACCAAAATTAGGCCACAAAATAAGATATCTTCATTGACTTCTACAAAATTTATACATGCATCATGGTCTTCACTATGTAAAACATTCTGAAAATTCTCTCTACTCTACTCTATTGTACTCTCCCCCCATTCTCAATCTATCTCCTCCTTTTATATCTATCCCTTAAAAATCACTCACGCCTTTTGATCCGTGTCCTTTCGCATTCTCATCAAAGGCCGCCAACCTCAGATCAACAATTGTGTTGCTTCATAACAATGTAGGAGATTACATAAAAATGCAACTGAATGGTGGTAACAATAATTAATACATTAATCTCTACCGCTAGCAACTTCTTGAGAGCTTTCCACATGGCGTCTCGTCTAGAATTTCTTTTGGGACGCTCCTTTTCCTTCTGGTTGGGCTATACTTGCTTGTCGCATGGCCCATGCTCTCACATCTCATGGGTTTTAATTGGTGAGAATTTTGGAGGTGCGAGCTAGCGAGCTAGAGAGCAAGGGTGGAGATCAAACTACATCTTAATCTTTACTTCTGAGGTGTTGATAAAAATAAGCATGTGGAGCTTCTCTGAATACTTGTGGGATCCATTCATCTACAACTGTAGATTGTATGTGGTAGCTATTCATGATTCTTGCTGATCTTAAAGAGACTGCATCTTAATCTTGAGAGCTCGCAGGGAACGGTGGTGATTTGGCTACGTTTATCCATCAATCTTGGTCATTGATCTTTCTTCATCTAGGCTAGATCATCAAACAACTATGCTTTAGTCAATATGACATTGACTTATATCATGGAAAATGGCCCACAATTACTCAATATTCATGTCTAACCAAAGCTCTGTTTGATCTCCACCGTTCACTATTGCCAATACTTCTCATAGTTTTCCTATCATCGCCACGTGGCGTCTTATCATGGCTTCCTTTTGGGATACTTATTTTCCTTCTGGTCGGGCTCTGTCTACTTGCCTCTTGGCCCATGCTCGGCATCAGTGTCCACACATCAGTATTTCGTACACCGCTCGACCATTTTGTGAAAATGTTGCGAGGTTAGCCTAAAATGATCTGAATTTGATTATTTCATATTCATCCGACGGTTAAAAATACTGCACATGTGATAAATGTTAATGAAAAAAGGGGAATGACTAGGCTGATGAGATGACACCCTCAAGGGTCAATGAGTTAAGCTTAAGTCATTTATAATCAAATATTAAAATTAGGCATGGGGAAATTAAAGCGACCGACGATCACAAGGTTTCAGGGCTGGTAGTGAATGTATCACGATGGCTCAAAAGGTAACTAATAAAATCAGCAATCGAGATAACCAATCAATGCAAAACTATAATACTCAATGTAATTAGAAAACCCAAGACCACATTTGGCTCAAAACCCAAAACCCCAAGACCAAAATGAGCAAGTAGGTAAAATTGTGAAAGCTCCAACAATGGCTCTGACTAGGGATGTATGCCCCCCCTGGGCATAGCAAGAATCCAGATCTATGGGAGAAAAAATCAAGACATCAACGATGTGAAAAATTAAAGGAGGTAGAAGATGGAGGAGATGGAAATGATCCTATACTACTGTACATGGAAAGAAAATTTTGTTTTTGATGAGGGAATTTTGGGATTGTCCATGTACTAGAAATTCCCAACCCCTTTTGAATTCCTAGAATACTGTGCATGGAAAAGAAAGTTTTAAGAGGTTTGTTAAGAATCATCCATGCATTGACAAACCTTAACCCTCTAGCACTCCTTAAGAGAAGAAATGCTTCAGGAACTACCCATGTACTAGCAATTCCTGCTCCTCTCCAGACATATTCTGCAAATAATAAGAATCCTCCCCTCCTTTACCAATGATCACAAAAGAACCCAACCACAGGGCTTCAAAATTTCCATGTTTTCCTTTCTCCTGACATCGAGCATTCCACATTAGCACCAAGTCATTCTCCTCAAATTTTCTGTCATGAACTGATATGGTTTTGAAAATTTCACACCACAAGTGATGGCACAAGGCCATCAAAAAGAAAGGCCTATACTTTCCTCTTTCATAATTTTTATTCTGATTTGAGCTCAGTGAACTCCCCTTGAAAGTATTCATGTCATCTTCCTTGCCATTCTTGTTGTCATAAAGATACTTGCGACTCCTTCCACCATTCTGATCTGGATCACGCATCATGAAATGATATCCTTGCTCATTTGAAAACTGAAAAACATGTATTGTTCATCATAAGCTGAGATTGACTTACACAAGAAATTTTCAATCATTATGAGGTCATTTAGGCAACCAAGAAATACAACCTTCATGTGCATGGGGAGAGAAACAATCATGATCATCTATGTCACTCATCTCAACATTTGAATGCTTCTCACACAAATCTGAAAACTCTGTCATATCAACACTATTTGAGACAAACAAATCTGAAACATTTTGCATCTCTTCCATATCACCATTTGGAGATGACACCAAGTTTTGATTCATATTTTCATTATCATGCCTATCTGAATTAATCAATGTTGGATTCATATCATCCATGGCATACAAATAAATGTCTTCTCTACATGAGCCCAAAAATTCTAAATCACATACCTCTTCTTAAATAGATATTGATTCTTAATCAGCTTCAAAGGTTTCTCCATCACTTTGATAGATGCACATGGAGTCATATGAATCATTGCACAAAGTACTTTCACTGTCAGATAAAATGTAGGTTGGACACAAAACTTGACAATCATCCTTGTGTGCACATCTCTGGTATTCAAGAGGCAACAAATCTGAAATTTTCTCACTACTGAGTGAACATATTTCTTCTTCCATATTTTCTACTATTTTTCCCTCTTCTTAATTTCCATAAGAGCTGAAAATATCTCCTTGTTGTAAAACAAAATTTGAATATTCAATAGATCCCTCATAACATGCATTGGTACAATCTATTATGCAAGAGAGACTCTCTATATCTTCATCCTCCTCATGTAGGTTATCATAGGAATTGTTTTCACTTGCACATGTCTCATCTTCTAGTTGTATTGCATGATCAATTTATCCATACTCATCAGTGGTACCCCTGTTGGTTTCAACATTGATAGTGTCCTCATGCCTTTTCTTATCTACAATGTTAGTCCATTCATCTATTTGATCGAAAGCAACTGGTATCCATGATTCAAGCCAATAAGTTGAATTAGGTTCATATACTTTCATGAACTGTTGAATTATCTCATACTTACTAGGTGGGAAATTACTAAGTATTTGCCTATAAATACTTGCCATTCTTCTGAGCAAAGAGTTCCCAAATTCTCCTTTATATCTCCTTATGTCAAGAAAGGCATCCAAAATACTTTTACTTCTTTCTTGAATACGTAAACATTCATCATTGTTCTTCACAGATTGTTGATTCTAATACATACCTTGCTGCAGATTTTGACTAATATTTCCAAGTGGGCTAGGATTATGTTGCACCTGTTGTAAATAAAGTGCATTACCTCCATTGTAAAAATTTCCAATTGTATTATGAGGTGCTTGTGGGGTCCAATGCTTGCTTGCATTTGTATATTCATTCTTATTGTAGAATAGTCTATGTTGCTATGTATTTGGAACACATTTCACTCCTAATTGCAGCAATTGTTGGTTCAATTGTAGTATTTGTTGTTCCAATTGTAGCCTTTGTTGCTTCAAATATTTACACTCTCTTAATGTTTGCTTCCTTTTTACTTCTTCTGACATCTTGACAAGAAATTTGCAGCAACTTTGTATCTTTGAGAATAAATAGTGTTGTTGTTCCATAATGTGTATGCATTATCTATCAATTTTAAACAGAGTTTCCACCTAATTTTCCCAAAAGTAGGAAAATGAAATGCATTTTGATATTGTTCTTGGTTTACCCCAGCATAATCCCCTATGAACTCAAGTGAATGCAAATGTGAAATTTACTTTTATGACTCTATAAGGCAAGATGGTTTGCTACTAGATATCTTCAATTTTTCCCCAGTAGAGTCACCAAATTGTTAGGTCTCAAAAATGCAGGTTTGAACCATGAGAGGTTGCCAAGCTCTCACAACATTTTTGGCTAACGTACAAGGCCAAATGATGCTTTTGAAACTTCTACTCTTTAGGCTCTGCTAAACCTAGGAGGGTGTACGCATATGAATGAAGTAGATTTGAACTGTGTGTTTTATTCCTTAAGAAATCTATCCATAATGGAAATTCAAAAGTGGAAAGATACAAACTTAATTTGGTATAAATTATCCAAGCAATATAAAAATCTAATACGTTTAGTTAACAAATGTAAAAAATGGATGAAACTAAATAATGAAATGCATGAGACTAGTGCCTTGTTGGGTAAATGAAGTCTAATGAAGACCTAGAAAATGTGACATGTAATGGAAATAACTCAAACTATTCAACACACTATTGTGGGTTTATAACTTGTATAAACGTGTAATCAATTAGTTGAAAAACTCTACTTGAGACAGATTGACAACCCTAATTATATGGATCTTCTTATTGATCCAATTAACACTCCCAAATTACTGTGATTGACCAGAAGGATTTAATCTTTACTTGAAAGAACCAATTAATCATATCACACAAGTACAACAAATGTGCATTGATAAACTGAGTATATACTTGATATATCAATTTAAATAACATATAAGCATTAAAGTGGAGACAACCAAACAATTGAATAATTCCAACAAATAGTTGATACCAAAATTAGGCCACAAAATAAAATATCTTCATTGAATTCTTCATAATTTATACATGCATCATGATCTTCACTGTGTAAAACATTCTAAAAATTCTCTCTACTCTACTCTACTTTACTCTACTCTGCCCCCATTCTCAATCTATCTCCTCCTTTTATATTCTTCCCTAAAAAATCACCCGTGCCTTTTGATTTGTGTCCTTTCACATTCTCATCAGAGGCTACCAACCTCAGATCAACAGTCACACCGCTTAATAACAATGTAGGAGATTACATAGAAATGCAACTGAAAGGTGGTAACAATAATTAATACATTAATCTCTGCCACTAGCAACTTCTCGAGAGCTTTCCACGTGGCATCCCATCAGGAATTTCTTTTGGGATGCTCCTTTTCCTTCTGGAAAGGCTCTGCCTGCTTGCCACATAGCCCATGCTCGTACATCTTGTGAGATTTAACTGGTGAGCATATTGGAGGTGCGAGCTAGCGAGCAAGGGTGGAGATCGAACTGCATCTTAATCTTTACTTCTGAGGCGTTGATGAAAATAAGCACGTGGAGCTTCTCTGAATACTTGTGGGCTCCATTTTTCTACAACTGCAGAGTGTATGTGGTAGCTATTAGCAAGTCTCACCGATCTTAAAGAGACTGCATCTTAATCTTGCGAGCTCATGGGGAACGATGGTGATTTGGCTATGTTTATCCATCAATCTTGGTCATTGATCTTTCTTCATCTAGGTTGGATCATCAAATGACTATGCTTTAGTCAATCTGACATTGACTTCCATCATGGAAAATGGCCCATAATTACTCAATATTCATGTTTGATCAAAGCTTTGTTTGATCTCTACCGTTCATTGTTGCCAATATTGCTCACAATTTTCCTACTGTCGCCAGGTGGTATCTTATCGGGGCTTCCTTTTGGGATGCTCCTTTTCCTTTTGGTCGGGCTCTGCCTACTTGCCATGTGGCCCATGCTTGGCATCGATGTCCATGCATTAATATTTTGCACACCGCTAGGCCATTTTGTGAAAACCTTATGAGTTCAACCTAGAATGATCTGGATTTGATTATTTCATATTAATCCAATGGCTAAAAATCCTACACATGCGGTAAATGTTAGTCAAAAAGGGGGACTGACTAGGCTGACAGGATGAAACCCTCAAGGGTCAATGACTTAAGCTTAAGTCATTTATAATCGAACATTAAAATCAGGCATGAGGGAAAATTATAGTGACCGACAATCACAAGGTCTCGGGGCCGGTAGTGAATGTATCTCAATGGCTCAAAAGGCAACTTATAAAACTGGCAACCGGGATAACCAATCAATTCAAAATTAGAATACTCAATGCAATCAAAAAACCCAAGACCACATTTGGCTCAAAACCCAAAACCTCAAGACTAGAATGAGCAAGCAGGGAAAATTGTGAAAGCTCCAACACCCCCCACCATAACTAAATAAATCTCTCCTTATCAATTCTATCTCTCTCGGGTCTCACTCCCTCCCATGCTACCTAGACTAATATGTTTCACTCCAATGCCCTCTCCCACACTCCCTCTCTCTCTCTCCCCCTTTGGTCTTTTTGTATCTCTTGGGTCTCATCCCTCCAAACCCCTCTCTCGTTGCCAAGTATTTTCCCCGAATGTAACTAGATAACTCTCTATCCCTCTCAAATCTCTATCACTCTCAGGTCTCAGTCGCTACCACACTGCCTAGACTAATCTCTCTCACTCCTATCACCTCTCTCTCTATCTCGAGTGTCACTCCCTTTGTCTCTATGAAATCTCTCCCTTTTAAAACAACACATTTCGCATGCCCCAAATTTGGCGCTCTCCAAATTTGGCACTCTCCAAATTTGGTGAGCACCAAATGTGTTTTACCTTGAAATGGTAAAATAGGGGTTGACCCCGTGATTCAGGTCCACATGCTTCTATATTTGTCTGGTTCAATGCTTTATCCAATTTAGAAACACCTTTTTTTATGCAATTGACTTCATGTTGTACCAATCTATGCTTGATACATCACCTTTTTACCACCGATCTGTATGGTAGACAACGTAGAAGAAGACATTTTGAAGTTTCTACATCATTTTATATTATCTGAGGTAATATATTCATTTTGGTGATATTGAAATGTTTATATTTAGTATATTTGTTTGTTTTTGACAATATAAACTAAATTTCTTTAATGATTTTATTCATCATAACAATTGGACATAGAATTAAGCATTGAATTAGATGGGATTTTCATAAAAAAGTTTAATTTTTATGAGTTTGAAGAAAAAAAAAATGAAAAACATGACATGTACTTAACACAAATTTACTTATGAATTCTATTTGCATTGCTTATAGTAGTCCATTTGTAGCATGGCTAGTGGAATTCACTCTATTTCATTTTATTTTCAACTAATTTGGAAAACTTTTATTTTTCAGCTAATTTGGAAAACCTAATAGCTTTCATCAATGTCAATGCAAGTTTCCCTTAATTTTTTTGTTCCATAAAAACTTCACCTTCATCACATGTTCTTAGATAAATTCAAGTGAGTTGACATAGTTGTTAATGCAAGTTTCCATTCATTCATACCATTTACCTTTCTAATAAGTAAAAAAATGGAAGATTTTGTGCAATTGAGAATGCTTATTGTCTTTCTAAGTTACCTCATTGCCAAATAAATAGTGAATAATTATAAGATATAGCATCACAAACCCTTTGAATTCATATTCTTCATGACTTCGTTGACAATCACAAATTTGGTTTTGAGAACAATAAACACAAGATTCTCTAGTTTTCATTTAGGTTGCAACAACTTATACCCTAGGTTTGTGATGCAGAGCAGGGAGACAAAAACTTCAACAATCACAATTAGATCAGTTTCAAACAATCTTCAATCTCAAAAACCTCAATTCAATGCTCAACTAACCAATTTGTGTTCCAGGCCTCTGGTGCAGGAGCACCTTGTAAGCTCAATTTTTTCAAAAAGGTCATCTTTAGTGATCATGGTCAAATGCTAGAATTTTAGTTAATGTTGAGTATTTTGTGTGCAATAAGGTCAATTAGATCATTTTATAATGTATTTGGAGCTAAGGGAGTTCATAGCTTGCAATTTGGAAAAATGTGGTCAGAAAAGTTGCTAAAAGATGCAAAAGTTGCAGAGTTAGGTGCATGCAAGGTTAGGTAAGTAGAATGTCAGTTCTAGGAATTCATTTATTTTGTTATGAGTGCATAAATGCGAGGATAACCTTGAGGAAGAGGTGATAGTATGGAAAAAATGAGGAAGATCAAGAAGTATTCCCTGTTTTTAGTGTAAAATTCTGAGTTTTGACTAGTAAATCTATGTTTCAAACCACTGTACAGCCTTGTACAAGTTTTTCATGGTCTAAAAGCTATGGTAAAAGTTAAAGGCATGTATTAAATTTCATTTTTAGTTTATTTTATTGAATTTCATGTAGGTTTGTGAGTTTTATGATCATTTTGGTGCTAACGGGTATGAAACCCTGTTTTGGGGTTTTGAACACTAAAGAATGCATGTATGAAATTTTCCTTCGGTGGATACCTCTACAACTTAGTGAAATGAAGGATGACAGGTTTTTTTCCATGTTCAATAATGATTCAAGAGTTGAAGATTTGATGGAAGTGTTTTGTGAGTTGTTGTCCTAGTTGATTTCTTGTGTGTCTTGACCAAAAATCAAGGTTTCAAGTAAGGGTTTGAGGAAATAACAGTGCTAAAGTTTGGGAATAAGTTTTTAGAGCATGTGAAAGCTATTTTAAAAGTGTTCCAAGTATTTTTTGGGTGTGGTGTGTTGAAGAAGTCCGGGTTTCAATAAACCCCTAGGGGAAACCTAGTTTGAAATAGCAGTAATTTGTAAGTGGTTAAGGAGTGAGTGATACAAAATTGGTGTAGGGGAACCTACACCTTGTATTGAAATAAAATATATTCTTGGAAGGTCTAATAGACTAGGTTGAAGTTTCTTGATTAATAAGCAACGAGGAAGTTGCAAAATATATTGAATTGTAAAAGTTGTCAAGCAATGTCAATGATGACAAATGAGGTCTAGGTGGATAGAGTATGGAATATGTTTTATTTTCATGTTTTCTTTCTTGAATATGTTCAATCAAGACCATTTAAGGTGTATTAGGTTGAGTTTTAAGTCTTGGTGGTCAAATGTGCAAAAAAATGCATTATTGCTACAAAATTGTCAATATTTGAATTTGTAGCCTTTTGAAGGAAAATCCTTGAATTTGGATGTAAATGTGCAAGCATGAGGTCTAAAAGGTTGTAATAGGGTTAATTAAAGGTTTTTTGAGTGATTTAGGAGTCCTTAGGTGTCAAACATACAAAGTTGCAAAATTCATGTAATGTTGTCATGTGTAAAAGGTCTAAAATGCAACTTAATGAAGATTAGAAGGTCTTAATGATTAAAAATAAGTTATGGGTGTTGGAGGGAGTTGGAATGCAATCCGAATATGAATAATAACCTTCAATTCCTTGAAGGAGAGGTTGTTGGTTTATTTGTAACCCATTTTTTATCAAGAAGAACGTTATTTTCTAGAAATTTATTGGTTTCTCTCACTTTTCTTGTTGTTGTATGGCCTCTACGGACTCTAAGATGATTTGAAACTAGTTGGATGTTGTAGATTAATGAATTAGATTTAATTTTCACCTATTTATATTCTCTAACTCTTTGTATAGTGAAAGTTATCTTGTTTTTACTGTTGCTACCTACTTTCATAGTGTTCTTGGATTGAAAGATTTCATGATATAATTCGACCCATTCCACTTTTTGTGCCTAATGTAATTTGTGGAATGGGTCCTCTAACTTTTAAAATACATTCCTAACCTATTTAGAATGTTGTGGGGTCAAGGTTGGGTGTTTGGGATGATGTTCTAGGACTATAGCAAGGTATTTTCATGGTGAAAATGAGGGCATCAAGTGGTGTTTTGACAAAATGTGGGAAGGATTGTCCATGTAATGTATTATTCACCATGTTCAGGGTTTTTTAAGTGTGTTTGGTGCTTTGTAGGGGTCTGGAAGGTCCGAGAGATAGGAGTTTCATTAAAACCCCAAGTATTTTTCTCGAAATTGAGGGTTTGGTGTATTGAGGGTCTAGAGGTATTGGACCTAGAAGCAAATAAGGAAATTAGAGGTTTTGACACATAAAATACTTCTTTTTGAGGATTTTGAGTGAATATCTAGTGTTTAAAAGGTAATCTCTTTGTAAATTAGGCCAATTGAATAGCCTTTTCAAAGGTGGGTCTATTGGAAGTCAATGTTGGTCCAAAGGAGTTGATGTTGGGGTTTACCTATGTTTTATAACTTGTAAATGGGTATCTTAATCATCCCTGAGTTTGTCAAGTTTTTTGGAAACTTTTGGTGAAAAGGCCCTTGAATCGGGTTACCTATGCTACAAGGGAAAGCTTGGTAGAAGTTGGGATTTTTAGTTGAATATTTGATTTCGCTTTGGAATCTGATTGATTCTCATTGATTTGGTGTATTGAATGATTTCCACCCCTCTCTACATCAAAAATGGTGTTTCTTGGTAAGTTAAGTGATCAAGTTGTGTTTGGTTTATTATTTTAATCTTGTTAGATGCCTTAATAGGCTCATGCAAAGCCCTTATACCTTAGTGTGGATTGGAGTCCTCAGAAGCCTATTTCCTTTGATGAAACTTTGAAAGAGTATGTGTAAGTCTATTAAGATCCTTCTTCTAAATCTTTGAACAAGCTCATTATGGATCCCTACATCTACTACATCAGCCTCTAGCTACTTTGCCAACTCTTCAAACACACTCAAAATCCCTACTCTAATATCTAACCCTATAGACATCTAACTCCATCATATGAAAAATGTTGTCTAGCATAGACATGTTTGATAATTCCAAACAACTCACTACCTTCTTTCATAAAATGCTTTGGTGTGTTTCATATTTAATGCAATGTAATCAACGATATCAATATTTTCATAAAATGCATTACTTACTTTTGTTCTATGTGTGTTTGTGGTTCTAGGTGTGTTTGTGAACATGTACCATTGAACGTCATGCTGAGGAAATGATAGAAGCCTCTAACACCAGAAGAACGTGCAGTTAAAAATGCAAGGAGAAGAGAATAAAAAAATGTAGCTCATGAAGCAAAGGAATTG
The DNA here is from genome assembly GCA_007115665.2 of Sequoiadendron giganteum. Classification (NCBI taxonomy): domain Eukaryota; kingdom Viridiplantae; phylum Streptophyta; class Pinopsida; order Cupressales; family Cupressaceae; genus Sequoiadendron; species Sequoiadendron giganteum. Next base: position 51,108,940 of record CM021103.1, on the reverse strand, counting down.
CAACCCATACAACCAAAAATTCCCGTGCAATCTAAGAGAGATGTCGAATTGGAAAAAAAAAGGGCATGAATGAGGAAAGTTCATGGAAGGAGAGGAATGGATACCAAAGTTGGGGGCACATCATCAACCACAGGTGAAGCTCAATGCACATCTCTAGTTGGAGACACATCGGAAACAACATGTGGTTTTCCAAATACATCAGAAATCACATCTCCAATTGAAGACACACCATCAACAACATTTTGTTTTGAAAGTACATCAAAAAACACATCTCTATTTGAAGGCACTCCACAAATTACATCTCAAGTTGGAGTTACAACATCATTTACATGTCAATCTCAAGGTATGCCATCAATTGCACCTCTGATTGAAGGTATGTGATCTATCCCCGATGTTGTTGACCTTCCCAATGTTGACACAAATTTACATTTGAGAACTCCTCCTAGAGTTTTGCATAGAAAACCTACATTTTTGATTGATATTGATTCCAATGTTTTGAAATGGATGCCTAATAAGATTCCAAAATGTACATGTCAAAGATATGCACAGAGGATATGGAGTTTATTTTTTGTGAAGCTAAGTGAGGGTGGAAGATGTCAACTATTTGTTGAAATGATGACACAACTCAAATTTAGGCCCACCATGAAGGCTCTTGTGGTAAGAGTTTCGAATGACTCAAGTTAAAATTCCATTGTAAAGAACTCAATGAGTGCATACGAGAGCATGGGTTCTACCTCACACACGAAGGATAGTTGTGCCACACGATGTGTGATGGCAAAAACACTATTAAGCAGTCAAACAAGGAACAAGGTGAACCTTACAAAGGCAAGTAAATCTTTGAAAATAATTAGATCATCTCGAATGAGAGCCAAAGGAAGGTGTGAAAGAGTGGAGGATCCAAATAGAAATGAGTTATGGGCATTCTCGAGTAGAGTGCCTTGGAAAGATACAAGAATTTTGTAAGGCTTGAGATCTTTAATTGTGAATTATTGGAAGGATAACACAAGGAACTATCCTAATCAAAGAGATGTTGTAAGAAGGAGAATTGGTAGTAAAATCTGTGAGCCACATCCAATGCATTATTTGGATACCACTCAAACCCAATTTTTTGTTGATTTTGTGCAAAAGTTTCCTGAAACTAAAATATGTCAAAGGTATTTCGAAATGCTAAAGCATTTTTATGTAAAAATAAATCACACACGCACTACTTATTGTTGTAGGGTTCATATAGAGTTTTCTAACCATTATGATGTTTATCAACATATATGTGTAGATATGCATATTGATAATGTTTTGTAGGAATGTAACATAATGCCTCCACCAAAATCATCAAGGAAATTTTTCTTCCATTTTATGTGAAAGAGAGGATGGTCAATTTTTTAACAAGAATTCATGTTTGGATGGCACATGTGATCATTGTGGTGGCATGCAACATTTTCCAATTTTCCAACACATGGCTAGTACACACACAATTGGAGACAAAATTGTGGAATTTGGCAAATATAAGACAATGGCATATAGTCTAAAAGATGGGAAAGAAGCAAAGAAGTGTGAATTGGTCAGTGATAAGATTCCAGTGTATCAGTTTATGGGAATTTTCCTTGATCAAGTATTCTATGAGTATGCAAGGCATACACACATAGCACAATGGTTGGACTCACAGTTCAAGTTATGCAAGGACACATTTCCACTTCATCATATCATTTCAGTTGTCGACTTCATTGAGAACTACACAATACAACCACAGAACGAGGTGCAATCGCAATACTACAAATCCACATAGGTTGCTATATTTGTGCATATAGAATTCATTCATGCAAATGATAGTACATAGGAAAATAGGAAAGTATTGAGGGAGTATGACTTTTACATCAGTGATGATCCCATATATTCTATAGAGTTTGTGTAAGGTTTCTTTCATATGTTCTATGTTGATCTGGCTAGCAAGGGAATATCATTTAGTCAGCATATCATATGGTCAGATAATTGTACATCGCAATTCAAGAACGCCAAAATGTTTTACTAGTTGAGAAGGATGCATAGGATTAGTTGTGTTCAGCATATGTGGAAATTCTCAGAGGTCGAGCATGGAAAGGGGGAGCATGATGGAGTAGGTGCATGTATCAAAAGAGCCCTAGCACAAGAAGAGTTAAAGTAAACAAACAGTGTAAATTTGAGAGATGCAAGATCAATTGTCCAGTGGTGCAATGGTGCAATGGGTCTAGGTAGTGAAGGTAATTCTTAAGTTCATAGATTTTTTCATTTAGTAGATGATACTAACATTTCAAATAATGAGGATTGTTGTACACTAACAGGATCGAGCGAGCTACACTCTTTTAGAAACTCCAATGTAGGTACATGGACTATCCATATGCAGAAGATGGCATGCTTTTGTTCTGCATGTACAGCTCAAGCATGGAATGATTGTGAGTCAACATGGTGGGTTGATGAATGGTTTGTAAGAAGTCTAACCCCACTTCACACTTATCAACTCCTGACAGATCTACAAATCACGGAGATGCAATCATCCATTGACTTTGATCATCTATCAGACCTACTAGAACAAGGTAATATATCTTACTTATAGGTTTTATTATGATGCTCAGTAAATACATCTAACAAGATGAACATATAAATGCAAGGCACATTTATGTAGTGATTGTAGATGAAGACAATGAAGAGGGTACATATTATTACCTATGTCATTGTATCAAGGCCAAAAGTAAATTGGAGGCCCCAATTATAGATGGAGAAAACATAGAATATCCTATAGGTTTGGTGGTTGTTACTGGAACATGGCTTCGAAGGTATCCAGTTAAGAATGTTGCAGTTTGGTTGTTTGAGGAATTCGACACGCATCAAAAGATTATTCACTACTCGAACCTTGTCGTCATCACCAACGTTCATTTGATTAAATATAAGGGCAGATCTGCAAACAAGAACTTGTGGAAAGTGTGTGAGTCTGACCATGAGGCAATACTTGACACAATAAAGACTATAGCAGACCCGAATGGTTCCCTGGATTGATTTGTAAGTATGCACATTGAATTTGTAAAGTCATGTTATTGATAATTTCTTTCTTTCAAGCATTTAAGTTTGATTAAATAAGGGTTAGAAAAATTTGCATTAATGTAGATATGCAAAATGATGGTTATATGATTGGTTAATTACATCATATTCCCTATTAGTGTTTGATGTCATATGCATTTACGACTATCATTGATCCTTTTGTGATTGTGACTGTAGGTAATAATGAAGTTTTTCAAAGTTTAAGAAAAGAATAACATCGGTTGGTGGTGCAAGTGTTTAGTGGTATGAGAAACATCGGTTGCTGGTGCATTTTCTAGTTGTCAATATTCTCTTTCTTTTCCATCTTGTAGATTTATCAGATTCTTATATGCTACATGTTTTATGTTAATTATGTTAGTGATATATTTAAAATTTATATGTAGGATCATCGAGAGATGAGAAAGTAGTGAAGGGCCACATCACCATTGTAGGACCTTCAATTGACCTCCTTATCTAGCATGCATGAAGGTGTTAGTAGGTCTCATCAGGTGTATGACTGACATTATTTAGTTATTTCTCTTTTAATGATTTTTATGTGAGTCCATGTCTAAGATTGATAGGCTTTTTTAGGTTTTTTGTGGACCAAATTCCTATGAGAGTACACAACCATAGAGGCTACTACCCATGTGTTTCGTAGGGAGAAAGGGATGTACATGTTTTGAAGCATTTTGGAATGCAAATAACTGGGCCAGCTAAGGTGGATTGTAGAAATGAAATTGGGCAACAACTCCTTTTGTTTCTTCTTGTACAATATATTTCATGATCTATGCCGCAAATGGGAGGATTATTTCCTTGGATGTATTGCTACAAGTATTGACAACTAGGAATATTTTCAAGATGTTCTTCCATCACTAATGTAATATTTGTCATTGACTTAGAGTATTTTTTGATATACAAAAATTATGAGAGATTAATACATGCAAATGTGTATATTCCTTAATATATGCCTCAATTTAATGTGTATATTACATTTAAAACTAGTTGTAATGCTTTATGGTTTACATTTAAAGTTGTCTTAAAAGAAAAACATGTGGATTTATGAGTAAGAATGAAAAAATGTCTAATATAATTGGAGAAAGGCATATTTTATTGCCCCTACCTTGTCAATCCTACTGAATTGGCAAGCTAGTGAGCTCACTGGCTTTTCAATTCCGTAGGGTTTACAAGGTAGGGGCAACATATGCCTCATAGAAATTGATGCAACCTAGGTCATCTCTAAGATACCTCAATTCCACCTAAGACTCCTTTGGATCAACTTGCTAAAAACTTGAAAACAACGCTATCCAACCTTACTTTTTCATGTAAAAAAATCCCAAATGCTACCTAAGGCATCACCAAAAATTAGTATGTGCACCTCCCCTACTCAAGAAACAATGAAAACATGTTTATCTATCTCAACTGAGCCTATCCACCGAGTTACAATATCATACAGTGGGTGGAAGGCTTAAAAAACCATTTTAAATGCACTCAAACCCTTGAAACAGGGCTCACAAACCGACCTCCTACAACTAACTCCAACCACCATCCTACAAATAACTCCAACCAATATTCAAACTCGTTATGGATGTCGGAGTGCAAAATTGCACTTTTTTACATTGGGAAGCATTAACCAGTCTACCAAACCTTCCCACAACCAACCAAAGCCTAAAACACCTTCAACAAGGTTTGCACAAGATTAAAAGTTCAAGAGATATTGCTGCCCCCATAGATTTCTTCAAACCCTAGCACTAAACCACCATTTTCCACTCAAAATGAAACATTTGACATCTAGGGCATCACCTAAAAACCATCTATTCACCTCCCTTGCACAAATGTTTTATAACCCTAACTAAGCCTTTCCATCAAGTTATAGAAGCATACAGTGGGTGGAAAGCTTAATATGACATTTTAATGCACTCAAAACCCTTAAAAGAGGGTATACAGATCGACCCTCAGTAATTGGCTTCTAAAATGCATAAAATCACTTGAAATCCAAAAAAACCAAAACTAAAATGGAGTTAATTCTATTGCCCACCTAATTCCATCGAAAAGAGAGCACAATCGCTTTGAGCTACATTCAACTGACTTGATCCCTTAAGGGTCCAAAGTGCAAAAGGGTAGAAATATTTGATGGGCTATTACTCGTAAATCGTGGTGCTTAAGAAATCTCTGTTTGAACCTACAATATCATGTTGGGCCCCTATACAATAATCTCTCTCGGTTTTCGCTATTTCAAAGGCATTTTCCTGTGGTGTTTAGTTTTCACTTGATGGAAAAAATGTCAAATGCAAGTAGTTGAAAGTTGCAAAGTGGTGCAACTTTCTTTCTGCAGCTCATGTGACCAAATGGACTATTCCAACATGTCTGAATAGGTATTTTTATGCTAGGAATGGTCCTCTTTCGCACCCAAATACACTGAATCGCTCTGAGCTACGTTCAATCGGATCGATCCCTTAAGGGTCCAACGTGCAAAATGGCTACAAACTTCAAGATATTATTACTCTAATACCGTGACACTTAGAGACTTTTCGTCTGATTTTATTAAATCATGGTGGACCCCTCTACAATAGCCTATCTTATTTTTTTCTATCTTGGAGGCATTTTCGTATGGTGGTGAATTTTCACTTGGGGAAAAAGTTGTCAAATGCAAGTAGTTGAAAGTTGCAAAGTGGTGCAACTTTCATTTTGTAGTTCGTATGAGAAAACGAACTATTCCAATGCATTCGAATAGGTATGTTTACAATAGGAATGTTCATATTTCACACTCAAACATGTGGAATCGCTCTGAACTATGTTCAACTGGATCGATCCCTTAAGAGTCCAAAGTGCAAAATGGCTGCAAACTTCAACATGCTATTACTCAGATACCATGATGCTTAGAAACTTATTTTCTAATCCTATGAGATCAAGTTGGGACCCTCTACAATAACCTCTCTCGGTTTTTGATATCTCAGAGGCATTTTCCTGTGGTGTCCAGTTTTCACTTGATGGAAAAAGTGTCAAATGCAAGTAGTTGAAAGTTGCAAAGTGGTCCAACTTTCATTCTGCAGCTTGTGTGACCAAAAAAACTATTCCAACGCATCTGAATAGGTACATTTATGCTAGGAATGGTCCTCTTATGCACCCAAACATGCGGAATCGCTCTGAGCTACATTCAACCAGATCAATCCCTTAAGGGTCCAAAGTGCAAAATAGTTGCAAACTTCAACATGCTATTACTCAAATACCGTGATGCTTAGAAACTTCTCATCTAATCCTATGAGATCATGTTGGGCCCCTCTTTAATAATCTCTCTTAGTTTTTTCTATCTCAGAGGCATTTTCCTGTAGTGGCAAATTTTCACTTGGGGAGAAGTTGTCAAATGCAAATAGTTGAAAGTTGCAAAGTGGTGCAACTTGCATTCTGCATCTCATGTGACCAAAAAAATTGTTCCAACACATATGAATATGTACGTTTATGCTAGGAATGATCCTCTTTCGCACCCAAACACGCAGAATCGCTCTGAGCTACGTTCAACCAGATCGATCCCTTAAGGGTCCAAAGTGCAAAATGGCTACAAACTTCAACATGCTATTACTCGGATACCATAACACATAGAAATTTATCATCTAATCCTACGAGATCACGTTGGGACCCTCTACAATAGCCTCTCTCAATTTTTTCTATCTTGGAGAAATTTTCTTGTGGTGGCGAATTTTCACTTGGGGAAAAAGTTGTCAAATGCAAGTAGTTGAAAGTTGCAAAGTGGTGTAAATTTTGTTCTGCAGCTTGTGTGACCAAATGAACTATTCCAATGCATCTGAATAGGTACGTTTATGCTTTGAATGGTCCTCTTTCATACCCAAAAACACAGAATCGCTCTGAGCTACGTTTAATTGGATCGATCCCTTAAGGGTCCAAAGTGCAAAATGCCTACAAAATTCAGCATGCTATTACTTGGATATCGTGATGCTTAGAAAATTTTTGTCTAATCCTACGAGATTGTATTGGGCCCCTCTACAATAACCTCTCTCTGTTTTTTCTATTTCGGAGGCATATTCTTGTGGTGGCAAATTTTCACTTGGGATTTTTCTTGTCAAATGCAAGTAGTTGAAAGTTGCAAAGTGGTGCAACTTTCGTTCTACAACTCATGTGACCAAACAAATTATTCCAATGCATTTGAATAGGGACTTTTACACTAGGCATGGTCCTCTTTCACACCCAAACATGCGGAATCGCTCTGAGCTACGTTCAACCAGATCGATCCCTTAAGGGTCCAAAGTGCAAAATGGCTTCAAACTTCAACATGCTATTAACCAAATACCGTGATGCTTAAAAAATTATTGTCTGATCCTATGAGATCATGTTGGGCCCCTCTACAATAAACTCTCTCAGTTTTTTCTATCTTGGAGGAATTTTCCTGTGGTGGCAAATTTTCACTTGGGAAAAAAGTTGTCAAATGCAAGTAGTTGAAAGTTGCAAAGTGGTGCAACTTTCATTCTGCAGCTCGTGTGACCAAATGAACTATTCCAATGCATCTGAATAGGTACATTTACGCTAGGCATGGTCCTCTTTCACACCCAAACACGCGAAATCACTCTAAACTACCTTCAACCAGATAGATCCCTTAAAGGTCCAAAGTGCAAAATGGCTGCAAACTTCAGCATGCTATTACTCAGATACCATGATACTTAGAAACTTATTTTTTGATCCTACAAGATCATGTTGGGACCCTCTACAATAAACTTTCTCGGTTTTTTCTATCTTGGAGGCATTTTCCTATGGTGGCAAATTTTCACTTGGAGAAAAAGTTGTCAAATGCAAGTAGTTGAAAGTTGCAAAGTGGTGCAACTTTTCATTCTGCAGCTCATGTGACCAAATAAATTGTTCCAACATGTCTGAATAGGTATTTTTACATTAGGAATTTTCCTCTTTCACAACCAAACACGCGGAATCACTCTGAACTACGTTCAACTGGATCAATCCCTTAAGGGTCCAAAGTGTAAAATGGCTGCAAACTTCAACATGCTATTACTCAAATACTGTGATGCTTATAAACTTCTTATCTAATCCTATGAGATCACATTGGGACCATCTACAATAACCTCTCTTGGTTTTTTCTATCTCAGAGACATTTTCCTGTGGTGGAAAATTTTCACTTAGGGAAAAAGTTGTCAAATACAAGTAGTTGAGTGTGTAAAAATGACTTTTTAGCCATTCCACCCATTACATCCTACTGTAACTTAGTGGAATGGAATAATTAGGGGTAGAGAACATGTGTGCATGGTTTTTGGAGCATGGGAGGTGAGTTGAGTGGTTTGGTGTGATGCCCTAGTTGGCAATTTGATGAGTTTTGGTGAAATTTAGTGGTTTAAGAGTGGAAATGGTTGAAATCCTTTGGGACAGTAGTTTGTGAGGGAATTTTAAGCATGTGCAGGTTCTTTTAAGAATTTTTGATGCATTGGAAATGTGTTATGAGTTGTGGGAATATGATTTTCAATAAACCCACCCGTTTTAGGCTTTTAGCAATAGGAGTAAGGCAGTGAACTATTTGATAAAATGCTTTGGTAAACATGTACGAAAAATGTGGTATCATAGACAAGGAAGTGAATTGTTTGAAAAAATTCCTCAAAGAAACGTGGTCTCAGGGTGATGGAATGTCATGACAATCCATAGCTGTGAGGATTTGTGACTTGAGGATTGTGATTAATGATTGGAATTGTGTTTAGTGAGATTGCAGGACCTCCCCTATTACATCAATGTTTTAGGGTGTTATCTATAGTAGAAAGGTAATTAACTATTTGATATAATTCTTTGATATAAATGTATGAAAATGGTGGTAGCATAGAAAAGACAGTGAAATCTTTGAAAAAATGCCTCAAAAAAATGAGGTCTCATGGTGATGGAATGCCATGACAATCAAAAGCAATTTGATTGTCATGGCATTCTGTCACCATGAGACCACATTTATTTGAGGCATATTTTGAACTAGTTCATTGCCTTGTCTATGGCTTGTCATAGCATTCCATCACCACATTTATTTGACGCATTTTTTCAAACAGATCACTACCTTGTCTATGCTATTGCTTACTATTATGCTTTTGATATATTTTTCGAAGCATCCATAGCTTGTTCGAAATCACTTGTTTTAGGCTTTTAGCCATAGCAAGAAGGCAGTGAACTACTTGACAAGATGCTTTGGTAGACATGTATGAAAAATGTGGTAACATAGACAAGGCAGTGAACTATTTGAAAAAATACCTCAAAGAAATTTGGTCTCATAGAATGCCATGATAAGAAAATGCAATTGGCAGCTGCTCCTAGTTATTAGCTATGCAATGTGAAGAAATTGCATAACTGCTTAGGTTGAATTTGTACAAACTATATTGTAATTGAAATTTTTTCATCTATCAACATCTAGTTATTAGTTATGCAAAGTGAAGTAATGCTTTGACTTTGAAAGATGTGCAATGGAATGTAATCAACGATATGAATATAAACTACAAAACTCCAATTTTTACAATTCATTAGTTAAAATATATATATTATTTGCTCTCTATATCTCTATATGCTATGTAAATACCTTTCCATTTAAAAAAAAAAAGTTTTTATCTCTTGTTCTACAAATTTTCTCAATTTTTTTCAAAAACTCTTACACTTTTGGTTTGTCAAATTTTTCCCCAAAAGATTTTTGCTACTATGCATTGGAAGCATGAAACATACACATGAATAAACACAATATAGGTGAATTATACATGTGAATAAGTGAGACACAAGTAATTAAAGCATTCCAAAGGGTACAAACCACTACGAATGGAGCTTATTTACACAATATGCTTTAGATGGGGCTTATTGAGCATTCAATAGTAATTAATTAAGCATTATATGTAAACAAAATCCATTCCTACAACATTCAAGCATACAATTTACACGATACACATGATAACATCATTCAAGAATGACAGTAACAAAATAATATTTTCTTTAATCAAAAAGACGAAAGGCTATACAATGATATATATTGATAAAAGTATATACGACATATCCAAAAAAACCATACAGGCTTAGTACAAAGGAGCCATATGGACATAAAATGTCACGTATATATCGATAGTACAAAACATATGTTCCAAAATGCCACATAGGCATACAACAAACAACCCTAATACATAGTCATTTCCCTCTAGGGGAAGGAAATAGATCTTGTGTTGCCTTCAAAATTCAGCTTGATGGAGTGACTGTTGCTTCTCTTGTCTTTTGAACACGCTCGCTAGCCCTCCTCTCTTCACTCTAGACCTTCAACTGATACAATAAAAAGTAAAGATGTTAATACATAGAAATTGAATTGTGGAGTGACATATAACAAAATATATAATCACTTACCACATATGTATAGTCATCATGCACATTTACAACATCACCACGTCCACGATCTGGAGTGACAACCACTTGTAGAAACCATCAAGATATAAATTAAACTACATAAAAGTATCGTGAAATTTTTCTATAGTAAACCATAAAAGAGAAAATATAATGTCAAATCGACTAATTTATTCCATACCTCTCTCACTGGATCAAAATTGGCTATTGTTGTAGCAACTCCATGGTCCATCATGCCACCAACATTACTAGGGTTGTCTCTTTTCAAAAACTACAAATGAAACAATATCTCAAGTATCATGTTGATATAAAGACCAAGAGGGGATAATGGAACATAAGGTGAAATAAGAGAGGGTAATGGGATGGGAATAGAAGGGTGATGCAAAGAGGGGGCTCAAACTCATTCAAAGTGACAAATTGCATTCAAGAGTCATCTAAAAAGATTAAAATGGTCTATTAGAGTAATCCAAACAATCCTCAAAGCTTGACAACAATCGGGAGTGTAATTTCTCACTTTCACCCATGTAACCTAGCAGTAGTGCAAACTCAATTTTTGGCCTTTAAATCCAATGCTTTCCAAAACACTTGACAATAAAAAGGTGGATTCGGATACCCATTCAAAATTTATACAACATATCTCTTAACTAGATACAAGTCTTTTGGATCAATCCCTTGAAATTAGACCCTCAACGCTATCTTAGTCCATGAATTGGGCCAGATTTACAAAGCAACATACCTTTAAAATTAACACAAACCCTTGAAACCTTGGGGAATAATTTCATATTCCCTCAAACCTCTAAAACCACAATAAACACCCAGGGTTGACACCTCCAACATAGAAAACTCTGAAACCCTCAATTTCATGCCAAGTCAAGAGGGTTTATTCAAAGTCCCACTTGCACAACCTCCCAAACCATGCCACCGACTCAGACATGTATATTCTGACCCCAATATGCTCAAAAGTTGGAAAAAACTCCACACTCTCATTGATCTCCATAAACCCTAGACCCAAGGCTCCATCTTCATGTGTTTTTCTTCACAAAACTCATCAAGACAATAGGTTTATCTCGTTAGTTCATTCTCCACAACTCTAATCATGCAACCTACAACCTACTCAAAATTCCTAGGGCCCATTACACTAGTTACAATAGGTATAGTTAGTGTAAGGGCCCTTAAATCATGATTTTGGTTACAAAACCCTCAAATAGTGTGTCCTCGACTTGTCACAGGAAAACAAGGATATTTACCACAAATCACAATGAATCTCCCTCAAACTTGTTCCAAAAGATTTTTAACATCTTCCACCATAAATTAAAATGATTTACATGGAACAATCAAATTGTACGGGCTCGTACAAGCCTGCAAATGACAAGAAAACTCATAAATTTGATGAAAAACAAAGATATTCTTATTGCCAATGCTTCAAACTTCAAGCCAACGTTACAAAACAAGTTTTCATGCATTTTTAAAGGCTTATCATCATCAAACCAACACCCAAATACCTTTCAAATACTTTATAAACCTCTCATGACCGTTGCATTACAAATTTGTTGCATTTATGCAACTCACAAATTTGGCACTTTCAAGTTTTGACTCTTTATTGTTTCCTAGACCCTCTTAAACACGTAAACTATTACAAATAGTCTAATGAGACTTTATTGAACTAATAAATCATGAATTACTCAATAAAACATCATCCTATCTACCTTGACGCCCCTTGTCAACTTTCACAATTCCTTCCACATGATTTGCAAACCTTACAAGATGAATACAAAAGCCCCTCAAAGTTGATCAATTACAATAGAATGGTCACATTGGACCTTATTAAGACTCAAGGACTCAACTAAAACATCCTAACACACCTTTCCTATCAGACACTTAATGAAGAAACATAGAAAAGAGGGGTGCCCCTACACCAAAGAGATTAATGGAACATGGGATGGACTATTATAGATTGATGGGATGGGCTAGGATGGGATAAAAAAATATAGGGTGAACAATTAGAGGTTAATGGGATGAGATTATTAGGGAATAATGCAACATAGGGTGAATTAGGAGGTGTTTAGGGTTTGACTATAGTACACAAAGTGCGCACTTGACCTATGTGTAGCAATAATAGAGAAGAGTTATCTAGGATGAAACGAGGATAAATATGGTATAACATAGGATGATATAAAGGAACATAGGGTGGAACATAGGGGATCATGGAACATCTAGGGTGAAATAATAAAGGGTACAATAAGATGGGATTAGAACATAATGACACATAGCATGGACTAGAAGATATTAGTGTGATGGGCTAGGAGGGGATCATGGAAAATAGGGTGAACTATTAAATGTTAATGGTATGGGATTAGGAAGGAATAAAGGAACAAAAAGTGAATTAGGAGAACATAATGTGACACGATCAAGGAATGAAAATTCAATGTTTATGTTTCTCATCATTTTTTAAGATTTGTAGATACACAAAATTATGAAAACTAGCTAACATAGATTTACAACACCATTAATGAATAAAGGCTACCTGAGTGTACGTTGTTTGAGGATATGAATTACAAGGTGTGGAGGAAGAAGGTGCACCAGGAAACTATTTGAAATCCAAAGCATGTTATGAGACAAACATTCAAATATAACATTCAACTGTTCAAATAGAATAATAATATTTTTAATACTAGTTGCATACCTGTGGACTCATCGTCAAGAATGTATGAGGGTCTATAGGAATAGAGCTTGCCTCATGAATAGTGCGACCTTGAAATTTCATCATATCAAAATTCTTCTAATTTAGTTATTCTTAAATTTCAAAATATAATTTAATAAACAATATTAAATTAACTTGCTAAATTTTACCTGAGTGTCAATGCCAAATGTATCATTCAGAATATTATCTATGAAAGCCATCACCTCTGCAACTGATGTAGGTTGTGTAGCTGCATCATGAGCACTCTGATAATTGTACGTGAAAAAAACATAACAAGCACCACAATGGTGGGGTGGAGCTTGGGGCCTACACGTCTCCTCCACACCAGGCTCTACTAGAGGACTCACACACTATAAAATGGTCTGGGTGAGTGATTCAATCGACTTCAGTGTGCCCACCTCTACACATTCCTTAACAATGGAAGGAACAACCACATGCTCCACCATGGGTTTGTCCAAGGCTCTCGGTGCCAACTGTGGATTACATCATCCAATAGGTCTATCATGTGTGGAGCCCCCACCTCTACCCTGAAAGTCTAAGATGTCAAAATAGTTTGGCATTTTATTGAGGAAAAAATCGCACTAGAGTTTCCTCAAAAAATATTGTGGCCCTCATGGTTATTGCATGGAGATTGGTTAAATACCATCCACCACCGCTCCCAAAGTTTTTTTTTTATTAACTCATGGTGGGACCAATGGATGGGGAACCCCCTGCATGCACGGGACAAAGGTTCATTGGTTTTTAGGTCTATAAATAGGGAGCACAAGTTGGCTTTCCTAATTTTTAGTTTTTGACATCTGCATATGACAAACCACTAGCATAAATTTATCTCATCTCATACCTCTTATTTGACCAAAAATTCATTTGCTCACTCATTTCTCCTACATGAGTTACAATTGACTTCAATGATTCAACAATCCCTCTCCTATAAGGGTGGGTTTCAACATGCTTGGTTAATTGTAATTAATTGTTGAATGTCTCTTTTATTGTTTTCAATTTGATTTTGAATATTTTCTTGTGTTCCTTGAGGATTCTTATGAATTGATGGAGGGGTTTTGGGTTGTTCTTGTATAGGAGGCTCTTCGCGAGGGGGTGATTGTGAATTCTCAATGTTTCGAGGTGGAGATTCATTCCTTGAAAATTAGAACAAATTTTTATTATAAAAACTATTTAAATTTATATTCTAAATCAAATTAAAAATAAATAGAATAAAAATACATACCTCTTTGCAATCTTCAACCTCTCTGACGTGTTGGCAGAATCCTCATGGAAAATGGTAAGCTAAGGATGCAAATAATGTATGAGATTTGGTGAGTGTGGCTTGCAAACCTGAAATCCTCTTTCTCAAGTTGTGGGTTGAAGAGAAATGAGGGTTTGAAACCTGATTTTTGACTTTTATGTCTACTTTACCATTTGGCGCACACCAAATGGCTTATTTCGGGCTTTTTTAAAACATTTCTTCAATTTGGCACCTAAATTATGTCACATATTGGTGCACTTACCTATTTACAAATGCATAACTTACAAGATTTCATTTGTCAAGATGTCCTCATCTAGATCACACTTCTTTTGTTCCACAAGTCTTGGCTACTGATTGCAAGAGGGAGAGAATCACCCAAGCACTTTTCCTCCAACCATAGACATAGCGGTCCCCTGCACATCTTCCTAAGTGGAAAATAGCCCTACCCTTCAATGAAGAGTTTGGTATGAAAACCTCTAATAATTCCTACCCGGGTATGGTGTTGTGTCCTACATAACTAGTAAAGTCATACAACTATATATACCTGCCAACTATGTATGACACTCCTAACTAGCTATGTAATCCTAGGGCACAAAAAACCAAAAAAGTCTCTACAAGAACTTCTACACTTACTTTGGCCAAAGTTTATAATATATATAATAAATCCACTTTCTATGAAGTAGTGTTATATATTCACCCACCCCCTTACTCGACCTAGAAAATCTACTGAATTATGATGATTGTAATATTGAGTTCAATTTTTATGAACATTGTATATATGGAAAATAACACCATGTCTTTGTATTCTAGTTCTCATAAATATTTTGGTGTTTAGGATTATGTGCATTCTAATGTGTTTGGTCCAGTTAATGTTCCTTTGTTGTTTTGATCTCTGTACTTTATCTCATTCATAGATCACTATTGTAGAAGGACATTTGTGTATTTCCTTAGAAGTAAATCTGAAGTTTTTAGTCAGTTTAAGGAGTTCAAATGCTTGGTTGAAAAGAAAATTAGTAGAAAAATAAAATGCTTGAGGGCGGATAATGGTGGTGAGTTTTGTTATGTAGAATTTGATAGGTTATGTGAGGACCATGGGATTGAGAGACACAAGAAAAATCAATACACCCCACAACAAAATGGAGTTGTAGAGAGGATGAATAGACCATTGATGGAGAGGGCTAGGAATATGCAGAGTGGTTTTGGACTTGAACAAAATTTATAGCCACTACATGATACTTGATTAACAGGTCTCCTACTTTGGCTCTTGTTGAAAAGACACCCATTAAGGAATGGTCTAGAAAGAAGCCTTCGATGAGACATCTCTGAGTAGTTGGTTGTGAGGCATTTGATCATTTGCTTGATGTGGAGATCTAAGTTGGGGAACAAGGCAGTGAAGTGTATCTTCATCGACTATAGTGTCATTGTGAAAGGGTATGAGCTTTGGGATCCAATTGCAAAGAATGTTCTTTATAGTAGAAGTGTTATATTCTGGATGAGTTGAAACCTTCCACACTTGATCTACAACTAGAGAAAGAAGAGAAGAAGGAGGTAGTTCAAATTCTAACCACTCCTGAAAAATATGAACTATGTACTCCTAGTGGACCCGATGATGTAGAGCGCTCTAGAAAATCCAAGATATTTGAAGAAGAGAAAGAAACTCAACCCCAGTAGTTGAGGAGGTATACATGAGAAAGGAAACAATCAAATAGATTTAGATATTCTATGTTGGATTCTAGTTGTATATTTGCTTTGATTTCCAACACTAATGAGCCTAGGACTGTTGGAGAGGCTATGGATATGCATGATGCACATTCCTAGATGGAAGCCATGAATGAAGAGATGACATGTTTGAAAAAGAATGCTACATGGGATCTGGTACCTCTTGTTGAAGGACAAAAACCTGTTGGTTGCAAATGAGTGTTCAAAAAGAAAATGGGTCCTGATGGTAGTGTTGAGAAGCATAAGGAAAGTTTGTTCACGAAGGGATATTCCCAAGTGGAAGGAATATATTGTGGGGATATTTTCTCTCTTGTAGCTAAGATGACATCCATTCAGTTCTTGTTATCACTTGCAACAACTTTTGAATTTGAAGTCAAGAAAATGTATGTGAAGATAAATTTCCTTCATAGTGATTTGGAGGAGGAAATTTATGTCACATCCAGAGCATTTTGTTGAGAAAGGAAAAGAGAACTTGGTCTGCAAGTTGAGAAAATCTCTATAAGGCCTGAAGCAATCTCTTAGGATGAAGTACCAAAATTTTGACACCTATGTGTTGTCCTTGGGATTTTTGAGATCCAAATTTGACCATTATGTCTATTACAAGGTTGATAATGGTCGCATTCTCATTATTGTCATGTATGTAGAAGATACGTTGTTAATTGGGAATGCCAAAAGCATGATTTCAGATTTGAAGTCTTAGTTGTCAACATAGTTTGAGATGAAATATCTGGGTGTAGTGAGGTATATTATGGGGATTGATATGAAAAGAGATAGAGCTAACATAAAGCTTTGGTTAAGCCAGAGAAAGTATGTGAACTCTATGTTGGAGAGATTCAAAACTTGCAGATAGTTAGTTATTCTTATTATACAGGGGATGATGCTTTATGTGAAGGATTATCCAAAATATCCTACTGAGATGAAGGATATGACAAGAGTTCCTTATGAAAGTGTTGTTGGTAGCTTGATGTATGCTATGGTCTATTCAAGGCTAGACATTACCCAAGCAGTGTGAGTCCTTAGTCAGTATATGGCTAATCCTCGATGGGTGCACTAGGATGCAGTAAAGAGAGTGTTTAGGTACTTGCAGGGTACTTATGAGTATGCCCTATGTTTTCATGGTTATCCTATTGGACCTTGAAATTTAGTGAGCATTCATGGATATGTGGATTCAAATTGTGCAGGTAACATTGACAATAGAAGATCCACCAGTGGATATGTTTTCATGATGTTTGGTGGTGCAATTAGTTGGATGAGCAAGCGACAAGTTGTAGTTGCTTTGTCTACTACTGAAGCTGAGTACATGACAACTCCTCATTCTTGTAAAGAGTCCATTTGGCTTAAGAGACTATGTTCAGATATTGGTTTTGATGCAAGGCATATTACTATCTGTTGTGATAGCCAGAGTGCTATATGTTTAGCAAAACATCCTACTTCTCATGCCAAAACAAAGCACATTAATGCGCAGTTTCATTTTGTTTATGATATGGTGGAATATGCAAAGGTTAACTTGGAAAAGGTGGACACTTTGGTGAATGTTGTGGATGCACTAACAAAACTAGTGAGCATAAAGAAGTGCAGATGGTGTGTTGGTACTTGATGGGACTTATGGCCTAAGCTATGATATGGACTCATGAAGGTCTTCGAAAAGTGGGAGAATATTAGGATTAAGGTGTCTCAACCTTAGTGTGTCTCTTGATTAATTATTTAATTGTTTTCCCCTAAGTTGTTGATTTAATTTATTAAATGCAATAATATATGTTTCCAAATTGCTAAGTCACTTTGTGGGACCCAATGAGGAGTTGGCATCCTACATGCAAGGTGTGAAAAGAAAAAAATATGACACATGTCCCATGAGCACTCCATTGGAAAAATAAAATTGGTTCTACATTAGAAATGGGCACATGTTGACATGTGGAAATGTATTTTGGAAATAAGTATTGGTGGGGTCCACTTGTGTGACTGTTTATCTCCTCAAAAAAGTGGAGACAAGGAAAGGTGCCACTTGTCATCTTGGGGCTCATTTGATCATTGTAAATTGTAAAAAACTCAAGGAGGAGTGCCCTTATGCCATGTGGCATGTTGTTGACTGAAGCTTGAAGATGAAACTTTCTTAACAGAGACTAAGTTGTCACTCAGAGTGACTAGGAGTTGTGGGTGAGTTATATTTTGGTAGTAAATCTAATTTTCTTTATGGGATGCCTAGCATGTGAGGTTTCTTAATTTTTGGAGTTTCAAGCCTTGCATGTGCTTGCATGTTATTGCATGTACATGCATGTTTGATAGGTTGCTAATCAGGTCACTTGGGGCTCGTGCATGCTATCAAATTTTAGTTTGTATGCATGTAGAGACTTGGAGATTGGCACATGCAAAAATGAAACACCCATATATGAGAGGGTAGGCATGTCTAATGATTGAAATATATAGATCTTCATGTGAATTTCTTGAATTTAAACTTGGA
Organism: Sequoiadendron giganteum; assembly: GCA_007115665.2. NCBI lineage: Eukaryota > Viridiplantae > Streptophyta > Pinopsida > Cupressales > Cupressaceae > Sequoiadendron > Sequoiadendron giganteum. The sequence goes on along the minus strand of CM021103.1, from coordinate 51,090,415 downwards.
AGAATTTTTCAAGGGTTATAAGAGTACCTTAACCCTTAGTATCAGCCTAGCAACTAGAGTTAAGCTAAATCATCAAATAGAGGTGAAAACCCCCAAATAAATACATGAAGAAACAATCTCAACCTTCTAATCCCTATGAGAATAACCTCACATGTCTCCTTTTTCAAAATTTAAAAATCCATAACATTTTTCCCCCTTGAATTAACCTAAAGTTGATGGTTGTCAAAAACAAGGCTAACTTATCAAGTTGTCTTTGGAGACCCCTTATTGATTGAGACATTAAGATAATATTGTTTATAAATAGAATAACAATAAAAGACTTTAAAGAGTAAATGACTAGCTATATCCCCTAGTATTTTTTTGATATGATTTCCTATTATTTGTCAATGTAAAGCCAAAAATGTGGGAGAGAGGTGCAACCTTGTTTGATATGATTTTGCCTAGTTTGTGCTATTCTAAGAATGTTTGATATATAATTTTTGGTTTACAAATATAAGCAAGCATAATGTGGTAATTCCATTAGAGTAATTTTGTGTTATTAATGACCAAGCCTATCATGCACAATATAAATAACTATTTCCATATGTATATGAAAGTGATATTGTCTAATTATCATAGATAATTATAAGAAGGTATTTTTTTTTTAAAGGTGTAATGCATCCATATTATTAGGGGTAAATGTTTTTTTTACTAGAGCTATGAACCGGGTACAAGAAACCACAAGAAACTACGAAACCCGTGAGCACAATGGCCTAGCGAAGGCACAAGGCCCAAGCACTTTGGCCTAGCGAGGGTTTGAACCCTAGTGGCCTTCACTACAACCACGCGACTTGACCACCAAACCACACCCTTATCGACAATTATAAGAAGGTACTTATTGTGTATAATAAAAATTATTATTTATATTCATTTAAACAATGATTCACATGTCTAATAATTTATAAATATTTATAATAGTATTATATATTTGCCAATATAAGAATTAAAAATAATAAAGTTTACATATATTCTTAGTAATTAAATCTATACATGATATACGATATATTTTATATATATGAAAAAAACTTTATACGCAATTAAAATTTACAAATAAAAATATTTAAATAAAGAAAATTATAGTTAACCTATAACCATGTATAACAAAATATATAATAGAAAAGTGACAAAAGAATAATTATATTTAAATTATAAATAAAAGAAGAACGGCATAAATTATTATAAATACTATATTTAATTTACAAATGAAAATACATAAGGGATGAGGTCGGGATCATGCCCACATTGAATTTGGTGGAGTGAATACCCCTCAATTCTTATCTCTTACTCGAAAAGGTTTCAATCTACAAACTCGTGCTCCCATATTGAATAGTTAAGATTCTTTATAGATGATATCAAATTCAAAAATAATAAATAATTGTAATAAATTATGTATTTGGTAATATAAGAATTAAAATAATAAATTTTACATATATTGTTAATAATTAAATTTATATATATATATATGAAAAATATTTTATATGCAATTAAAATTAACTAAAAATAAACAAAATATATAATAGAAAAGTGACAAAAGAATAATTATTTTTAATTTATAAATAAAATAAGAATGAGTACACATAAATTATGTTAAAATTTATATTTAATTTACAATGAAAATACATAAGGGATGAGGTTGGGATGATGTTGGGATGATGCCCCTATTGAATTTGACGGAATGGATACCCTCAATTCTTAGTTCTCAATTGAAAAGGTTTCAACCTAAAGACTTATGCTCCCATATTGAATAACTAAGATTCTTTATAAATGATATAAAATCTTTCATATATATATAATAATTAATTATATATACATATAAATTATGTAGACACATAATAAAATGTATTTATATATTTATAACTTACAAACTATACAAATGCATAAAATAAAATAAAAATCTATGTAATGGAAATCTGAGCTCAAAACTAGTCGTTAGGACAATCCAATGGGGATTGACCTTAAAGAATTGAGTGATAAGGTCATAAGCTATGAATCATCTCGTTTTGACCAATCCCTTTCTCAACTCCCCACGACTTTGTTATCCATTGAAATGTGAATGGTTTTAGTGGAGAATCCATCGACTAGAGAGTGTCTCACGTTTTCTCGAAATGCGTGCAAAGTTTCATACTTTAAATGGAAAAAATAATAATTGTCCATATCTTTTCAATATTAGGATTCTTTGTGTATAACTATGAATTAGTGTGGTATATATATTTTATGCATAAAATTCACTTTATAAGGAGTTTTAATATTGCAAAGTCAGACACTAAAAATATGCATGAACCTTGCATACAATAAAATAAGGGAAATTAACTTTCCCCGGTCAAAATTTTAGTGTAGAAGTATAGAAAATTGTTTTAAAATAAGGGAAAGAAGACTTTCTAGTAGAATATTATGCACCATAATTGTAAATAAGGAGCTTGTATAATCATGAGGTAATTACTTCAAATTTTAGATTTTCAAGATTATTTGAGCCACCTATGTGGATAGGATATATCTTTCTATCTTTGTACATAGTGGTGATAGAATTAAGCTTTTTCCCATTCACAAATAGTAAAGGTAATTTTTAATGGTGGACCCTAAATTCTTTTTCAATGTTAGAGAATTTCGTTAGTTAGTGTGTCTACATTGATTTTAGATGTGACCATTGTGATTAATACATTATTATTGATAATATGTGGTTTGACAATATGATTTAAGTCCAGGAAGATAATTGGAGGATAATTCAAAATATATATGAATGATTCTTGTTGTTTAAAGCTTAGTAGGTTTCTCACATGTATGGAAGTGTAACATGTGGATGATGTCATTCCATGTGATGCATGTATAAGGTCTAATGTAAAGTTATAATGGAAGAGCATAAGCATAACATGTTCTAATAACAAACAATGTAGAGATGTGAAGCATGCACATGACATGATGCTTGCAAGAGTTAAAGATCTATTATAGAGTATATGGTTCCTTATTCCCAAAGAACTCATGAGATGAGGTGTGTGAAATTGAGTTGCAAAGCTATGCATAACAACTAGATTCTTTGCTACTAGACACCTAGCTTTGGATTGCCTTAACTCTCGCCATAAGAAAGGCAAGGTGACTTGGTGGAAAAATACCCACTATGAGCATCTTACTATTGGTGATTCTAATATTGAGGATGAGTTGTTGGAGGTGGACTTGACCTTGGGGGCCTTTACTTAAGGGCTCATGACAAGTTGTCCTCTCTGGGTCCTATTTTAGCTGACCAATCAATGGTTCTACTAGTGTTAGGAGTGGTTTATTTAGAGCTTGCATTAGTGGATGCTTCAATTAAGCATACAACTCCTCCTTCTTTGAATTTGGGGATAGTGGAAGCTAGCCTCCTCCCTCTCCTTGCTTTTGTTCAAAGAAGGAAGTGAGGTCTTCAAAAATATGCTTGTGCTTTGTACACCTATGACAAGGGTTCTTAGAGAAATAGAAGAGGACCAAGGGTGGTGTAGTTGTCCATTCTTGGTTATTGTGTTGGTTGCTTGGTTCAATTTTTATTGGTTTGTGTTAGCTTAGTTGTTGCATTATGGTAGCTGGCATGTTCAACTACTTTTTTGTTATTTTTTGGATTTTGACTAGATGTCTTATTTTGTAAATGGTTTTGGGGTCCCTTCAAAACTTTTTTTTCGTAGTATAAAACAACTAGATGTACATCTATGTGCACATCATCTTGGTGTTGTATGAGAAAACAAGGGAATAGATTGTCTAAGATGTAATGTAGTGTTCTTTTGAATTGATGTGCAAGACTGCACTTGAATTATTTATCTTTTTTTAAGAAGTGGTGGTCCCCATTGTGTTGGTTTTGTGTTAAAGAATATTTTAGGAAATATGATGATAATCTAATTATTTGATACACAACTATGTTCAAATCATTCACCCTTTCTTGAAGAGTAATGGTCATAGACACTAAAATTTGATTATACCTAACCACAATTGACTTTACCCTATCCTAGTCATTGATTAAAATAAATATTCATTATTTATTTAATTAATTTATCCTCCACTTTATCCCTCACATTAATTAGATAAATATTTACTATTTATTTAATTAATTTATCCTTCACCTTTATTCCTCATTTTAATTAATAAATATTTTTTATTTATTTAATTGACTTATCTTTATCTTTATCCCCCACTTTAGTTAAACAAATATTATTATCTATTTAATTAATTTATCCATCACCTTTATCCCACCTTGTCTTAGCCAATTAACAAAATATATATTTTTTATTTAATTAATTAATTTATCTATTACCCTAATCCCAAAACCCTCCAACTAAATTAGTTAATTAATTCCTAATTAATTAATTAGTTTAGGCTAATTAATCCCCATTACCTTTTCCTCCAATATTTAATTCCATTTTATTCTTCATCCTTGTCCATTTAATCCTAGTCATTAGATTCATTCACATGGATCGCAATCTAAACTTGCCATCATGTGACAAGTGTCCCTCTCACATGTCTAACTAATACCTTATCTAGATTCATTTAACCTAGACACTTGCCATAAAAGTCGAACTAATTTTTTATGTCATCCATCTATTTTATACATCTCCAAATCCTAGCCATTCACATAAGGATTTTTCCCTAATGCACCTCCTAAACCTAGCCCTTATCCCTCATGTGACACTTGTTACATGACTACAACTTTGATCCAAACCCTAATATTCAATCAATCATTTCCATCCATTAACCAATACATCTTGGCCCTTGTTTTTTATTGTGGAAATTCTATAAATGAGAGACCTCTCATGCTACTATTATGCTACTACATTTTTTATCTACTTCTTCCATAGCCTAGCTAATCTTCATCATATCCTCATCCTATCCATTTGATCTATCATCATATCAACCCTACCATCATTCTACTTGTATAAGAAACCACATTCCTCCATTAGCATATCAAAGATAAATTCAAGTGGAGTTACGGTGCACTCCACTTTAGCTTAATCTGAGGAGAAATAAGGATTTTAGGTGAAGGTATTGTGTTTGTATTATTATCTTCTATTTTATTTAGCTTGTCTTCATTTTGGAAAGTCCAATGGGACTTCCATCTCTATTTAGTTCTTGTTTTTAAGGTTATTCTAAACCCATTTTGGTTTTTAGATCTTTTATGCAAAACAAATTTTAGAGCTAACTTTTATAGGTTGAAGGCAAAACCCTAGGGTTTCAAAGATTTCATCATATCTTTCAAAACTATGATTTTTTCTACAATTTTTTGACTAATGTTTTTAGATAATCTTAGGAGGCTACAATACAAAACTTAGGTTCATATCATTAGTAGTTGATAAGTTATTGTAATTTTATTATTTTTCATAAATTTGGTTTTTAGGTCATCAATAATTTTTTCGCAAACAATTATATTTCTGGAAAGCTCTAAAAACTTAAATGGGGTCTATTCTTTGTATTTTTATTTTGTAGGTTAAACATTTGACTAAATAATCATATCTATGTCAACTAGGGGTTTTTCATAAATATTTATTCTAGGGTACAAAAAAAAGTATAGATAATTTTAATTTTACATTTTTTGAAAGATCTTAAAATTTTAGTAGGGCTTTTTTCTAGGTAAAAGTACAAAGTTGTGTCACACTTTCAACCAACTTATTAGTGCAAGTGAATATAATTATTTCTAACTAAAAATATATTTTGATCAAATATATGATCTTGTAAGATTCATTCTAGCTAAGTTAGATATATCCACAACTTTTCCAACAAAAAATGTTGGCTAAATGCACATGTAGCACCACTTTGAGGCCAATTTATGAAAAAAAAAGATTTATTTGACAAAATTGATGTTTTAACAATTTATACTCATGTAAATAACATTTAAAAAAAAATACCCTTTTGTAGATCCATAAGTCTAGTTTTCGTATATATATAATAATTAAATTATTATTTAAAATTTTCTTTTTCTTTTTACTAAAAGTAGGTTATCAACACAAAATATTAGGTTGATTACCATGACAAGGAAAAATAGTAAAACTAATTAATTTTTTTTTTTAAAATGTGATGCACTAGATAAACGAATCTATATCAAGAGGGTATACTTTTTTTTTCATTTTAGATAAATAGATAATATGAAAGTTGATGTTTGATGTAAACAACTATATTTTAATACACACACATTTGAATATTTATTTAAAAATATATATTTATCAAAATTTTAAAAAATATATCCGTACACTAAAGTTTCAAGTTATAAATACACATAATAAAACTGAAGGAGAAAAAATAAAAATTACTATATAAAGGTTGACGTCTCATGTGACTTCATTTTTCAACAACTAAATTATAGTGTCAATTTATAAAAAACTATATTCAAATAAATTTTTAATTTTTTTAATAAATACAAGCATACAATATAGTAAAAAATAAATATTTCATTAGTTTACATCATTTCAAAATTCAAAACATATATGTCACTTTTTAGTGATTCAAGTTTAAAAGTTGGATCGGTGTTGGTCATTGCCTTTAAAAAGTGACACAACTTTGTGCTTTTACCCTTCTATCTTTTTTATTTTGGGGTCCAAAATATTGCAAAATAATCAAATCTAGTTGACTAGGTGAAAAATAAAAAAATGAAATTGCAATCTTGTAATAAGCATAACTTTTTTTTACATCTATTTTTATGTATTATACCATTTTTCTTAATCTTTCTAGGAGTTTTATTATCAGTTCAAATCTATTTTATTTTAGCCATATTCATTAGTTCAAGATCTTATTTTTGAAACTTCTAAAATATTTGTGTAGCATCTACATTTTTCCAAGACATTAAAATTTGACTAGTCTTAGTTGCACACTTCTTTTCTTAAGGTCAATAAACTTTTCTTGTTGTGTCTTTGGGTGAGTGGTCTATATGTTGTTCTCTTGCACCTTTGGGTGAGTGGTTTGTATTTTGTCCTCTTGCACCTTTGTATGATCTTGGGGATAAAAAACATCACTTGATCTTTTCTTTTCTTTTCATTATTATCCCAAGGAACCTAAAGTGTGTATGCTCTCCCCTTGCACTTTGTTTGATCTTGGGTGACCAAAAACACTTGGATCGTTCATTTAGGAGGCTTACCTTAAGGATTTCATCACCTTAGGGGATGACATCAACTCCCATGTTTCAATGAAGTATAAAGAGTGAGAGGTGAATCAAAATACACCTCTCTTAGAAGTGAAATATTGTAAATCTTGGTTAGAAATCCAAGAAATTTATACCTTGGAGAAGTGAATTTGGAGAGTTGGTCACCCTCTCCTCCCAACTATTTGGTATTATTCCCTTTCATCTATGGACTGGGCCTCATGTACCCTTGAGGTATCCAGAGGACTCCCTAACAACATTTTTCATCCTAGAATAAGACCATTTGACTGTTGCTTAGTATGGTGCAAGGTATAGTATCTATTGATGTGGATGCTATACAAACACCAACATATAGATATATTTTATTATATGGACAAAATATCTATCTTATCTTGAAAGAATCACTAATTTAGTTAAGGATTTAACTATCCCAAGGCTCAAGAATGTCAGGTCTTGACTTACTAGGTTCACTCAAGGTTCATTTCTCAATTTCTCTCTTCACATGGGGCCTACTAGTGTTTTGAAGATTGTTCTTGATAAATAAAAAGTGATGTTAATAAATTCAACAAGTCATGCATTCATCACTTTCTCATAATCCATTCAATTTTAACTCTTTCCAAAATAAAATTCAAAATATTAAGACTAAGAAGAGAAAATCCTAAGAAATTAATTTCTTTAAGATATTTCCCAGGTGCATACTGAAAGATGAGTAAAATAAAGTAGAAACTATTTTGTATTTCAACAGATTGCTTCATAACTACATACAAAATAATTCAAGATTTTAAAGAAGAGAACTATTCACCAATGGAATAACTTTAAAAGGTACCAAAAATGAATAATTTCACTAAGAATAAACAATTATACTCATAAGGTACTAGTAGAAAATTGACCAATTTTAACAATAAGCATTGACACAGATGAAAGAGACTGTTGGGAAGGAGACCGTTGGGGAGCGAACTGTTTCAGTGGCAGACTTGAATGGTTTGAATTTGAACTCAATCCATGGATTTCATGGCGACTTTCAGTTTAGGCAGTATACGGATTTGGGGCTTTCTAATGTTATTGCAGGGAAGTTTGGATCATGTGGTGGGGATGCGTTGGTGTTTTTTGGGGATGCTATAGGGAAGGATGGGTTGTGCGGTGAGGATGTGGTCAAAGATGAAGTTTTTGAGGGAAAGTGTGTGAGTGAGGCTTTTAAGGTGTCTTGTGATGGTTTTCCTACTTCGAAGGTGATTCCTAAGGTCTTTGGCTATCATGAAGCTACTGGCGATAATGGATGGGTCCCATCTAGAGAATCTTTTGTAGCTATTCTAAGTATTCCCTGGATTGAGTTTGCTCTGGTGGGAAAGGGATAGACAGTAGGTTAGTCATACTTGTTGGGATATAGATGGGATGACCTTTCTTATTCTAATCTTAAAGGAAAGGGCATCGCATCTGAATCTGCGACCTCTTCCAATTTTCAAGGTAGTTTTTCCCTGTCTATTCCAAACTCTCTTATTGATAAAAATATTGCTAGAATGGAATTTTCTCTGGTTGGTAATTTCTCAGGTCCTCGGCCCAATATTGAGGAGGTCAACTCTTGGGTTCAAAAGAAGTAGGCTTTGAAAGGTTAGGTTGAAGTCATAGCTTCGGCTAAAGGATTTTTCTCCTTTGCCTTCTCTTGTGATGAAGACCTAAGAGTTGTGTTTGCTAAAGGAACATGGTCCTTTGGGCATACCTTGGTTTTACACCCTTGGGAACCTATGATGGATCTCTCCAAGTGCCTTTTTCATTCTTCCCTTGTGTGGGTAAAGTTGTTAGATTTTCCCTTGGAATATTAGGATGAAGAAGTGTTTAAAAAAGTGGCTAACTCTCTAGGGTGATTTGTCTCTATTGATGAGGCTACTCTCTCCAGAAGGTAGTTGGTTGCAGTGAAATTTTGTGTCATGATTGATCAAGATGTTGTGATGCTTGAATTATTTCACCTCAACTCAAAGGTGGGGTCTTGGAAGCAGTAGATTTTCTTTGAAAATTTATCATTTTCTTGTTTCAAATATAAGAAAGAGGTGCACTAGGCCAAGGACTACCCGAAAAAGTTAGCTCAACCCAAGGTTGCTCCTCAAAAAAGGTTTGGAAGGTTAAGGAGACCAAGGAAGATTTTGTGCAATTAGAACATGGCGAGTCTATTGTTGGTAATGGACTGGTAGGTGAAGGAAATCCTGAGGATCATTTGATACCTCATCTTGAGGCTGTTAAGGAACCTGAGAGAATTATGGAAGAGGTTGTTGACCAATCTATTGTTCAAGAGGTGGATAATGTCTCAGAATCCTTGTGCTCCCCTAAAAATCCTATTTTATAGCTTGTTTCTACCCCTTCTCCCCCACTGGAATGTGCGTCCAAGTTGGGGGATGGTGTTGGTGAGTTGGTGGTTGAAGGCATAGGGACTAAGTGTGAAGAAGGTTATATTTCGGTGAGGGGAGGAAGAAGAAATCCTCTACTTATCCTCCTCCTCAACCTCATAAGGGTGTTACCACAAGAAATAAAAAAGAGAGTTGTGGTTCTGAACTAAGGAGCCAGGGGAGGCCCTCCCTGTAGAAAAGAAGGGAGAGGGACTGTAAGCGAGATATTGTTGAAGGGGTTTAGAAAACCATCTTTGATCTGTGCTTGAAGAGAACCCCCTCATCATGCAAATGAATATTGTTTCCTGGAATATCAGAGGGCTTAATAATATGCATAAACAAGTTCTCTTGAAGAACTTGGTTCAGGATCATAAGCTAGATATCTTGTTGATTCAAGAAATTAAAATGCAAATTGATAAGCTAGAAGCTTTGAAGAATCTCTTTTTCAAGGATTGTGGATTTCATGGGGTTAGCTCTAAGGGAGGTTCAAGTGGCATTGCAACCTTTTGGAATGTGAGATTAATCTAAGGTTTCCCAATTGTAGAAGGATTTAGCCATATGGAGACAAAGTTTGTGGATTAGGGACTCTTACTGTTGGGTTATTTGTAATGTGTATGTCCCTAATCGAAAAAAAAGATAGGAAGAAATTATGGGATGATCTTGCAGATCCGAGGCTTAGTTTTTTGGATAGCCCATGGCTTGTCATGGGAGACTCCAACACTCCTCTATGCAATAATGAGAAGGTGGGTGGCTCACAAACCAATCCTAATAGCTGTATGTATTTAAGAATGTTCATGATGATAACGCTCTTATTGATGTCAAAATGTCTAGGGCAAAGTAAACTTGGTCTAATATATGTGTTGGTGCAAAAAATATTCAAGTAAGATTGGACAAATCACTAGCTTCAAGGGCTTGGTTTGTGGATTTTTCTTGTTCTCTATCTTCTATTACGAGGTGTGGTCCTGACCATTTCCCCATATCTTTTGTGGTTGATAAGTTTGGGGGTAAGAAGTAGTTTCCCTTTCGGTTTGAAGCTCTGTGGCTTAGGGATCCTAGGTTTATGGATTGCATTAAGAAATGGTGGCAAGTGAATATTAATGGTAGCACGATGTTCAGAATAGCCAAAAATTTGACATTTTTTAAGAGAAATATTAAGAAATTGAATAGAGATTCATTTGGTCATATTTTTGAGTCTAAAAATTTGATTATTCAAAGGCTGGATGGTATCCAGAATGATATTCAAATCAAGGTTCTATCAGAGGATCTCCAGTTGCAGGAGGATGGCTTGCTTGCTTAGCTACATGACATTGTTGCAAAAGAGGAATATTTTTGGTGGCAGAGATCACGTGCAATTTGGTTAAAGTGTGGGGATCACAATTCCAAGTTTTTCATCTCACTGCCCTTAGCCATAAATCGTCTAATAGGATTTCTTTGATTTCGGCTGATGGTTCATTGTTGGAGGATGAGGTGGAGATTAGGAGAGTGGCTGCTAGCTTCTTTGAGAATATTCTTAAGGATGATCTTATGTTGGACTAAAATAGGGTGGAAGCTTCAACCTTCAATGGAGGTTATCCCCCATCTTGTCTTGGAAGACCTGAATAGGGATCTCACAGCTACCCCTTTTGCTTCAAAAATCAAGGAGGTTGTTTTCACTTTTGAAGGAAATAAGGCCCCTAGGCTGGATGGATTTCCTTTTTTGTTCTTTTAGTTGTGCTAGGAAATTATTGCAAAGGATGTGATCAACGCTATTAAGGAATTTTTTGGGTCTAGAAGATTAATCAGAGAGTTGAATGTGATTTTCATTTTCTTGATTCCCAAGTTTGTTGATGCTAACAACTTTGGTGAGTATCGTCCAATCAGTGTTTGTAATTCTGTTTATAAATTTTTTTCGAAGGTGCTTGCCACTAGACTACAGAAGTGCCTCCCAGAGTTGATATCTATTCAAAAAAGTGGATTTTTTAAGGGTCATCAGATCCTAGACTCTATTGTGACGATGGATGAACTTGCTCATTCTATTAATTCTTTGAAGAAGCCGAGCTTCTTCCTTAAACTGGACCTTCTCAAAGCTTATGATAGGGTAAACTGGAGATTTTTGTTGGAGGCTTTGGGCCAATTTGGTTTCTATAGGAAGTTTCTTTAGCCTGTTGATCAAAATATTTCTACTCTATCGTTTTCTATGATTGTGAATGGTTCTCCCTCACCTTTTTTCTGGAGTTCACATGGTATGTGATAGGGAGACCTTATCTCTTTATTAATTTTCATTCTAATGACAAAAAATATTTGTAGAAATATTCAAAGAGCCTTGACTTCAGGGGCTCTGAAGGGACATTCTCCTTCTTCTATATGTGCTCCTATTACCCACCAAACATTTTTTGTCGACACCATGTTGATGAGTGAATCCTTTGTGCGTGAAGTAAAAACTTTGAAGGGTTTGATTGAGGACTATGAGAAGGCTTCTGGTCAACCTGTTAATCTTCAGAAGATTCAATTTTTATCCTTGATACCCCTGAAGCTTTACAGTTGAAGCATGCTAGGATTATATCTTGTAATAGGGGTGAACTCTCATCCACCTACTTGGGGCTTCCTTTGTGTATCTCTAAAATCCTGGATACTTTTTGGTTGGGTCTATGGGATAAGTTCAGTAGAAAGTTGGTGGGTTGGAAAGGGGTGCTTCTTAGTGAGGTTGGGAAGTTGTTGCTTATTGCCTCTACTCTTCAAAATCTGCCAATGTATGCTATGAGCCTCTTCAAAATTCTTGTCAAATTCAAAGCAAAAATGGAATAAATAATGAGAAATTTTATGTGGTTAGGTGTTGAAACCAAAGCTAGAATTTGTCTTGTGGCATGGGACTTAGTTTGTAAACCAAATAAGTGGGGTGGTCTTGGAATAAGAAATTTAAAATCCTTTAATAAGGACCTCTTATTGAATAATGTTTGGAGGATCCTTAATGGTGAAGTAGTTTGGGCTTCCATGGATAGTAACAAGTATTTGCATGGCCTCGAGAGATCCTAGAACTTGCTAACCTCAGATGATATTCCTTCTGGTTCTTGATTTTTGAGGAATATTGTTCCTTGCATGGATTTGATTGCTAATGGTGTTAGATGGTTGTTGGGTGACAATACTAGAATTATTTTCTCAGAGGATACTTAGTGTGGCTTGAAACCTTTGATCAATCTTCCCTAGGCCTCTCCCATAGTTCTTATTTGTAAACATCTTTTCAACAATCGAGTGGCAGATTATTTTCATAATGGGGAGTGGAAAAATTTCCAGGATTGGGATCCATCTTTGAAGATTCTTAAGGAATTCTTGTGTAATGTTTGCATCCCCATCTATCCTAGGCCGAATAGGGCTGTTTGGGCTCCTTCTGCTAATGTAAAATTGTTAGTGGCCTCTACCCTTATTGATTCGCTGGATAATCCTGGGTCTATTCATTTTTGGAGAAGCTTATGGAACAAGAAGCTGATTCCCAAGGTGAATGTTTTCTTCTAGCTGCTTATGCAAGGTAATATCTTAGCGCATAATAATATTTGTAAAAGGGGCTTTGATTTTCCTAATAGATGTGTTCTTTGTGAAGCTGATGTTGAGAGTGCTTTCCATATTTTCCTTGGATGTAGTTTTTCCTCTCTTATTTGGAGTGAATTTATTGGGTTCTGGAATCTAGTTTGGATCTTCCTGAACTCCCTTGACAAATTTGGAGACTAGTGGAAGTGCCCCTCCACTTCTCCTATTCTCCATGGGCTTTGGAATCTCATGGCCTCACATATTGTGTGGGGCTTATGGAAAGAATGAAATAATATAATCTTTCATAACTCTAAGATTAAAGTTGGCAGTCTCTATATCAAGATTCATCGAGCGATACTAGAGAATTTTTCTATTATTAATCCTGATTCTCCCTGATGTGTTCCTACTACATGTCTCGCTGGATATGACCTTTTGGTGACTTCTAATTGGAAGATCCCATTCATTCTTGTTGTGAACTCTAAGTCTAGTTTGAATGTTAGATTGAATACTAAGTGGAAAACACCTCCTCTAGGGTGGGTTAAAGTTAATTTTGATGGGGTATCAAAGGGTAACCCCGAGCTTGCAGGTTGTGGGGGAGTGTTGAGGAATGAAGATGGCAGACTATTAGGCATGGTGGCACTCCCGTTGGGAAATTAGACTAATCATTGTGTTGAGGTGGAGGCTATGTTTCCAAGTATGAAATTTTCTATGGATAGGGGATATACCAAATTATGGGTTGAAGGCGATTCTTTAAACATAGTTAATTATCTACATGGAACCCATAAGCCTAGCTGGAATGTGGAGAAATTATTTAAAGATAGTATAAGATCATGTTAAGTGCTTGTGAAGAGACCTGCATATCTCACATATTTTAAGAGGGCAACTCATTGGTAGATTTTTCACTAATGAGGCTGCCAGATTGAATGAGTTTCATGCATGGGAGGAGGGATCAATCATTCCAGAGAAATCTAGGAGCTTCATGAAAAATTATGGTGTGGGTTGAGATGATGCAGTGGCGGCGTTTAGGCCTAAGTACCTTATTTGGACTCACACACTTTGTGGGTTTCATTAAAATTACTGGCAGTCATTTGAGTGATTATCGCAAGGGTTTACCTCTACTGGTGTCTAAGGAAATGGGTGGCACCAGAAGTAGAATTGAGCCGCATTCTTGCACGAGTATGAGGAAGAAAAAGAAGCTATGGAAGATTCTATCCCACAAGAATTTTATGTCATTTTTGGAAAGATTTAATGGACACAACCCAATTGCCTCGGCGGAGTTTGTTTCATGCAGGAATAATCATAAGCTTTAGATAAAGGGTTTGGAAGTGGAGGTAATTGAGAATTCTATTGCTTCTATGACAGTGAGGTTGATGGTTGGTCATAAGTTTTACAAGTACGAGAAGAGTAATGAGGAAGCAATGACCCAGTTTTTTAAAGATGACGAGAGGAAGATGTTTATTAAGATGGAGAGTTGGGGCTATGAGCACAAGTCTCTCAAGAATATTTGGGCAGAGGTGGTTGAGGTAATAATGTGTTATGTGACATTGGAAGGCAGGTGTACTCCTATTATGGGTCACCATTTCACTCTTTTAAATCACTTTAGACATGGATTGTTTGTTTCATTTCTGTTTTTTCTTCTATTGTCCATGGAGATTTTGGTGTGTGAAAATTTAAAAAATAGGAAGGATCCAGTCCTCCATGAGGGTCTCATCCTTTTAATCATGGAGCATGGTAATTCTCTTCTCCCTTCCCCTTTTATTAAGGGTAAGGAGAAGACTTTGAATGAAGGGTTTGATTCTTCTGGTTCAGATACCAGCAATTCCGATTATGAGGAGTGGGAAGAAGATGATCATGATGGCTCTCCATCCCCTAAGGCCACCTCCTCAAGAAAAAGGAAGAAGGGTAGCCTTAAAAATAGTCATTCTCCTAAGTGCCTTATTCTCTTTGATAGTGATGATACGAAGGTGGGTTCAGATGATTACTCTCCTAGGAAGGTGGAGTTGGTTGTTGGCCAAGTTGAAATTGATGATGGAGGTAATAAGGAGGGTTTGCAGGAGAATTTTCCAGTCTCGGAGGCCAAGGACCAGAGGAGGTCCTCCAAACACATTTCCAAGCTGAAAAACTAGGTCTCGAATGTTCTTGCTAGGGATGCCAAGGTGCCATGTGAGGAAAAGGCTACTAGAGAAAAGGAAATGGATATTGAGGACTCACCAGTTCAGAACTTGACCAATGATGCTTTACAAAATGAAAACAAGGGTCAAGATGAGGAAGAATCTAAGAAGATGAATGCTAAATTGGAACAAGTAAAGTTAGATCCCCTTTCCAAAGACTTTTCTTATTTAAATGATGAGTCTCCCTCAATGTTTGAGTTGTTGGACATGACAAGGGATGGGACCACTAGAAATTTTAAATTGGCTAAGTGGACTCTTCAGGAGTTTAATAAAGTTAACATCAAAATTAGGGGTTTGAAGGAGAAATTGAAGAATGTGCCCAAAAGCTCAGTGTCATAAATTTTGATTGACATAATTTTGGACCTAGAGGGTTCACTCAAGGATTTAAAATCTCTGTGTGATGATCGGTTGGCTAGGTTAAAATCCAAGGTTGGGGCACCAATGCAGACATTAAGAAGCTACTAGATGCATGCCATATTTCTATTAAAAATAGTGGACTCCTTGGAAGTCCTGTTCAGAAAGATTAGTGAATTAAAGGAGGACTAGTTATACTTATTTGAGTTAATGGAGGAGTATGTGGCTAAGGGAAAGGGAAAAAAGGTAGTGAAAGATGATACCAAAGGCCCTGCTGCTAAAGGGCCGACTGATTGGAAAATATCCTTTGAAGTTGAGAAGAAGGAGCTTTTGGACATGATTGATCTGCACAGGAGCCAAGAGCTTGAGGTGGCCAACACCATAAGCAATATGAAATAGTGCCCAATTCTCTTTATCTATTTTTTTCTTTTCGCTAGGTCTCGGTTTTTTTTTTCTTTTTTTTTTGTTGCTATTGAGTGTTGATGTTGGTTTATTGTTTAATATTTCAATCAACACTCTGTTTGTCTTGTTTTCTTATTGTTGGTGTGCTGATATCCTTTTTCCTATCTTCTTAGCAACATTTTGTATCTCAAGTTGTAAAGGGTTTCAGGTCCCTTCAAAACCTTTTTCTCCCATATAATCAAAAAAATTATAGTCATGGAAAATATCCAATGAGGAATAACCTTTCAATTATTTTAGTATTACCAACCCCTATAGTATGTACAAGTCTTTATTGAAATTGAACAAAAAATATGAAATAGAAACTAAATTCCAATATAGTTCCAATATAAGGTTTATCTTGTCAAAAATTTATGATATCTAAAATTAAGTAACTCACTTCGTTTTATATAACCCAAGGTAGGAGTTCACTACAAAATAGCACATGGCTAAGGAGAAACAAGTTAATGGCTAAGGAGAAACAAGTTAATCATCATCAATCTTCTAATGGAGCACTCGAGCGGGAAAGGGGGTGGAGGGGAAGTTTTGAATTCTGAAGAGATCATTGCTAATGGAGGAGAGGCATGACCCTGGCAGAGATCTCTAGTGGTTACCTTGCGCATTTTAGTTTGGTTGCGTCCTTTGTCTATGTGTTGGGGAGTGTGTTGCTGGATTGGAGGTTTTTATTATTGCTGATGTTGTTCGATTGGGACCCGATTTCTACACTTTTGGCTCTATGGCTTGGTGTCCCATATGGGAGCTTTCCCTTTGTTGTTTTTTGGGTGATTCACTATTTCCTCCTTCTTGCATGATATTTACACAGTGGCCCTGGCTATTTGTCTTGGGTTTGGTTGGACTTGAGAGTGTTGTGCTTAATGGTTTATCTACTTTAGAGGCCCTAGTGGAGAGGTTCATTTCCCTCCCTATTTCCTCTATGTTAAAATTTAGAGTTGGAGTGGTGTTGGACCTCGTGGTGGGTTGTGCTTTAACGTTAAATCTCTTACCCTATTTGCTTCTTGTGGCTCTGGGTATGTTTTTCCCCATTTATTGGTAGGTTGATGGGATGTGATGTGTGCCTGCTCTGGTGTGCACTGGTGACTGATGTTGTGAGAGCAGATGTCTCCTCCTTTCTTCTTCTCTTGGATCTCCCCCCTTGTTCATTTTTTCTTTTCTTTAGTGAATGGGGGTTGGTGCCTTGGTTTGACCCCTTTGTGGGCATGGTTTTTTGGTTCTCCTATTGGGAGTGTTTTCTTTGGTCGTGGGTTTTCTTTTTTCCCTTTGGTGCTTTGCTTTCAATGACACCCGGTCGGGGTTTGGGTCGGGTATGCCTCAAGAGGTTGTCCTTCAATGTTTATTTTTATTTGGGGGTTGTTGTTGTTGGAATTATGTATGTAGAATGAAAAGAAAGATCCCTTTTAGTTGGGCTGGTTTGGCTCCCCTTCTGAGCCTTTTGGAAGGGGTGTGTGGCCTTCTTAGAGGTCATTTTTTGTAAATGGGCTCTCTTGGTTGGGTGGCTTTCAAAGTTATATTTCAAGACCCAAATTTTCACTAAGCTAAATGATGTCTCTCTTGTTTATGTGGAAAATTTATAGGGTGTTGTGATGGTACTACTTCAATGTTATTCTGTGAGTATCCTTATGTTGAAGTTGTTCTTGTCTTCTTTGGAGGAGCAATGGACTGGGTGGTATTCAAAGTTTATTTTGAAGACCCAAGTGCTTTTGTTGTTGGTGATTGCTAAGTTTGTTCTTTTTGCTGCTACCTTTGCCTTCTCTCTGACTATTGGGTCTTCTTTTGAGGTGGAGACCTCTTCTATGGAGGTGGAGTCCTCTCCTCTTGTGGGTGAGGCATATTTTGTGGCTGAAGGCTCTATCCTACATTTCCTATTGAGGTAGAGCTCATTCCTATTTAGGTGGAGTGTTGGTGTGCAAGTGTTTTATGGTTGTTGCGGAAAGGATGAGCTTGG
Organism: Sequoiadendron giganteum; assembly: GCA_007115665.2. Taxonomy (NCBI): domain Eukaryota; kingdom Viridiplantae; phylum Streptophyta; class Pinopsida; order Cupressales; family Cupressaceae; genus Sequoiadendron; species Sequoiadendron giganteum. Next base: position 51,072,487 of record CM021103.1, on the reverse strand, counting down.
TTTTTTCTCCTATAGAGGTGGAGAGAACTACTGGTTTTTGTGGGACAATGATCAAGCCCTGACTGTTTTTGGTGAATTCTCCTATAGAGGTAGAGAGGGTGTGTTGGTGGGCTCCATTTTTTCTGCTCTTGTGGTTTTTTATGACTTGGTTGGTTCTACCAATGGTTTGAAGAGCTTGATTTTTTTGAATGATTGGTGTGATGTTGTCTGGTTGTTACAGGTGATTTCTTTGGGTTTAAGGTCCTTGGAAACACCTAGTTGTAAAGGGTTCTTGGTCCCTTTAAAACCTTTGGGTTCTAGATCCCTGTAAAATCTTGGTTTTATTTTTAGAAGCTGGATTGGCTGCTAGTTTGGGTTAAGGTTTTTCCTCTGTTTAGATGTTGGTTGCTCTTGAATTTTTCTTTGGGTAGCATGATTGTCCTAGTTTAGGTTTTGGGTCCCTTCAAAACTTGATGGTTTTGGGTCCATTCAAAACCTGTTTGTAAATGGTTTCAAGTCCATTCAAAACCTATTTTTCCCTCTAATCAAAACAAGTTAATCATCATGATACACATGTAACAAAATTTATTTTATGTATATGAAGAAATAATAGATAGTTTCAAAATAATTAGTCAAATTCATGCTCAATTGACTTGGTCTTCATTGGCGATCCTTTAACCTTTCAAAATTCCAAACAATATCTATGATACAACTCTTTGATCTTAAAAATATTTGTGGTTGGCCCTTAGATGCAATGTTCTTAAATTTAAGGTCTTTTAACCTTTTATAAATATTCAAAACTACTCTTCTATTAGAAATCCTCAAAAATCCTATATCTAGTTAGATTGATATTGGCATAAAATAAAATCTACTTCCAGCATTTGGAAAAGGATCTACTTTTAACATCAAATTTTGGTTTTTCCTTTTGTAACCCTTAAAATTCCTTGCATCAACAAATTATTACACAAAATGGATTACCTTGCATTTAATAATATTAAATTTTACTCCAATTAAGGTAAAATTTACCAATTCAATAACCTTTACACATCCTTAAAACAACTATTCCTTTTAATTTACTCTAAACCAAGCCTTTGATTTACCTAGTTATTGCAATTACTAATATTTTCAATTCTTTTTTACCTCTAAAGGATTTTTTTAGAATTTTCACGATTAAGTTATGAGAAACTCCATTTATTTGATGCCTTAAAGAAAAAAATATTTGAAAACCTCCCTTTTATTGTAAACATTTCTTATTTGAAATGGTGAAAAATTGGAAGAGGCCCTTTAGAGGACAAGGCTCAACACATTTTTCTTTTATTTCATTAAATAAGGAGATACCAAAATACTAAGAGGGAAGTGAATCAATATTCTTTTAAACCTTTCAAATATTTAATCAACCAATCCACATAGCATATTCAATTATAGTAATGAAAAAATCATGAAACATCCAACACCATCACCATCACATAACGCACGAACACCAAGATTTTTATGTGGAAAATACAAAATGGGAAAAACCACAGTGAGGATTAGCTCACAATATATCATAATCGATTATAGTATATTTATAGAAGTGATCACTGGAGGTGGACTCACTATCCAATGAGAGAAAAAGAGATAGAAGAAAGTTTGTGGCTCACAACCTAGATTGAATTGTTACAATTACATATGTCATATTCATGAATTACAAATTTCCAATGAAGCTCAATAAACTAACTTTACACACTTCATTTGATTCTAATCTAACACACTACTTTCCTCTGCATTCATATCACTCTAACATTCTACTCAACATTCACAACTTAAATTCACAAAGATCTAATAATATTCAATCAATTTTAATCACATACATGTCTTACATTCATCAAAACTATAGACATGGAAAATGTACAAGTTCATTTTGGCACACCTAATCCCGATTACTGACAACATTTCCTCTTAAATCACATTCTCAGCATTTCATCACTTTCTATCTTTTAATTCAATAAATCACTATTTATTGGATTAAGTCTTCCTCTTTCAATGATTACATTAATCAATTGATTTAATTAACCATTGCTTATCTATTTAATTAAATAAATCATTTTATTTAATTAAAATCTCTAAAGTCCTCCTATTAAATTAAATAAATTAAAACCTTATTTGATTTAATCTAACATATTCCTTCTTGATTAAATAAATCAAATCATTTGTTTAATAAATCATTTCCTCTCAATTCTTGACTTAAATCAATTCATAAATCTAAGTCTAAAATTGTCACATCACCTAATTCTTCATTAAATTAATCAAAACATTGATTAACATAATCACTAAAATCCTCTAGAGAATGCAAGTTGCACAATAAATCAAATACTTTGATTTATTAATTCATCTATTTTCCCTCACAAAGCATCAAAAGGGAATATTCCCTCATTTGAATTCAAAAAGGCCAAGTGGACTTGGTCCTTCCAACAAGGCATTCAATGCCTCTTACATGTCCTTGACTTTGAGCCAAGTGACATTTACTTCACTTCTCTTCCCCCTTCAACATGTCAACTCACCATTTCAAATTCAAATTTATGCATTTATCATGCACATTGGCCAAAATGTGCTCATTCCTCATCCAATCACATGTGGACAAGTGGCACAATGCAATTGGATTATCTTTTGTCTCACATTGCTCAATCTTGCTCACTTCTTCCAAATATAAGTCTATAAAATAGAGACTTCTCCTCTCAATCTTCATCCACAATTCACATCAAAGTTACTCTCTACAATTGAGAACTAATTTTTCCCATCACATCCAAGTATTCATCATATTTTCATATTTGCACCAAGATTATTCTCAAATCTCTTTGGAGATTTGACGATTTCTAGATTCACATATCATTGCAACCTAGGAATTGGGAAAGGGCCAATTGCAACACCTCACTAGAACCAATTCCCCCATAAGATCATCATTCTATTGGCTAGATTAGGATTTAATTTCATGTTATTTGAGTTTGTTCTTCATTTCCTAATATTAGTTTAAATAGGTGGATTTTTTGGGGAATCCTTCTTATTTGCATGCATTTTGATCTAACACTAACAATGTTTGTCGTCTTTGTGCATTTGCAGGTTTAGCTTCCACATAACTCTACAATACTTATTTAGCCTTCACATATCTTCACACTTATTAGGTAGGCACCATAGAAGACATAATACAAAAATTCTTCAACTGTATACCCATATCTAGACATGCATACCTAAAAATGTTGTGCCATCTATAATTCACACTTTATTGAAATTTTTCAACATCTTCTTAAATCCAAAAAATAAAAAACCTATCCGTAGAGAAGTGCTGACTCTCCTACTCACATGCATTGTACAAAAAATGGTTGTAATATGTGAGACCAAACTTTTTTCATTCATATCTTTCAAAACAAAATCCAAAAAAAGATATAATTCTAGAACTAGGTGCTTCTAACAACAAAAAAAAAACATACTAGAATTGTAGAGAGAAATGCTAATTTGTGGACTAGTGCAAACCCAAAAATTGGATACTCCATACCTAGAAATAGTGGTAAAATCATAATCATATTTTGTCACAATCAAATTTATTGGATCAAACCGTCTTGCAAAATTATCCTCCACAAAAATCAAATTAAAATCCTTCTAACATGTTTTAGGATGTTAGATCCAGCCAAAATTATATACACCATGATATCCACATCAAGATACAATGTTGACATCAATGAAAATGCTACAATACATAATAGTGTACCTTGTGCCTATCCCTCATGCTCATGTTGCCAACAACTGCATCAATGAAAAACTCCTCATTCTTCCAACAATATCCCTCTTTGTCATTGATGGAAACATGCCAAATAATCTCTAAAATATTCTCCAAAAATATTATCCCCCTTTGACATCAAGGGCAAAGGGTGCCTACAATGACTATTTTAACATATACCGGATATCCCCTTGAGAAATATATGCATATGTACAAATTGAAAAATTGAATTGACTCCCCCTAAGTCAAGTACCAGATAAAAAACCAAAAGATTATACCAGAAACTACTCTACATACTCCACATATGTACAAAGAATCTCAAACTAAAAACTAGAAATGCATAAAGAATAGGAAATTTTGTCAATCGGAAGAGGTTGAATATTGTAGCTTTTGTACATGGGTCTACCATGCTTGTTTACCTTATTCACATGCCTTCTTGTCTTCCCCAAACAATCTGCATTGAGTTTCAAACTCCATCAGTATCACATCTCCTTCTTTCAAAATGTTAGGTACTAGATTCATCATCTATGTAGCATTGGTAGCACTCAAAAGGGAACTTGAAATAAGTATGAATTTGGGATTCACCAAGACCATTATCTCTCCAAACATCAAAATGATATGATCCTTTTGGGCTTGTAAAATTGAAAGAATTTATTATGTAAATCTTCTATAATATTTCTTGTATCTCCAACCAGGTCAAGTGCCAGATCATAGGCATTGGAGGCATTGTTGATCTGGGACTTAATGGAGTCCATTTCCTTCCTAATGCTATGTGTGGATTTATGACAATTCATACCATATTGCAACAAATCCTTTGCCTCATCGAAACACAATTGTGCATCCTTCATATTGTCTTGAAATTTTTTATGTGCAAGAGCACATTTCTATGTAAACTCCATCATTTTCTTATCACTTATTCTCTTTTCAAATTCATTCTCAAATTTTTCCTTAATACTGGAGGACTATTCTTTATAAGAATAAATTAATAGCTTTAAATTTTCCATACCAAAAAGTGATGTCTTAATTTTTGCACCAGGTATGGCCTCCTGTAATTTATTTACTGCTTCTTCCATCAACTCTCCAATCTTTTGATGTGTTTCTATGATCTCCTTCTAGGTAGATGCATGAAATAAATATCCCAATTGAAGCTTGTGGAGGGGGGAAATATTGTCAAGATTTAAATTTCCATGTTGCATTGGTAGTAGTAGTTGTGATGATACAACAAGCTATAAGTTGAGTTGGATACTTAGTAGATTCTTCAAGGAATCTTCAGAGGAGACAAATGATTCACCAAAAGTATTTATAATCTCTATATATTTCTCTTTCAATTCCTTTTCCTTATTCTTTCTGGAGTTTACTTGTGTCTCTTTTTCTATTTTTGCATCTTTGAATGCATCCTCATTCTTATCTTCATATTCCTTTTCATTATCAACATTCTCTTCATCACCATCCTTACATTCTCTTCCTTTGTAGAATTATCTGTGTTATCTAGAGGTGTCTTTGGTTTCCCTTGAGTGTTTTCACCATTTTCTTTAGGTATTAGAGGAGGAGTGTATATACCTTCCTTTTCTGATTCCTCACCGATGACTATCTCTCCCTTAACATTCTTCTCTGCTTCTTCATCTTCCTATGATAATTCTTCCAATTCTAGAGGGAACCATCTTGAATATATTCTTTATCTATTGCATACTCACATTGAGTGTTGGAGTTGAGAAGATACAACACCACAGAAGCCCAAAAGATCTTTGCAAGCAAATAACTTGTTACAAGGAGAAACAAAGAGAAGCAACAAAAGAAATGCTCAAGAATGTGGAACCATGAATTCACACAAAATGTAAAATGAATTAATGATACAAAAGATAGTTTTCAACTACATATAGATGAAAACTCTAAAAAGGAAAACCCTAGGCTTGCACAATAATAATTAATAAAGTAATTAATTATTATGCACCTAATGTTAGCTTAAGTGAAAAAAGGTAAAAGGGAACTTTAAGTAATTAAACAAATATTGTTTAATTAATAAAGTAAATACCCAATTACTCTAACACCCCCCCTTAAGATAGACATAGGGAGAAGCTAAAACCTAGAAGAAGCTACTGAAAGCAAAAGCAATGGGTCCCGACAACAAGGCCAAATCAGGTACCCATGTACAAAATCAATGCAAACTAAATGAAATGGGGTAAAGGAGAAAACCCAGTGGGAACAAAACTCCTCCCCAAAATAGAATGCAAGGAAGGAATGCAATGCACTAATGAAAGAAGGATAAGAGGTGGATAACATGATACCCCCCATAGACAACTTCTATCATATAAGTACATGTACAATGATCTCCATAAGAGAGATAGAAAGAGAGAAGAAGACCCCTCCACAATGAAGAAACTCATGTCACAATGGTAGATGCCTGATGTAGAATCCAAAAGGAGATCCTGAAGCAGCAAAAGATATTCCTCCCCTTGGGAAGAAATGGATCCATGGACTTGTATCGAAGAAACCCTGTGAAGAATGATGAACCAATCTGTTTCAAGATGTGTGCCATGATAGGATGCTGAAGAATCTCACTATCTGAATGGAAATAAATAATGTCAAATCCAAACTGATGTGGAGAATACTGAAATGCAACCTCTGAATGCATGGATAATGGTGGGCGAACAGTGATAACCTGACTATCAAGGTAGAGGAGATGAATGTCCTCAAAATAATCCTCCAAATCTACAATATAGGACTCAACAAACAAAAAAGATATGTTTGCAACATAAGAGTCCAAAGTAGCTATGTTTGGAAGATGTATGATTCCCTGCTGCACTGAATCAAGAACAACAAGAGATGTTGATGAAGTCTCAATCTGAAGAGTAGGAACTATGAGACACACCTCTAATCAATCGAAATAAGTAAGGGTGTCTAAATACTCAAGCTCCTCTAAAGTATCATGATCAAATGGTGTATTCTCTCTCCAAGCAATGGGTATGAGACAATCTGAAGCAGGATCCTCTAAGAATGGAGATAGAATAGGGTCTCCATAGATCTCCCAAAGACGTGTCCAAAGTGGGTGAGGACAATCAATGTTCGATATAACCAACACAGTGTCATGATCAACACTAGACAATATAACTCCTACAATGTGATTTCTAATAATATCCCATGCTAATCTGCCCTCTAAAGTTGTTGGTTCAGGTATGAGATCATACAAATAAGGCAAAATATTAAGCCACCTACAATGTGTAAGTATACCCTTTGCCCATGACTCATAATTACCCCGTTCCAGAAAAACAACTGAAGGGTGAGTAGAGAAACCCATGATAACTCTTCAAATGAAAAATTCAGAGACTAATGATCTTAGCAATGATAAAGCATATCAACATAACCCATCCAATGCAAACAAAGCCCATGTAGGAGTCAAGATGACCAAGTAATTGAGCAAAGTGTAAAAACACACAAAGCTGAATAAAAAATACCTGGTAAATATTCTGATAAAATAGACTATAGATTTGGAAAGAGCACTGTAACACCTTTCCAATGCCTATTCGTTTGCGCAAAACGGACACCATGGCCAAAAGTTATGAATTTTTCAAAAACAGAATTTAGCTTGCAGGAAACGAATTTTCTAACAAAAAATGTTTATTTCTAACTTGATTTCTAGAAAATCTACTTAGTGTTTGTAGACAAAAATAAAAACCCAAAAATATTTTGATGCTAGAAACAAAACCCAGAAATCATTTTTTGATCCAACAAGCAAAATATGAGAAAATGATTTTTTTTTACTTTCATCCAAGAGAAAAATGACATGTGCCTTTTTCTAATAGTGATTTTCTCCAGATCTGTGCAAGATATGCAAAATCTAAAAGATACCCAGTTCAGGTTTTGATGCTGACTACAAAACCCAGAAATCATTTTTCCTGCAAATGAGTGAAAACTGAATTTTTGAAGCAAAAATGATGACGGCTCCAATAAAAAATGGCTTGCAACAAACCCTTGTAACTCCAAAAATCTTCAAAACAAGAACAAGCAGCTACAGATCTGAAGCTCTAATACCATGTTGGAGTTGAAAAGATACAACACCACAGAAGACCAAAAGATCTTTGCAAGGAAATAACCTGTTACAGGGAGAAACAAAGAGAAGCAACAAAGGAAATGCTCAAGAATGTGGAGCCATGAATTCACACAAAATGTAAAATGAATTAATGATACAAAAGATAGTTTTCAACTACATATAGATGAAAACTTTAAAAAAGAAAACCCTAGGCTTGCACAATAATAATTAATAAAGTAATTAATTATTATGCACCTAATGTTAGCTTAAGTGAAAAAAGGTAAAAGGGAACTTTAAGTAATTAAACAAATATTGTTTAATTAATAAAGTAAATACCCAATTACTCTAACAGTGAGTCACATTGAAAATCAACGCTCACGTTGAGCATCAATGCTCACACTGAGCATCAACACTCACATTGAAAATCAACGCTCACGTTGAGCATCAATGCTCACACTGAGCATCAACACTCATGTTGAGCATCGATATCTTATGCTTCTTCACCTGTAGTTACTTCTAGAGTAGTGTTCTCTGAAATCATACCATATTTTGTGCAATCGACATTTTATCAATTGTCTTCTTCTATAGCCTTCCAAACTCATTCTTATCTCTACCCATAAGGGTAGTTACCCTTTCCTTGAATTTGAATTTTGTGTTGTACATGTGGATTTTTTTCCTCAGACATAGGAGTACCAATCTTCTCTAAGGAATATTATTTTATTGTTCTTTCTTCTTCAATTTCTCCATGTCTTCTCTTTACCAAGACATTCTAGATCTCCTTAGGAACATTATTTTCATGATTTATCCTATCAACTACTAAAAAAATAATATACTTAATAATTGCCTCAAAAATGGTGGCCTTATGCACCTCATCTACTTCATTATACAAAGTTATAGTTTCTACAAGCATATCATGCTAAATCATTCCATTAATAAGTGCACCTACCTTCAACGGACCATGAGTTCTTACCAGAGGTGTTTTCTTTTTCTTCTTCATTTCATCCAGATCCTTCTTCTGGCTTGTTTCTTCTCTCTTCTTCTTCGATGATACCTTTTTGGTGGCTTCTTTCTTCTGCTCTCTCATGTAAACTAAAATTTTCTTCTTTTATTTCTCTATTTCTTCTTCATGTCCTGTATCAATGATGTCAAATATATTTCTTTTAGCACTTTCTTCACCTTGTGAAGCTACATTTTAACTTTTGTAGACCAATTGTGGTCCTTATTCCTCCTCCTCCTCTTCTTCTTCTGCATTGACCCTTATATTATTTTCTCTTACTAATTTTTTCTTTGGTCTCTTCTTTGTAGGGTCTACAGGTGGTGTTATTATAGCAATCTTTTCTTTTTAGACCTTGCATTTTTCAAAAACAAAGAGGGTTTCTCCTTTATCAGAAGACTATCAACATTTTTTCTCTTTTCACCAATAGAGGGCATAGTCCCAGAGGAATTTTGGATAGCAGGAGGGGTGGTAGCTGTCCTAATAGTTCATCTTATGGTTCTAGATCCTCCTATAGAACTTGATTCTCCTTTTTCTCGTCTGCTCGACTTTCTCCTTTATGAAGCCCATATCCCTTGTAAAATTTTCAACCATCTTTTTTACCTTCTTCTTTATCTATGGTTTTATTTGCTCCATATGCACCTCCAAATATTTTTCTTCATATGTGCCATACCTTTCTTTAGTGGTATCTTTGGGACTCTTCAAAAAAATATCAGCCAAACCAGTAATTTCTTGTTCATTGATCTCATATCTCAATAAAGAGATCGACACTATCCTTGGTTCCACTACTTCCATCATGCACTCATTTGTTGATACCAAGAATGTGATATCATTTTAATATTTCTCTACCATTTTCCTAGGAATTTTGTCTCTTTCATGTATCCTCTTTTGGAAAACTGCAAAGAAAGAAACAAGAGCATCATCTTGTGCCTTTGCATCACCAATAATTCTCATAAAGTATACAATTTTATTACTTATTTGTCTACCTTGCAACCATACTACACTTTCATTTCTAGGGAGTTTCTTTAGAAAATAGAAGAGTAAACAAACAACCAAGGTTCCATACTTAAATTCATACTTCTTCTCCTTGGTTTGTTTAAATTTCTCCATAAATTGTTGTCTTAACAATTCAAAAAGATCATAATCAATTTGTTTTCCACCATTTCATATGCCACATTGATTGGGGTGGAGATACAAAGTTTTCTCTATTTGTGAAGTATATTTTATAACCAATTAACATTGTTGCATAACTCACAGATGGATTTCATTTGGGATTTATAACTAGATCTTTATTGTCTGAAGTTGCACCAGTGAGCTCCATTACAACTTCATTCTTGATTGATTTCATTATACAAATAGGTTCAGTGGAGCATAGACCCGTAACCTCTCTAATCACATCTTTTGTTATCATTCTAGGCATGTCAGTCCAAACAAACTTATCATGAATTATACTTAATGCAATTCTAACCTATTTATGATCAAAGAAAATGTTCAAAAACCGTTGCCATACATCAAGTTTCCTCACGACTAGGTTTTGGTATTTTGTTCTTAGAGAAAAATTATCTCCAGTAAACTCCTTCATCCATACATCTATTAGCTTAATGTGATCATATTCCTCCATCTTTCCATGAATATAGATCTTTATGTCCTCTATTGGAAAAACCCCATATGGAACATGCAAAAAAGAACCTTATAGGCAATCTTCCATGGATTTAGTAGCGTATTTCTTGAATTTAGGTCGTGGCTTCTCAGTAACCTCAATAAATCTTAGTGTAGCCATTGCAAAATGAATTTAAATTTCTTTCAAAAAAAGTTCTCTATGAAACTAGGGCAAACAAGGATTGTAAATACCTTTTCTTTTTCTTATTGAGCTAGGGTTTGAATGTACTAAATCATAAATCACCTTGACCACTCTGAATCCCTTTCTCATTTCTATACTCCTTAATGCTCATTATGAATTGATTATGCTAAGTAAAACCACTTATAACCCTTCAAATATAACCTAATTTCATATTGAATATAATAAAGTTAGCAAAAATTTCACTGTGTGCACAATCACCTTCAAGTGCTCCTCAAATTTCTGCATTATCATATTTTCTTTCGTAATCTTCACTAATAGATCAAGCATGTCTATCTACATCAAATATCCTCGTGTTGAAGAATCAAAACCATTTTCTTTGGTAGGGGATAAAATATTTTCATTAAAGCTCCCCCTTAAATCCAAAGCTCTCAACTTAGTTTCTGGAGGAAACATTTGCAATGGATGTTGGTACTAATTCATCCTTAACCTTGATATTTTACTTCTTTCTCTAAATCTTATCCATCTCCTTCTTTATTTTTGTCAGATCAATATTTTGTACTAGTTCAATCTTCTTTACTGGATTATCCTTCTTCATATTTCCGCTTTTGCAAAATTTGGAAATGTGTTTGTGCCTATTGCAATTGTAACATATGAAATCCTTCTGGGTATTATTCCTTCCTTTCATTCTAGATCTGCATTGATTAGCTTTATGCCCAAATACATAACATATATAACAATAGACTTTGAAATATTGAACCATTCTACCATTTTTATAGCTATTCATCATTTGACCACTCACTAGCTCTATGACCAAATTTCTTGCATGTAAAACATTGGCCAAAAAAAGGTGGAACATTCTAATTTATTATGCTTCTACACTCCATTTTATTATGTCCAAATCTATTGAAAGAATAATATAAACCATTAAAAGATGAGTACCTTTGTGATTTTTGTTGTCTGATCATGATCTTCTAGCTTGATTCCTTTGATTCCAAATATTATTGTCATTGTTATCCTTGTCTTCAACATTTGTTGTCTAATCTGATTTTAAACTTTCACCCTTTTCAAATCCTAAACCTTCTTAATCTTTGGATTCTTTTTGATTTGCAATCATTTCATCAAGATTTGTAAAACTCACATTGAATTTTTCTTCACAACTCCTTACTTTTTCTAGATCTGATCTTAGATTCAAAAATTATTGTTGAAGCCTTGTACATTCCTCAGATTTTATTTTCACCATTGCATTCATACATTCCTCAATTATTTTCTTTTCTTCAACTTGAACCTTTGAACTAGTGATAGTTTCATTTGCTTGTTTCAATTGTTCACTAACTTTGTTATGCATTTCTATAAACTTCTTGATTTTCTTTCTCAATTTTATAATGCATTCATCTGCTTCTTTGAAATTTTCTTTTAGATCTTTATTTTCTCTTTCAATCCATTCAACATCTTCAAGAGAAACTTTGAGTTCTACATCTTTTTCAAGCATGCGATATTCTTATATGGATCCAATATTAGGAATATCATCCAAAGGAGTAGGTAGTCTTCTAACATCCATGTGTTCAACCTCCAAGATCTTCCCCAATGGTTAAGATCCTTCCAGGGAACCAAGATACGATACTAGTTTTTTAACACCTGGAATAATGAGAGGGGGGAGGGTGAATCAATATTCTTTTAAAAATTTCAAACATTTAATAAACCAATCCACATAGCATATTTAATAACAGTAATGAATGAAAGAATGAAACATCCAAAAAAATCACATAACACATGAACACCTAGACTTTTACATGGAAAACACAAAAATGGTAAAAACCATGACGAGGACCAGCTCACAATATTTTATAACGGGTTATAGTATATTTATAGAAGTACTCACTACTCGTGGACTCACTATCCAAGTGAACCCAATGTCCACGAAGAGAAAAAGAGATAGAATAAATTTTGTGGCTCACAACCTAGATTGAACTATTACAATTGTATCTGTAATATGCATGAATTGCAGTTCCAATGAATCTCAATAAAATGACTTTACACACTTCATCTGATTCTGATATAACACATTGATTTCCTCTAAATTCACATCACTATAACATTATAATCAACATTCACAACTTAGATTCACAAATACTTGATAATATTCACTCAATTCACTCACATACATGTCTTACATTCATCAAAACATCGAAAATGATCTAGTTTATATATCCAATTCAAGCATAACATCAATTAGGTTGGCCTAATTAGATTTATAATACAAAATAGAGAATGTATAATGTCTCAAATCCTTCCACAGTCACCTCACTCCAAGATTCAATCCATAATTTTTTTTGAAATAGGTCATCATGGAACTCTAATATCTTCCACATAACATTGCAATACTTATTTAACCTTCACAATCTTCACACCTATTATGTTGGCACCACAAAAGACCTAATACAAAAAATCTTCAACTATATACCCATTTTCAGACATGCATACCTCAAAATACTATTCCATATGGAATTCACACTCTATTGACATTTGTTAACATCTCCTTAAATTTGCAAAACAAAAATATCATATGTGGAGAAGTGCAGACTCTCCTACTCACATGCACTATACAAAAAATGATTTTAATATGCCAGGTCAAACTTTTGTCATTCATATCACTAAAATCAAAATCCAAAACAAGATGAAATATTGGAATTAGATGCTTCCAAAAACCAAAAAAAATAGTAGATCTATAGAGAGAAATGCTAATTGGTGGATGAGTGCAGACCCAAAAATTGGATAATCTATACATACACATAAACACTGGTAGAAACACAATCATTTTTCATCACAATCAAATTTATCGGATCAAACCATCTTGCAAATTCGTCTTCCAAAAACATAAAAGTACAAGCCTTCTAACTTGTTTTGGGATGTTAGAGCCAACCAAAGTGATCTACACCATGATCACCATATCAAGATACAATTTTGACATCAATGACAACACTACAACACATAATAGTATACCTTGTGCCTATCCCTCATGCTCATGTTGCCAAAATTTGCATCAATGACAAACCCCTCATTCTTCAAACAAATAATGATTGGGGTTTGATGGATTTGGACAAGATATATAATTGACTTCAACCTATAAGGTGAGTCAACCTACCCCTAACCAAATTTGAAAGTAACCTAAGAATGAAATGGATTGAATGAATTGACATAATGATGGAAATTACTATTTTGATGCAAATATAGTAGATCCAAGATATCACAGAGAAATTATGACTTCATAAATGGACTAAGCAACACACTGTGTATATGTGGTATAAATTTGAGCTTGATTTTCGAGGACGTTTCCTTTGGGGGTGTCACTATCCTAGTAGGTATTTTTTGGATCTATTTTTGTAGTCCTTGAGAGTCAGATTAGAGCTTCCAATTTCCCTCTGCAAATTTGTTGGATCACTTTCAAACTTTTTGGAAGTGATTTTTTGTGAGTTGTCAAGGAGTAGGGTTTCTATTGTAACAATGTATAATTTATCTTCAAACCTCCTTCAATCCTCTTCATATTTGAAACTTGCACATTTAAAGAGAGAAGAAGCGTTGTGACATTTAGGGGTCTACCTTGTTGGTTATTTTATTAGAACCAAAATTGATCTCACCATTTACCTATGGATTTTCCAGAATCCAATGAAAATTAAAGGCAATGATTGGCCAACAAATAGGTACTATCTTGCTAGGATAAACCACTCTTCAGCCTCTATGAAACCTAGGGGGGCAATCCTTATAATGTTAAAATGATATTCCACTGTCATTTCATCTTGAACATTAGAGAAAATAGATGTATTACTATCAACTGCAAATAGATAAAATTCCTCAAGGATTTGGCGAACCCTTAAGAAAATTGCTACCTAAAGCAAAGGAATAAGTGAAAAAAAATAGACCAAACAAAATAGACAAGCTGCTCTATCTTTGGGTAACAGAGTCACATTTGTAATAATCTGTAATACATTAGCAATTTTGATACAAGATTTTGGGGACTATTGACATATTGTATTACAATATTCAACTAATAGTGTTGAAAAAAAACTACTTAGCAATTTTAGAATTTTCCCTCACAAACCTATGATCTTATTCAAGCATTTAAGCAATTCCTTGAACCAAAGCATAAATAAAATCACTCATTCAATTAAAAAAATTGAAGAAAAACAAAAATATCCTTAACCATTTCATTTATAATTTGGAGGAGAAAATACATAGGAGAGAATGTGCTTTTGAACTGACATTTTCATCTATATACTACTGCTACTATAAAACTAATTAAGTTCATTACAAAAAAAATCATACCCTAGACTTCATACTAATCTATTCATCTGTGCATGAATTTACAAATTGCTCCTTCATTATCCAAATTTTCAACCTAGATCACTTGAGACCCAGAATTTGAACCCCTATAATTGGCCCTGAAATACCATTTATAGAAATATGGGAGCAAAAATCTCTATGCCAAATTACCATTTCAACCACATTTACATTTGACACTTAATTTAATTTTCCATTTCAATATTCCCTAAGATGGTTACATTTGATCATTGCAAAATTTGGGGGAAAGAAAATGACAAAAATCCATACATTCCATTGAAGAGGATCAACCAGCCTTCCAAAAGGCATCATTTTTCATTGCAATATCACCAAAATCTCTTGTCCATGTAAACCTAAGAAGATTCTCCACATCAGCACCCAAGGAAAAAACCTACATGTTCATTGAAGAAGATGAGTCTGCTGTTGTGGCAGCAGTGTCATTGAAAACAAAAATAGAACCAAGGTGCTTCTCTAATTCATCGGAATCAGAGTAAACATGTCCGCTTTGTGTTGTTGTTGAAACTAGAGAAGCTAATACGCCTTCATCATCAAAATCCTCTCTTGCCACCAGAGTGAGAAGGTATTGTCCATAATCCGGGTCGGTATCAGTTTCATCGCTCAAAGGACTAGCCAAATCCTCCATTGGAGAGTTGTGCCTTCCCATATAAGATTCTAAAGCCTTGTGGTACTTATTCTTCTTCTTTCCTAAAGATAGCCAATTTTCCATTGGACTCATTCGAGTTATGACCAACAACCCTACCCCTTAGGTTGTAATTACTCTTGACACCACCCCCCTTAGACTTCTTACGAGTCTTCTTCTTCTCTTTTGGAGTTGCAAGAGCTCCTAATGTGCCTTGTTTAATTTTAGGTATGTCATCTTGAGATTCAAGAATGCTAATCCTCCTAGACCTCCTAACTGGTTGGATAGATCCACTAAGCTTACTCATTCTTATAGGACATAGAACAAGAAGTAGCCAACCCTTGCAAAAAAACTCACCGGTTTATGCTCTCATATTGAATTTGTAGAAAAGAAGCCTCAAACCCTCACAATTTTTATTAGCCCAAGAAAAACAAATTGCAGGAAATTAAACCCTATTATTCCTAGGAAATTAGAGCTCACAAGAAAACTCATGCATAATTGAAATAGAGCAGGTATGAATACCCACTTACTCGAGAAAACCACTTCACGATCTCTTTAATTACTCGCCTAAAAACCACTCGCTTCTTCTCGGGTCCTAAACCAATTTATCAACTCTCGATGGTTGCAAATGGTGAGATAAAACAACAGATAATTATCATTAAGTAGAGATACTAGAGTGTGTAGCCATTAATGATAAAGGAAGGATCGCACGAGTGAGATGACAACCAGTCACTCAATTTAAAATCCTAGTCATCGATCATTTTGGTTTAAAATATAATCAACGATGCTCTTTAAGAATTTCCACTTTCCTTTTCATCCATACTTGGAAACAACGATGACACCTTGAAAATACACCACATAGTTGTCCACATATTAACCATATCTTTACACCTGCATCGCTTGTCATAGTAATGCCCTTGTACCATCTCCAAACTTTGGTTATAAGAAAAAATACCCCACTGAAGGGAGTATTCCTTGGTATATATTGTATCGCTTGTCACATAAAGGTGACAAGAATTCATAGGTATTTCGGTGAGAATGTTCTAGAGATTCCATAATATATCCACAGGCCATCACACATAGCTGAAAATTTATTGGAATTAAAATTTCTTTTGATGATAGGCAAAAACCAGCAATAGCACTGAGCTCAAACATGTGGCCAAATCATATCGCTCCCTTCAATTCATTCCCATCTCTCATCACAAAAATTGAGAAAAACCTTGAAATACTTTGGTGATGACGCAATAGAAAGAGAAGATGGTATCCATCACACATCACTGTAATGGAACCAACATGCCAAAAGACTTCAACAACAAGTGATACAAGAGGAACCTGAGAGCATATCACTCATCACAGAATAGAACCCAGTAACAAGAATGACCTCAACAACGAGCGATGATACAAGTGACCAGAAATAAGCATGTGCACCAATTTATTTTTAATAAAGGGGTCTTCTTAGGATCATGTATGATAAGGTTTCAAAGGATTAAAAAACATTTTATCAAATGATGTAAAGGCCAAACAAGGCCAATTAACCAACCTTATAAAATAAATAAAATTTTGAGGACCAAGGCACAAGGAAAGGTTTTAGTGATGGGTAGCATGAACTCCTAAGCATATGGGGCCAGTTACTTAATGAATTTCAATGACTCAGGTTGTTTTTAACATGACCAGGAACATGCAAAGCAAGTCAATAAAAAAGTATAACACTACAACGGGCATCATATTTAAGGGATTTTAAGAAATTTTTCTACATAAAACCCTAAAGTAATGATAACAGATGAAACCCTAAGCCCAGAGACATGGGATTAACCAAATTCCATAAAATTTTGAGATGGAACACAAATATTTTTTAAGGGTTCCATCAATGGCTCCTATTGGGGATGTTTATTCCTTTAGAATAGAGCGATATCCAAGAATCTCAAGTTGAAGTATACCAAGCACAAAGAACCAAAACCAAAAATTGACCAAACTACACAAGAGAACCAAACCAAAGAAACCAACATATGAACAATATTTACATGATTGTACCAAAAGATCCCACTTCATTTTTTTCTTAGAAGCCTCTTCTTATGTGCAGGCTCTCAACCTGAGCTTTATAGTTTAATAGGCTTCATTTTTTATTGGTGGCCCTAGGCTGCCAAAACTTAAAATCATTGCTTTCCTCTATCAAAAACTTTATTCTCTGTTGTCTCCACTAAGCCAAGGTTGAATTTTTTTTTCATGAATTACCCATTAGTTGATCATGTTACAACCACTACAATCAACCACTATATAATATGTTTTAACTTACCATTGTCATCATTAACCCTCTCCAATAGAGAGCTAAAATCAAACATTAATTGGATTCCATAATCAATATAGCATTTAACCCTACTTAGTTCACAATCATAATCCACCAAATAATCATCTAACTAGATTGGAAATTGAAAGCATTCATATTCCACTTGATCATTAATACCATAAGGGTTGACATCAACTTCAATTAGCACATTGAATAGAAAACCCTCATAAACACTCTGCTTAAAATCTTCACCCAGGAACATATATCCTGACCCATTGAAGTCACATTGCAATTCCCCTTTTGATAGCCTAGGATTAATAAAAGGCTCATAGAAAACCATGGGGG
Organism: Sequoiadendron giganteum; assembly: GCA_007115665.2. Taxonomy (NCBI): domain Eukaryota; kingdom Viridiplantae; phylum Streptophyta; class Pinopsida; order Cupressales; family Cupressaceae; genus Sequoiadendron; species Sequoiadendron giganteum. The sequence goes on along the minus strand of CM021103.1, from coordinate 51,054,331 downwards.
TGTCCTTTGTTTTTTGTCCCATGCCAAGAAATCATTCATCTGGTGTAGTGAACAAGAAACGTTCATAAACAGGCATATTCTCACACTAGTGTTCACATTCACCTAAGCAATGTAAATCTATTATATTGCTTACCATATGCTCCACTACTTTGGAAAATTGACTCATCAAAGCCCATAACATATTTTCTCTTGTTCAAATCATATTCATCATCATAAACTTCATTGTCCACAACATCCCATGAATCAAAGAATATTTCCATTTTAGGCTCTGTAATATATTCCGATCCAACTTCCAAATCACCATCTATCTCAATGCAAAATATTTCAAAGGATGGCTCAAACAATCCTAAATTAATAGAATTAGTAATAAGGTACCCATGTGCATCATCGATTGATGGGTGTGTTGACTGAAATATGAAAGGTTCATTATAATTTGAATGTTGTTCATTAACATTCAAATAATCTTCTTCATCCTTTTCTTCCTCAACACATTCCTTGTTGAAAACCATCATGTCCATTTCTGCTACAAAACTAGAATATTCCATCTCTACTTCACATAGACAATCAAGAACAACTAGGACATGATCCTACTAGTTAATACCACAATTTTCATCATCCTTCATACTATGCTTGGGCTCAGGATATTGAACACACACATTCTTATCTTCAAACTCATCATCATTTGCAATGCTAGCACACTCAAGTCCTGATATAACTGCATTGCATTCCAAGTATCCCTCATAAAGGACTTGTTCATTTGTTTGTGAGGAGAATATTTCCTGAGCATTAATATTACTATATCCCTCATGCAAAAAACAAGCTTTTGGATCATCTTCATAGAAGGATTCATATTCTTCAGAAAAATAATGAAAAACCTCACTCTCCTTATGATCATTATGATGAGGCAATTCATTATCATATACACTGAGCTCCAAGTGTTCAAAAAGAAAGCTTGAACTCTCATCTTGAATTTATTGACCATTGGTTTGTGATGAAAAATCAACGATACTTGTAAATGCATCTTCTTCCTTGGCACTATTATACTGATTTGCAACTATACTACTTGTGAATTGGTTATAATCACTATCCTCACCCCTACTACAAGACACATGTCTATTCTTTGATGCACACTTTTCACTTATTTGAGGCGTCTCATGATTTTCCTTAATAAGACAACCACTATTGACACTCTGGGACTTCATACTTTGTGCATAATCACATTTGGCCTCCTTAGCAATTCTGATCCAATCAATTATTTGATCAAAACCCTGGGCATTCAATTCATTAAGCAAGGTACTCAATCCTGGCTCAAAAAATTCATAAAAAAGTCAATGCACACCACATCTTCTGGTCTGAGTCTTTTAGGAATTTCCAACAAGGAATCCAAAAACCTTGCCAACAAGTCATATGGTGATTTTTCCTTATATCTTTCATATTGGACAATCCTTGAATAGAAGAAATTTTATTAGTATTGCTTACACTTTGTTGATGTTCAATTTGGAATTCACCATTAGTTGTACTAGGTGATGATGGACACACCAGAATAGTAGAAGCATCTCTATTATGGTAATTACTTCTATTATTTGATCCTCTTATATGAGATGTGTTAGAATAGCCAACATTTGCAACCATATGTCCCTTCATCATTGAATATCTCAAGTTATTTTCAAAGTCCATAGCAATTTGATATGCGTGATGCAATGTTGTGGGATCCTTATCTCTCAAAAAATAACTCATTTCCTCATCAAATGATCCCAAATAAGAAATCAAGCACTCCACATCACCTAGTCTCATAGTTGCAAGAATATACTTAATTGCCTTTGCAAATATAAGGTTGAAAGCTGGGACCAACTCCTCTTCATCCTTTTGGATTTCCATGAATTTTTTCCTTACTAAACTTAGATTAATCCTTTCACCAAACTATTCTATAAATGCTACCATGAATTCATTCCATGAGGATATAGAACACACTGGAAAATATGAGAACCAGTCTCTAGCATCTTCCCTTAGAGATTGAACAAAAAATTTCATGACAATATCTTCATGATCTATCTCATAATCTCTCATCAAATCCATAGATGTATGCAAATGTTTATAAGCTGATTTAGAATCTTTCCCAATGAATTTTGTAAAATTTTCCCTAACATCATTAGGAAAAAGGTTTGGGAAACCCTGAATATCATTAAAGTTTAATGGCCTATATCTCCCAATAGAGAAATTTATTTGATGTCATGACACATGCTATACTCCCTACATGCTTTTACTTGACATTCCATAGGGAGATACAGGGGAATGGTATATTTTATTTTACCCCTTTACAAAACTCATATATCAACATCATAGTTGATCGTTCACCATCATATTCCTTAATTTAATCATGATTATAAATGCATAACCCTCATACATTTATGCCTTAGATCTTCTAATTGTCATATTTTAAAGATAAGTATACTTCTTCATCATAATATAGAAATTTCAAATTATATCTTAGAAGTATGTAAAATCACACAATCATTCCCTTTATTAGTGCTTAATTCACTGAATAAAGAAACACAATTTTCTCCAAATCATTCAATATGGTTTTCACATAAATTCATGCCTCTTGAAAACCAAAATAGGGAAATACCTTGGTATGTTGCAGTTTCTTTGAATTATGCTTCTGTTTGGAAAGTGTTGGATGTTGTGGTTGTGTTTATTATATATTGTTGTTATTGATGTCAACACTGTTAAAATTTTAATCTGCTAAAGGTTGTATATGTCAAGGAGATTGAGAAAATTGTAAAAAATATAATACAGGCAACTAGTGGAGCTAACAAGGTCAGAATGTTGGAAATCTTTCTGTGTTGAAGATCTAAAGGTGCACTTCAAATGGTTTGTTTTTGAACCTTTCTAGCATGTTTTCCTAAATTTTTAGTGGTGTGCATAAAGTTTTGTGGAAATTATGATGATCTGTGTGCCTACAATTATTCAATCTTTGTAGATGGTGTTCCTGGATGACATTGTGGTGTTAGCATGTTGCGGATCCATGAGGATTAATATTTTATTATTTGGCATGTTTGGAGATGTTTGTTTGGGTCCTCACTATGTTATGTCTGACTTGTGTTGGTACACATTGAAATGTATTCATCTATCATGACCGACAGTTGTAATTTATTTCTTATTTGTGGCCAACTGATTAGTGGATGCAAATCCGTGTAGCGGATATATATACAAGATTTTTTTCCTCATTTAGAGTGTCCTCAACTGTACAGGTGATGTAAAAGTGCGAATAAAGGTCAGATCATTCAGAGTAGAGTGTGGAAGATTTTGAAGAGGTATTAGTGTGCCTAACTAGAACTGTAATCAGGCTTTTGTAGAAGCTATTTTATCAATTCAAATTCATCAGATGGATTTAATATGATTACTGTATTGTTGATGGTTTTTTCTACACAACAATAACTCAGACAGAATATGATATCCTATCTCAATGAAAGTTAAATCTCTATGGGAAAAAGAGATAACCCCAATGTCTCTAATGTCAGGTCTTCACAATGCAACAAAACAACTCAGTGATAAATGTGACAATGTTGGTAATCACAAAGGGACCTTACTACAAGTAAACATTGGATTTCAAATTAATCAGATATAAACAATGAGTTGATACTTGGAATCCTTGATTGAACCCTGATAATAAAGAAATAGAAAAAGATGAAGGTTTCAAAAATAATTCTAAGACTACTTGTAACCCTAAGATTGAAAATGCCAAAAGATAAAATGCTCAAAATGGACTGATCTCTCATAAACTACTTTCTGTTTAACTAAGATAAATTTTTAATTTCACATAAATAGTGCAATATTCTAAGGTATTTAAAGATTTTCAAATCACAAACATTCATTCAAACAATCCTATTGCAATTGAGATGAAAAAATCCTTATAATTGAACTAAGCACAATTTTAAGTCTAGGCTAACTTTGCAAAGTAGCTAACAATCAACTAACTGCAAAAAGTATGGACTAGAGATCGCTACAAACATTCCAAGCATAAAACCCTAAGCATCACCAAACAATTTTAACTATAAACTTATACGAAATTTTAAAGGTAGAACAACAAGAACCATGCTAGATGAAGCTCCACAAGATAGATACCAAATCACAATATCCTTTCTTATATTAAGTCATCCAAAATGGCAACAATTCCAGCTTTCTGTTACAACACTTGCCTGAACATAAACCCTAATTCGCTCTAATATGAAATATATATTCTATTTCTCTATGCATATCATGTATCACCTATCTATATTCTCAAATGAGACAACATGCCCATTTTATAGAGAATCCCTAAGATAGGTTGGCCCAAAATAATAATTTACAATAAAAAACATGCCATACAAGAGGTCAGCCTCAGAAATATTCAAATACAACATGAAATGTGCAATTTGCACCAATTTCATCCAAGTCGGCCTAGGTGTCAAAAGGTTCAGCCCAATGCATGTGAATAATGGGAAGCACAAATCTCAATGTAGCCCTATTTAACTACTTCCCATCCTTATCTTTAGCTATATCTTCTTTACCATGCATGACCAACAATACCCTGTCCAACTCAGCAACAATTGGTATAGGAAAAACCCTAACTCTTCTTTCAAGAGACTTAATGTCATCTCTTGCCTGCCTTACTGTACCATCCCAATCAGCCCTATTAGTTAAGTATCTGTCAATAACTGCAATAAATGTTGCAACATCATCTAGATGATGTTCACTGATTGGACCTTCACTGATTGGAGAATAAACATATCTCCACCATTTCCTAAGTTTCTCTAGATTAAGATGCTTTGGAGAAAACTTCTTCCTTCTTGTCATGATTTCAAAGAATGAGATACACTTGTCATGAATACCAGTCAAAGTGTCCTCAATCTGTCTTCCTTGTTTGTGAATCTTCTTCAAGGTCTTCTGCCTCATCTGCAATATTTCAAACCATTCCCAAGGCTCAGAAACCCTTGGAAAAGGAAGAATCCCACTCTTTACCAACTTATCTTCAGTGAAATCCACAATTGTTGTAGTTTTCTGCAATAGAAGATCAATATCCTCCTCGTCTTGAGCTAACATAGTCTTCAACCAGCTCACTGACCTCATGGCATCTCCTATAGTCAACAAGATATCCTTGATGGCACCATCTCCTTTGGTTTGAACACCCTAGAACCAAGCAACTATGGCATGTGTAATGCCCTTAATCTTTTCAAGCTCAGAAATTGTTTCTTGAGGCAAGAAACCTGTAGTAGACGAGGAAGAGCCAATAGACTACAAGGGTTTCATCAAATCTTGCAAATATTTATTCAGTTTCTCCTTCTCCTTCTCCAACTCATACCTGGTTTATACCTCCTTCTTCAACCTGCCCACAATTATAGCACTGGAGCCTTCATACTCCTCAATATCCCGCTCCATAGAAGCATGCCCTAGGTCAATATTTTGCACATGATAATCCTTTGTAGTCACATTATCTCTATCTTTACCCGGAGTAGGGGTAGCAATGTGAGCCACTGTGTTGCTTGACCCATCTCTCTCAATCCTGGACACAACCCTAGCCTTCTTCTTAGTATTTTCTTTGCAAATATTGGCCATGAGGTCTTCCCAATTAGGAGGAGTGCCCTCCACTATTACCAATTTATTCTTCAATTCCTTACCTAGCCAACTTGGAATAGTAAACTCGGTTGGCAATGTATCTTGCTTATCCTGCTCCTACTGGTCACTAGGGGCATCCTTTTCAACACTTGGCACACTGGGTATATCCTTGGTTGGATCCTCCTCAATCAACAACTATTCCTCTACAACAACATGTGTTGGTGAAGGGATCTTAGCTGGTATCTCCTCCTGTTGAGGAGATTCGTTCAATTGCTCCTTTGCAGGTGAATCTGCATATGTTACCAAGGGAGACTGAATAACCTTGTCAATTTCTACCTTTGCATTATAGAGGTCCCCTTCTTGAAATTTCTCATCACCCAAGTCCTTAGGATCTTCATCCTTCCTTGGTTCTTCTTGTATACTTCCAACATCTTGAGGAAGGGGAATACTTTCTTGTTCAGCAATGTGAGAAGTCACTGAAACATCCTCCTTCATTGCAACATCCTTTGGGGAAGGAGTCCTTGACCTCCTCATATACACTTGTGTTCTTTCCCCTGAACTCTCTACCTCTACCACAGGTAGCTCAACCTCTTTATCAATTTCAGGAGCCTCTTCTTGATTATGTGATAGATTCAAAGGCTTTCTTCTTTTTTTCAATGGAGAAGTAACTTCTACCTCTTCCTTCTCTTCTTTGTCTTTTTCAGCCTCTCTCCTCGAGACATGTCTCCTCTTTTTGGAAATAGGTTTCCTCTGTTTACCTATTTCTGCCACCTTCTCAGTTTGAACATCTCTAACCTGAATCTTGAAAGGGGAATCTACTTTTTTCTTACCTTTAGGATCCTACTCATGTGACTCCTTAGAAGAAGAATGAGACTCAAAGTCTCCCATCAGATCATAAGTACATTGGACACCCTCACTATCCAATTCTATCATCTTGTGCTTTAGCCACATCTTGGTGTACTTGATCACCAGGGTCATGATTTGGTCCAATTCTATTTTCTCTTCTTCCAACCAGTCGATCTCCCCAACTGGCTTATCTTTTACCACCTCGAAGACTTGACCATGAATTAAATTTCCATCCTCTTCAACCTAGTCAGGGATGACCTTCACATTGTATAACCTTACCAATTCCACTAGAAACCTAAATAATTTCTTCTTCCTAACCTCAAAGTTGGCCTTATGCCTGTACTCCCTACTGGCCTTCTTTTGTGCCTCACCAGTGATGTCAAAACTTGCTCTCTTGGAATGGAAAGAGAGACCAGAAGTACTCATCTCCTCCTTAGAAGCATGAGTAGACTAGATAGAAGGGCACACCTCATTCATTCCTATTTTCAAGGGAAAATCATTCCCAAAACCTATTTTATGCTTGTCTCCCTTTATAATCATGTCAAAGTCACAAATTTGCCTAGTGACCTCCAACAATACAATATGATCAGTAGGGTACCTCAGGAGTCTGTAGGGAGCCCTTTGACAAACATCAATCCTAATGTAGGAGAAAGTAGGGAGCTGGATGAACCATCCCACATACCTTCTTATTAACTCTTTATCCTTGTCAAAAATCCTCACATGCTCTGCACCTTGGAGCAATCTAGTAATATACATTGTGAAAGCATCATTTTCTCTTCTATAGCTTCCTCTTGTTAAGTGCAACTATGGATATACCTCATATATTGCATCTTGTCCAAATGTACCCCTAGTGCTAAACCCCTTGTATGGGTGAAATCTTACCAATGCATACACTAGGTAGGAAGTTATGGTGAAATCCTTGGTTTGCAAGACATTGCACATCTGTTCATGAATTATTGCACTTATGGAACTTGGCCAGTGGTAATATATTCCCTGCTCCATGTGAGCAATGGCATTAAACATCCAACTCTCAAACACCGCTGGACTCTTCAACCCTACCAGTCTACTGAGAAGAGTGATAACATTGTAATATTCCCTTTTGAACTTGAGCCTGAATAACTACTTCAAAAATTTGGAGAAAGGAGACTTAGGCTTCTCCAACCAAGATTTGATCACCTACTAGGACTTAACTACATTCTCCTCATATTACTTCCTGGCACCATCCATATCAAAAGCCACCACATGTGACTTGCCAAGCATATCAAAAGTCCTAGCGATGGACATAGGATCAAATCTTGCCACAATCCTTCCTTGGGGAACAATTATCCTTTTTGTCCCCCTATCATAGTTCTTGGCACACTCAAGCACCAATTCATAACACTGCACCGTGGAAGGAAAAACTGCTACATGTGCCAATCCGGACTCCATAGTTCTTCTGTCCAAAAAAGGAGGGCTCTGTGCTGCCAATTCAGCTTTAAACTCCTCATAGTCCCACATACCCACATTGGTATCGGTAATCCTTGACCAAATAGAGTTGTGCTTGCTTTCAGGAATCCTTCTCTGCATCAGATATGGCAAAAGTCTTTGCACCTGGATCCGTTGCCTTTCCCTTACCACGACTAGAAACATCTTGTCCTGATCCTGCCTGCAAACAAATAAGATGACCAAAATGAGATCCAAAAGAAACAAGTGCAAGAAATCAATATCTAAAAGTTTGGGTTTTAGCCCATTTTGCGGAATCCAGGCTGGAGAGGAATTCTGGGGAAATCTGAACCAGGCATAATCCGGCGAAACAAGCATGCAAACTCCCATAATATCATTTCAATCCAACAATCCAATAAAGGAGTAACCCTAGAAATACCTAGCATAAGTTCATTTGATTAATTAAATACATCATCAATAGGAAAATTCATCATAATCATCATATTCAGCATTTCCACAAAATCCCAGAAGAATCTACCAGAGATGGATTTTCCCAAAAACAACAATAGTTCCAATCGATATGAGAAAACGAAGAAGGCACGAAACAGCCGGGAAAATCCAGAGGAAGCAAATTTTCACAAGATTAAGATAAATTACCATCAAAGCATGAATCTAGCAGAATGACCCAATCACATATACTGGGAAAATCCAAAGGAAAAGAATTTTTGTGAGGCAAATAAAAGTCCAATTTTAAGAGGCAAAAGAGAAGGAACGGGAAAATCCGATGAAATCTGGAGGAAGCAGAATTCCGTGAAAATGCCAAAAACCCAAACTTACCCACATTCTCTCATCTTTACCAAAATGAATCAAACGACCATGAATCTAAGGCCTTCACCCCATAAGGAACTTAACCTAGACCTCCAACAGATCAAATATAGAATTAGAACTCACCTCTCAATAATTCGAGAGGGATTAGCCATGCCCTAGGTCAAGAACCCTAAAATCTCCACCATGGAAACATGGAAAAACTAGGCACAAATTTCTTATGAACAAAGATGGGAAGTTTAGGACAAATCCAAGTAAGCGCTAAAAAGAATAGTGAAATACCAGACAAAAATAAATATTCAATGATCAACCTGGGGGACTAGTAGAACAATGGAAACCCTAAATGCTCGGACATGGCATGCATACATAGGAAAATAATGAAGAAATTAATGACATGGAGGAAAATAAAGCAAATTAATTGAAAACCAGCAGAGGAAGAGAGCATATCTACATACCATGAGAGTAGAAAGAATTGGAATAGGTGATGCCAACAAACAATCCTCAAACACAAGAAGGATATGAGCAATGCACACGAAATTCAAATGTAGCACTTGAAATATCTCCAAAATGCACGATCTAGCAACATGCCACAAGCTCCAAGACTCCAAAATCAAATGAAAAGAAAATAAACAAACTCAAATGGCCAATTACTTCCCAAAATTCAATATATCATTGCCCCAAAAGGGTCACGCAATCACCACTAATGCACCCAATAAGACAACCAAGACAAAAACTTAGAAATCTGACAGGGCGACAGACTCCGGAGAAATCTAGACATGATGGATTTCCCCGGATTTGTGTCGAAAGACAATCACCTCTCGACTCTGAAAGAAAACCGAGAAAATTTAGCGAAGGCAAATTTTCCTGAAAACAATGGAAAGTCCGGAATGCACTAAGATCTTAAGATTTTCAATAAAATTCACAAATGTTCCACTCCAATTGGAAAAATAAACATCAAAGCATGGGTTTCAAGCAAGAAAACCCCCCAAAAAAAGAAGGGCCAAGATAGCAAAAAGAAAAAATGAGGGTTCCCACTTTTAGTGGGACATGTGTACAAAAACTGCACAACATGCATGTAAGGCAGTGAGCCTGAATGCAAGTGCATTCTATTTTTATTCTTCATTATACTTCTAATAGGGTATAATCTTGTGGAATAACATCCACCGTGGTTTTTCCCCTCATAGGGTTTCCATGTATAAAATCTTTGTGTTCATGTGTCTTTGATGTGTTGTTCTTATTCTTGCATTATTAATTATCAGATCTATAATATAAGGATTGGTTAAATTTGTATAAGTTTTGATTTTGGTAACAACTGATTCACCCCCTCTCTCAATTGTCTATCCTTGTTTTTCTAAAAATTGGTATCAGAGCTAGTTCCTTTGAAAGAAGCCTAATAGCTTGAGGTGATCCGAGATGGCAACGTTTAAAAATGATAGTCCTAGATTTGATGGTACAAACTACTATCTAAGGAATGTTAGATGGGAAAGCAAACAAGAAATTCCTTCCAGAGAAAACAATATAAATCTAATGGAGTATTGGATTTGATACATACTAATCTATGTGGTCCTTCCAAAATCAGAAGCCTACAAGGTGAAAGGTACTTCATGTTACTCAACGATGATTTTTCTAGAATGATATGTGTTGCTTTCTTAAGAGAAAAACATGAAGCAATAGAAAATTTCAAAATTTTAAAGCTATGTCAGAGAACGAGTTAGGTCAAAAAATCAAATGTCTTAGGCTAGAGAGAGGTGGTGAATTTACTTCACAAGAATTCAATTCTTTTTGTGAAGAGCATGGTATTCAAAGAAAACTATCTGCTCCTCAAACCCCTCAATAGAGTGGAGTTGTTGAAAGAAAGAAAGAAATTGTTCTAGACACTACTAGAACCATGATGCTAGAAGAAAATGTTCCTCATTTCTATTGGAGAGAAGCTACAATTACTACTTTGTATACTATTAATAGGGTGAATGTCAACAATAATTTTGGTAAGACACCTTTTGAGCTATGGTTCAGTTATAAGCCTACTTTCAAATAATTCAAATTTTTTGGAAGAAAATGCTACATCAAGAGAGATGATGATATAGGTAAGTTTGATGCTAGAAGTGATGAAGGAATCTTCCTAGGATACTCTACTAAAAGAAAATCTTACCGGTTCTTTAATAAAAGGTTGAAGAAAATGGTTGAAAGTGCAAATGTTAAGGTTGATGAAGATATTGGTAAATCATCTAGAGTCAGTGATTATGATTCAAATGATCAACATGATGATGCTGACAATGATGCTTAGACACATAATCAACTTCAAATTGTTCCAGTGAATCAAGAAAATCAAGAAGCAAAAAAAACTAAAAGTGCAGAAGAAAGATCACAACAACAAGAGGTAAGAGAAAACTTTAAAACTCCTAAGTATGTGAGAAGAAATCATTTTGATATTCAGATCATAGGAGAAAAAACCAAAGGTGTGAAAACTAGAAGAAGAATTCTAGAAGAATATTGTCTAATTTCTAAATTTGAATCTAGAAATATAAGTGAAGCATGTGAGGATGAACATTAGATGAAAGACATGAAATAAGAACTATTGTAGATATAGAAGAATAATACATGGGATCTTGTTCCTAGACCTCGGAACAAAAATGTGATTGCAACCAAGTGGGTGTTCCGGAATAAGTTGAATGAACAAGGTGATGGATGTGGTTAGAAAAAAAGAAATATTGGTTCGCAAAGGTTACCCATAGATGGAAGGTATTGATTTTGAAGAAAAAAATTCTTTTGTTGCTAGAATTGAGGCTATTAGACTACTTCTTTCTTATGATACTTTCAAGAACTACAAAGTTTATCAGATGGATGTGAAATCAATATTTATGAATGGTGAACTAGAAGAAGAAGTTTATGTTGAAAAACTAGATGGATTTTAGTTGACTGATGAAAAGGAAATGGTATATCGATTGAAGAAAGATTTGTATGGACTAAAGCAAGCTCCTAGATCTTGGTATGCTATATTTGACAAATATTTATTGAAGCTTAGATTGAGTAAAGGTATTGCTGACAACAATTTGTATTTCACGTTGGATGAGAGCAAAGAATTGATAATTAAAGTCTTTGTTGATGATATTATCTTTGAAGGAGATGATGATTTGTGTATGAATTATGCTGATGAAATGAAAAGTGAATTTGAAATTTCAATGATAGGAGAGCTAAAATTATTTTTGGGATTGAAAATCACTCAGTTAGAAGATGGGATCTTTATATCTCAATCCAAATATGTAAAAGAGTTACTGAAATAGTTTGGCATGGAAGAAGCAAAGCCTATTGGTACACCTATGGCGACCGGATGTAAACTCACACAAAATGATGAATTCCCTAAAGAAAATCAAATAAGGTATAGATTGATGATTGGTGGATTGATCTACTTGAATCTGACAATGCCAGATATAATGAATGTTGTGTGCATGGTTGTTAGATTTCAAGTTGATCCTAAAGAGTCCCATGTGGCTGTTGTGAAAGTAATATTTAGATATCCGAAAGGGATAGCTAGTCTTGATCTTTGGTATCCTAAGAATGATAATCTTAATCTAAATGCTTTTACTAATGTTGATTGGGAAAGAGATATAGATGATGGGAAGAGTACCAGTGATGGTGCATTCTTCTTAGGTAAGAAGATGGTATCTTGGTTAAGAAAAAAGAAAAAATCAGTTTCATTATCTACTGTTGAGGCAGAGTACATTACTATTGCAAATAGTTTTTACCCAAGTACTATGGATGAAGAAAATGTTGAGAGATGTTAGAATTGAGTAAGAAGAACCCATTGCTACACTCTATGAAAATTCAAGTGCCATTAAAATTTCTAAGAATCCAGTATAGCATTCAAAGACAAAGCATATATCTATCAAGTATTACTTCTTGAGAGACAAAGTAAATGACAAAGAAGTCAGATTGGAGTACATACCTACCAAAGAGAAAATTGCAGATATATTTACAAATTTGTTGCCTAAGGATACATTTGAGTACCTTAGAGGAAAGTTAGGGGTAGTTTCCTCTCCTAAGTAGAATGAAGATGCAGGTATTTGCATCAGTCCATGAATTCATTGCTATATCATATTCCAGATTGATGTTGTGGAGGTTGCTACTCAGGGGGAGTAGTCAGATGTTTTCAAGATTGAAATCAGAGCATATGTACCTTTTCCATTGATGTCAAAGGGGGGGAGAGAAGAAATTTGAAAACAAAACTAGAAAGAAGAAGGAAACAAAAAGTGCACAATATTAGGGGGAGATTGTTGAAGAAGAGTTAGTTGGGTTGATGGTATTATTTTTCACGTCATGTGTTTCCATCAATGCCAAAGGGGGAGATTGTTGGATGTTGTGGTTGTGTTGTTGATATATTGTTGTCATTGATGTCAACACTATTAGAATTTTAATCTACTTAAGGCTGTATATGTTGAGGATATTGAGAAAATTGTAAAAAATATAATATAGGCAGCCAGTGGAGCTGAGAAGGTCAGAATGTTGGAAAGCTCTATGTGTTGAAGATCTGAAGGTGCACTTCAAAGGGTTTGGTGTTGAACCTTTATAGTATGTTTTCTAAACACTAACTCATTTGACTACAAAATCTGATGATTTTTTTTGACAAAAGATGTAAAATGAGATGATCATTGGATACTTGTGATATTTGATGTGTAATTTTCAATTTTTTTAAATTTTATCCCCGATTTGCGTTGAAATTTTGATGAACCTAAATTTTTGTTCAAATTTTGACGAACCTGATAGAGTTTTAAAACAAGATGATCAACAACCATAATTTGAATTCAAATGACTAAGTTTCAGCTTTCTTGCGTGATATTTCTATAAGAAATTAATGGTTATATGCTCTATTCCTTGGCCATAAAGAAGGTTGTTGGATCATTTTCCCCATAATTGCAACTGTTCAAGAGTAGATAAAGTGATCAAGTTTGAGGAAACGATGTGAAGATCTCTGACGAATAGTGGTAGAAGGCATTAACATCGAGTTTCCATATAGGTAAGAAAATAATCACACTTCTTTGTGTCAATTACATTGAATTAAGTTGGTATCCAAAGTTAGTGAAAATTGTATGAAGTCTAGGATGGTTTTTATTTTGTGGTTTGTTTCTTAATAATTTAAACTAGTAGGTCCTTTTCCATCAATTGAAAATTTGAAACCCTAGCTTTGTCACATTGTCAAAATAGGTGAACCTAGTGATGCTAGTGCCAAACCAGAAAGAAAACCTAAACAAAAGAGAGTTAAGAAACTTAAAACCCAAGATGACACACCTAAACTTAAGCCAGATGTACTTGAAGCATCAAAAAAGTCTAAAAGAGAGAAAATAACTCATGATAGGTTCATGGAGGGTGCATCCAAAGACATCAATGAAGGAGGGTCACAAATTGGAAAAATACCTATAGGGCAGGCTGTTGCGAATAGTAGGCTAATTGATCTTGTTGGTGAGATTAGTGAGGTTTCTTAACCATAGAGTGGGTGAGAGCTATTCTTATATAATTTTTCTATTATCACCAAGTTGAGGGTAGTCATTTTATTTTTCCAAAATTCATTTGTGAATGGTACCCTCATCAAAAAATTACTTTTATTGACTTGGGTATAACCATTAATGTGATGACTAAGGAAAAAATTCTCATATTGTTGTTAATAAACCTTAGACCTACACCAATTGCTCTATAGTTGGTAGATAGGTCAACAGTGGAACCTGAGGGCATCATTGAGGACTTGGTGATAGAATTCATATTTGTACTTATAGGTTTTTAAATCATATTTTAAAGCAACATCTCATCAAATTTGATTTTTAGACTTGTGCATTTTCAGATTTTGTTGTGCAAGTTGAAAATTCCTATTTTAAGAGTCTAATGGTTGGAAATCATAGTAAAATCAAAATTTAATAAGTTCTAGAATCAGCATTTTAAAGTGTTTTTTGGGTTCATTAACTTCATACTATCTTCTCATTTGCAGGGGTGGTTGCATGTCGATTTTTTTGGGTATAAAATATCAAAATTATTATATTTTGTTACCTGTCTATGATTAAAATTATTGGAGTGTGAGTTTGATATTTTTTGAAGATCTAAATATTCAAGCTTGGTAAAGAAAAATCATGTCAGAGAATATTAGTCTAGAACAAAATGAAGAGACACTTGATAGATTGTGGGCTATATTGAAAAGAAGTGATAGGAAATGTTATTGTGCTTGCAATAATTGCAAGGGCTTAAAGACGAGAAGAATTTTAATCACAACAGGTGAGAAACATTGTAGGAAACATGGTCATGTTGAAGGGGGGCATGATTATTTTCCATTAGTAATTTTTTCATTATATGTGTTTATATTGATTGAATTTGTAAATATTTATATCATTTTAACATTTTATATATATAAAAAAAACCACTTGATCATGATTATGGTTTATTTGTGTCTATCATTATTATAAAGGTGGGGCACCCTAGGGCACATGATATGGATTATCATGGCCTGAATAATGTGGTTTTGCAAGTGGAGGCTCATGGAGCTATGAATATTGAAGATGAAGTTAATGATACTATGGAAGAAGATGATCATGTGTCAAAAAAACATAGTTGAAGATGATGGTACAAATACATTGATCCATGGCACATTTAGTGGCACAACTTATCATGATGATCGAGATGAATTTGATGATGTTCATGATTTACCTGTACTTGAGAAGGCATACATGCCCCTTTATGAAGGCTCCCAAAAAACTCTTCTCTCTGTTGTATTGTTGTTGATGAACTTGAAGGTTATGAATGGTTTATCCAACACAGAAATCTCACAGATGTTAAGGTATGCCATATATGTCATCTTTTCTCATCTATTTTAGTTGTTGTTAGTTCATTATTAGTAAATAAAGGATGAAATATGTACCATTAATATTTTTTATATTAACAAATTATTTTTTGTTGTAGATTGATTGGTGAATTTTTGTTACCACCATCAAATATTTTACCTTGCTCATACTGGGATTTATCTCACATTATGAAAGATATTGGAATGGAGTATCAAGCAATAGATTCATGTCCCAATGATCATATTATATATCATAAACAACATGAATTTGCAACAGAATTCCCAAAATGTTATATCAGTAGATATCGAATAGGTCAACTAACAAAAAAGGTGCCTCATAAGGTTCTTTGTTATATTCCCATTATTCCACGTATGCAACCATTATTTAGGTGTGAAATCTTAGCGCAATTTATGGATTACCATGCATGAAATATAAGTGGAGATGACATTCTTCAAATTCCTGTGGATGGTTCTGCATTTAGGGACATGGAGTAAAAATGGCCATAGTTTAAAGAAGAACCTCATAATCTAAGGCTTTTATTGGCAGCGGACGGTGTCAATCCATTTGGAGAGCTGAGATCTATTTACTCGGTGTGGCCTATTTTTGTTATCAACAATAACATTCCTCTATGGGTTTCAATAAAGAGGGATCACATAATGTTGGCAATGATTGTTCCAGGTATTTGCTTACATCAATTTTATTTAATGTAGTTGCATCTCATTTGTCTTATTTGTTGCATAATGAATTATATTTTTTTAATTTAATAGTCATGTACATTAATTTATATATATTGCAGTAAAATGGTTATAATAATTATGTAATGTTTATGTTCATTCAAATAGGTAAGTACCAAGTTAAAGATATGAATGTATATATCGAGCCTCTTATCGATGAGTTACTAAATTTATGGAATGTCGTCGCTATGTATGACATATCTATACCAATAGGACAAAGACAATTTCAATTTCATGCAATGCTTCTATGGATAATTCATGATGCCCCAGGGCTAACACATTTTTGTGTTATGTTATAACGTTCATCTGCATGACTTTAACGATATTTAATTTTATGAAGTAGATATAATGCATGTTTTTAAAATAATCTATTCATTATATATCATTATAAAAATTGACATATTTAATCCAATTATATATGATCTTGCAGGTCTTCAAACAAAGGGAAAATTTGCATGTCCAATTTGTGGTCCAAAGACGAAATCTCGTCGTTCAACAAGTTTAGGAAAGTAGGTGTTTGATGAGTATAGGTCCTTCCTACACATAAATCATAAGTATCGAACTACTGAAAAACATATTTTCAATGGGAAAGAAGAGACCACATCAAAACCACGAAGAATGACACCTCGCCTATGGAAGTTGGAATTTAATAGAATTAATCATCAAGGTTATACATTGGATCAAATTGTTTATCTATCATATGATATGTTTGGAATTTATATTTTTATATTGTGTTGTGTTTACTCATGCTATAATTGACAATGATTGTCATTGTTAATTTGTTTAACTTATATGCTTCATGAAGGTCATCAAGGCATTAATGGCCAGCTTCCACAAGGACTGAAAAGTTATCCCAGACAATTTAGTAGGTTTCCCTACTATGAGCAGCTACAAATTGTGCATTTGTTTGATACAATGCATATTGAAAATAATATAATATAAACGTTATGGAAAATATTGGATGGAAGGCATGTCAAATATTTTTTTTCAAAATCTGGAATGACATTCAGGAAGCCAATCATGCAATGAAAAATGCCATTCAATTAAATAGTGATGGAGACCAAATTAATATAAGTGCCCTTCCTTGGTTATTAATGGAGCAACAAAGCAATGCTATAAAAGAAGTCATACGAAAAAATGATTTCCCACAGGATTTTTTGCAAACATAAACAATATCATAATAAAAAAAGGTGAATTTGGGTCAGAGACGAAAACACATGATTGACATACCTTCATTAAGGTAATTATTCTGGTATATTATATATATATTTGTATACTACATGTAATTTTCAGTGTATTATGTTTACTACTTTTGGAGAAATAATGAAAATATCATTTTATAATTGTTGCAGTACGTTCTACCTCTATCTCTCCGAGACAACTTCTTCAACAATGTCAAGCAATTTATATATGATCTTGGAAAATACATGAGGTAAGTAGCGATATTGTTCAATTCATTGTATAGATCTTATAATTTCCATTTTTTTTACTTGTTATGTAATATATTGTATATTTTTGTTAAATCTCATTAATATATTTGTGCCTTCAATCACTTGGAGATGGCTGTCATCTAAATAAATCCATAAAGAAGATAAAAATTATTGGAAGAGAAAAATTCCTCATCTAATGTATGAAATGAAAAAGATTCTACCTTCGATATTTTTCAATGCACAAGAACACTACCTCATACACCAAGTTGAGGAGATTGAATTGTGTAGACATATACACAAGGTCAATGTGGATGGTTGAGAGGCACTTGAAATTTTTGAAGGATTTGGTTAGAAAAAGAGCACACCCTAAAGGTTCTATGGTAGGGGGATATATGGTATACCAGACCATGGTGTACATTACTGAATATCTTCCTAAGTTTGTAACAAAGATCCATGTAGATCACATTTGGGATCCCAACTGCATTAAATTTTTTGAAGGGGAGTACTTGATGGGGAAAGGTAGATTGAAAAAAGTGAGAGGTAATTATAAGATGGTCATGTAGATTAATTAAAATATATTTTATATTTGGTTTTTATGTATATTGTAATTATTTAATTATTAATCTTCTATATACATCAATTATAAATTAAGGCCGTATACCGTGGTAGTTAACTAATTATACATTATTTGTGAATTTAATTTTTTTTTGATACATTTGGTCGAGATTGGGATGCACTACATTTGTACGTTGCAAAAAATCTTGATTGGATGATGGTATGGATTGAACGATGTCAACAATCTGGTCGTGCATTAACATGGGAAGGTGTGGCTTCATTGGTTAAAGAAGCTTTGTGTAATGGAGATTCCAATGTTACACCAAGGGAAATTTATTTGGCATATGATTTAAGAGATAAAAATGTATGTATAAATATATTAATCACCCATATTATTTAATTATTTTCAATTATATTGATGTATATATATGTTGAGTTTTTTTCTTTGCATATATTCGACCAAGAATAAATATGTTTATCAACTGACGATATTGCAATATTTTTTACATGTTTGAAATTTGTAGGTGAAACACCACAAGGATATTTGGTGCAATGGTCATAAATTTTGAATCAAAAATTTGGATGACATGAAGAAAAATTGTGATTCTGGGATAGCTACAGTCTTTTAGGTGACTAATGTTTCATCTAGAAGCGACATACGTCCATAAGTATCAAAAAATTGATACTATGGAATTTTGGATGATATACTTGAGTGTGACTTTAAATCCTTCAAATTAATTTTGTTCACCATCCTATGCTACAGGCTGCAATTGAATGAAAATGATCCCGAGATAACTATTGTTGAACATGATAATGGATTTACCATGGTTAATACAAGGTATTTTGAGATAGCTAGAAATGAGCCCTATGTTCTTCCAAGCCAATGTGAGTAGGTATTTTACTCAGAGGTTCCAGGTAAACTGAGTTGGTCATATGTTGTTAGACATGATCCAAGAGGAAGGCCGGTAAATTTTAATGTGGTGGAAGAAGAAGATACCGAAGAAATAGAAGATAATGTAGATGATGATCAGGATCAACCATTATTTGATGATGTGTCTGATGAAGATTTCAAAGAGGAGGAACTAGATCATGATAATGTAGGAGTTAATTTTCATGAAGATGATATCCATGTGGATGATGACGATGATATGACCAATCCTTACAATGTCGAATCTGGATCAGATGATACAGACAAATATTTGGATGAAGAAGAAGATAAATGACATTGAAATTTATGAGTTATGCAATTTCATTATCTATTTCATATTAATTTATTGGTATAATTATATTTGACTTATGTGGTTACGTAATTAACTCATGATGTTTTAAATTTTTATGCCATTACATAATTAATTCATGATGTACTTTTTAATGTTTAATTTTAATTCATGATGTTACAAATATTATATCTCTCCTAGAAATTTCCATATTATCATAATGAATAGAGTTTCAATAAATTTGAAAGGTCAAAAAATTAAAACATTTCAATAGTGATGTTAACAACCTTGAAATTAGTGTGTTTTATGTTTCATGTGATCATAAAAGATTAAAAAGTAAGTTGTAGAGGTGGTTGTTCGGTGGTTGAGGTGTAAAATCCTTTAAAAGGCATAAAGTGATCATTGTAAAGGTTATTTATGGTTGAGGATTTAAAATACAAGTTCTTGAAATTCCAAAATTTATTTTTCTTCATTTTTTTTGTATTTTTCTTATTTTGTGGACTGTACAGCCACATACAACCATATTTTGATGTGAAATAAATTCCACGTGATGAAGATATGTGTTATCTTTGATTTGAATCTAATTTGAGGGCTTAAGGTATTGATTTGAGTTAGAAATCTTCATTTCTTTGCATACAACCTGGTTACCTTATTTTTGAGGGTTTTGTAGTCCAAACATGATATAAAGGGGCTCTTACACTTTTTATGATTATTGCATCTTGTGTAAGAGGCCACATGGATAATGTTGTAATTTTAGGATGCATGAATAGGGTAGAGGATGAGAAATAAATAAGGTATAGCTGCTGTCCTCAAGAGTTTTGTGAAGAAAAACATGCAAAATGAGAGGTTCAAGCCTAGGTTTCAACAAAATATGTATGGGAGATCTGATTTTATGAATTTTTATGCATGTGTAAACCTAATGGGTTGTTTTTGAGTTGGTTTTGAGGTCTAGGAGGTTGTGTAAGTAGGAGATTCAATAAACCCTCATGATTTTGGCCTAAAACAAGGGTTTTCGGGTTTGGCAAGAATTTGGCCATCCAAGAGGAATCTGTTTTTGTGGATTTAGAGGTTTGGAGGTTGTTGGCTCTCAAAAAAATAGGTAAGAATAACTCAATAGGTTTCCAATATATTGATACATTTTAGGGTAACAAATAAGGCCAAATGATTTGAACCTTCTTCTCTTCAAGTGTTTCCAAATCTAGGTGGGTCTACCTTTGCGAAGTGAGAGAAATTAAAGTGAAAAAATATAATCCTAATAAAGTGTGTGTAATATTAGAATATGTTAAATTAACATATGTAAAAAATAAAATGGACAAACAACTTTTCCAATTTAACTATATGTATATCTAACTTTAAGTTATTTTTATTTTAACAAAAAGTACTGAAGTTACAACATACAAATTAAATAATATTAATGATTGTACAATTTAGGATTAAATATATCTCTTAGAATCCTTTTTATCCCAATTTAAAAATAATTCTATATTATAGAATACATTTTTGAAAATTTTAAGATGAAAATAGCAAGGAAAAATCAAACAAATATCTTTATGAAAGAAGTATATTGGCGTGAAATTAAATACGATTTGTATTCCAATGTAAAAACTACAAAGAATGGAAAAAATTCTTTCAACACATAAATTATTATGTATTAGTCAATTAAAATGATCTAAATAGTCTAATAATTTGACCATTAGCATATAGCAATTTCTATAGAGTTGTAGATGTCTTCCATTTCAAAAATACAAAACAATATTAGGTAGATAATCAAACATCTTTCATTTATACAATGAATTATTTATCCTAGAGGAATTAAGTATATATTATACAAAGAAAACCAACAAACCCACAAATACCCCTATTTTGAAGGAGTTTAGTTTTCTCCCTTTCCTGATCTCCCTAATATTATCTAATTATTTTAAAGAGACCAAGGGTCATAACACAACTTTATTCAACCCACTAAGTGGATTGGTTAATGAAACTTGACAAAAGAAACAAAAAAAATTCTACATTTGGAATTTCATGTGGAATGAAGAGTGGTGACAATAATCTACTTATATTTTAATAAAAGACGATTTTTATAAGAAGGCTTGACATTAGAAAGATAAGTGTTACTTATAGTTTAATAAAACACTATTATAGTTTTACCAATATATACTATTGTATGCTTGCATGGCTTCTTAGTTAATATATGGGGAGCGAAAGAGAGAGGTAGAGATATATGGGAAGAGAAAGAGAGATGGAGATATATTGGAAGAGAAAGGAAGAGAGGTGGAGATAAAGAGTCGGTGGATAAGGGGGATAGGGAGGGAGATATGGTGAGAGATAGAGATGGGGAGATAGAGAGGGGGAGGGAGAGAAAGGGATATGAATAGGTAGAGGAGGAGAGATAGAGAAGATGGGGAGAGAGGGAGAGATAGGTTGAAGAGGAAGAGAGAGAAGAGAGGGAGAGATAGGTTGAAGAGGAAGAGAGAGAACAGAGGGAGATAAATAGGTAGAAAAGGGAGAGAAAGAAGAGGGGGAGAGGGAGAGCGATATGTAGAAAGGGAGAGAGATAAGAAGATAGGGGAGAGAGGGAGAGATAACTCAATATATATAGAGGGAGAGGGAGAGACATAGAAAGGGGGTGATATAGAGAGATAGAGCTAGGGGGATGGTGAAAAAGATAGAGAGATTATGATAGAGGTAGAGAAAGATATGGATAGAAAAATATAGAGAGAGGAGTGAGAGGGAGATAAAAAGAGAAACAAAGATAGAGATATAGAGTAGGAGAGATGGAGTGAATTAGAGAGAAAGGGGGGAGAGGGAGATATAGCTCAATAGATAGAGGGGGGAAGAGGGAGTGACATAGATAGTGGGAGATATAGAGATAGAGAGTGATAGGGAGAGACATATCAATCAACCTCCCTATATCTGTATCTATTCATCCTTATCTCTTTATCTCTACCTCTCTCTATCTCTTTGTCTCCCTTTATATTTGTATGTTTCTCATTATCTCCCTCTCTCTCTATATTTTCTTTCCTATATTTATCTTTGTATCCTTAAGTGTGCAATGGGTACATTGAAGAGTTCATAAAGGAGAATTATCGTATCTTTAATCAAATGAAATGCTACCTTGAGCATAACTACCCAAGGACATATGCCATCCTTCAATTGTTGACATGAAACAACCAATAAAAATTTAGTTTCTCTTTTACGTCTCTCTCTCTATATATATATCTAAATTCATTGCTTTCTCTCAGTCTCTATCTTTTTAGTTTCTATCTCTCTTTGTATTAGCTAATAGGCTACATATATTGTGATATTTGAGCTTGAAACAAATCTCATGCCTGGAAACCACTATTGTGTCATTGGAAAAAAAGTTTCAACTTCCATTTAATGGTAAACCATTTGTAGTGTAATGGTAAAATCCTCTAAAATATCAGGTCAAAGCCTATATATACTATTATATAAAAATAAATATAATTATATTATATATAATATAATATAATATTACTATTATATTAAATATATATTATATTAATTATATTTTGTATTATATAAAAATATACTTATTATTAATTATTAATTATAATAATTTTATTAAATAATATAATATATAATTATAATAAGTCGAATAATTATATTATTTATTATGTAAAATATAGCTAATATATACTTAACTATATTGTCTGATATTAAAACCTAGCTAAATGGCACCATAATTTTGAATTTAATTAACATACTCTAAAACCTAACAAAACCAAGTTGTAGCTTGTCAAATTGGAGAAGTGAAAGGTCAATACCAGCGCTGAGGAAGAGTTTGGAGGAGTGAAAACAAGGTCAATACCACCACCGAGGAAGAGTTTGGAGTTAAAACAAGGTCAATACCAGCACTAATGAAGAGTTTGGAATGAAAAAATTCAATACCAACACCGAGGAAGAGTATGCAGGAGTGAAAACAAGGTCAATACTAACACCGAGGATGAGGTTGAGGGAACTCAGGGAAAATTGATGACCAAGGGACAATGAGTACTGTAAGTTTGGCACCTCCATTCTCTTTAACCTACAATTTTTATTCCTAGAATCGAATTATGCTTACATAACATAAACTCAAACAAATGGAAGTTTATAGGGGTAAAGGAGCCCAAGTATATGTTAGGCTAAGATAGATCTAATGAATGGAAATAGAGGCATACAATTCTTATTTAATACCTCCACCAAAAGCATATGCAAGGAAAGGTCTCCTCCCTTCTTGGTAGTGATAACCTCCTCCACACACAACCCTTAAAAAATATAAATAGAGGAATATAATCTTTGAAGAACTCAAAGTTGATTCTCTCCTACCTGATGCAATATTTAGTCGTTTTATCCTTACAAACATTTATAGTGATTAATAGAGGCACATAGACCAATTCTTCATAATATAAGAATTTGATCATACTTTTCCAATGATGGAATTATGAGAAAACCTTCGGTTAAATGAAGAACCCTCATTTGAAGGTGATGCCATCATGACCTTTGAATGAAGAACCTTCATTCAAAAATGATGCCATGTCAAGACTTTCAAATGAAGGTATTTTTATTTTAAATATTTCATGTCCAAAATTCTTATTAAAATGAACATTTGCATAAAGGACCTGGGTATGTGCAAGATCATCATGGAAAAAAAAGGCCCTTAAGTGGCAATAAAAACTCAAAAAATCAGAGTTCGACAACTTGACATAAAAATTTGAATTTTATCTATATTATTTCAAAAATATGTAAATAGAATTTGTAGAAAATTGAATGTAGTTTCTAAACTACTAGGCTTATTTTAAAATAAATAAATCTATTTGGTGAAATTTTGAAATTTCAATGAAATAGTACTTAAATTTTAGGGAAAAATAAGAAGTAGGTGTCTGTCTGACCACCCTAACCACAATAAAATGATAATATTTTTTTATAATATTTTAGATATAAGTAGAGTACTCATGTCCCGATGTGATGCATATTTTTCGTAATTTTTTTCCAAGTAAATATTTAATTATGATTTTTTTATTACAACTTTAAAAAATATAAAAAATCTTATGTCTAACCACTTTAACTTGGTCAAAAATTCATGAAATTCATTTTTTTTAATCCTATAGTATGTGAAGCATAAAATGTGACACATGTTTCAGATTCAAAAAAATTGATACCATTTGAAAGCTATAGATGTTTTTCAATCATCCTATCAATCAAGACTTTAGTCGTAATTCAAATAGAAAATAAATAATAATTATTTATTAAATTCAAAGTAAAGCATAATTTATATTGGTGGAAAGCTGAGAATATCCTCTAAAAACCCTTTTCGTTTCATTAATTTTAGGTAAAAAAAAAATTCGTAAGCCACATGGACCATCATATCACTTACATATCACCACTTTTTGGCCCATCATGATCCTGCACATACTCACCTTCAAATGAAGACCTTAATTCAAAGGTCCTTCATTAGAAGATTGTTCATACGAAGGTTCCTTTAATTCCATACCATTATATCTCTTAGAGTTGTTAAATATATTTTGGTTTCGAAGTAGAGATTGGACCATCAAATTGATAAACCCTGACTTAACAACCACAAATTCACAAGAAAAATGCCCCTATCATCCCTAGGGCATCAATTCAATGCCAAGTTTATTTCTTTAATAGACCCCTAAATGAAATGAACCTCTATCATACCATGTTTTATACCAATCCAATGAGTTATAGTTCCAATACAGTGGGTGGATTGGTGGATGTCATTTCTATTTAGCCCTCAAACCTTTACATAGGCAAAATGGGGCAGTCCTTGTATTTGATTGTTTTCTCCCACAAAATAGTGATTTAGAACTTCAAAACAAATGAAAATGAAAGGGAAGACATATATTTATCTA
The DNA here is from genome assembly GCA_007115665.2 of Sequoiadendron giganteum. NCBI lineage: Eukaryota > Viridiplantae > Streptophyta > Pinopsida > Cupressales > Cupressaceae > Sequoiadendron > Sequoiadendron giganteum. Next base: position 51,029,016 of record CM021103.1, on the reverse strand, counting down.
CAAAAATGATCTTATAGAATTTCAAACTTGTACGGATCTATACAACACAAAAGAACTTCAGAAAAATAGTAAAAACATAGAAAATTGCTTCAAGAACGTGGTATTTGATATGAAATTTTGGTATCAAACCCTCCAACAATTGAAACAATTGCAATGGGATGGGAATACAATATAATAGAAGTGGGATAATAAATACATCATTTGAAGCATCAAACCAATATGCAAAGATGAAAGAAAGTGCTAACCCCTTAAACTGAAAAAAGTTTCTTTTAACTTTAAGTTCATTGGGTAGCCAATTCTTGTAAGTTATCAAATCCTACCATCATACATAATCAAAATGTTTTTGTTTCAAATGACTATGAGCATTAACTTTCACTATTTGAATATGTTGAAACCTTGTCATAGAGAACTATAAAATTGATGCAACCACTCATCCTACCTTAAAACATACCAAAAGTCTCCAAACAATTAGACATAGGAAGATTTAAGATGACTTAAACAACTTTTATTGCCAAAGCATAAAATTATGATGACTTAACCAGGCCTAGTACACACTCCCTCCCCGTTAACCATTTAGACATGGAAATTAAATGTAAATTTTGTGCTATTTTTAGTCATGTAGGTGTCCAATAAACCACTTGGTGGTGTTTCCCTTCAAGTTTATTTACTTGAATGAAGAGAAAAATTCATTTGATTACAATTAGAGAATACATTTGAGGCCTTGGCTATGTAAGTGGTGGACCATAGTCACATTTAACACTTGATACAATGTTTGGGAGTTAAAATGTTAAGTAGATTTGATTTGTGATGGACACATTTGGACGGTAGTAACAATAACTTGCAATCTATCAAGACTTGATCACCTTATAACCTGTCAAATTCTAGCGATGAAATGATAGATTAATAATAATGTCACCTTGGGATCACATCACCATGAAATAATTTCATCCAACATCCTTATGAGTGTAGCTACCACCAAATAGGCGTTTTTCAGATTTGTCTTCCTCGAGCGAGGGAAATTCAAGAAGAGAAGAGGAAAGCGAGACATGTAGTAGGTCTAAAAGAGGGAGATCAACTAGAGGTTAAAAAGATTAGAAGAAAATTCCATAAACACATGGAATTTTTTCTTATTGAAGGGAGGTCATGTTCTTATGATGATGAGATCATAGGCGACATCAAGGTGCCTATTGGAACTATGAAATTTTGGCCATTTTATTCACCCTTCATGATTATTAGCCTCCCAAAAGAGTTCATAATACAAACAAAAAAGTCCTCACATAGCATCTTTCTACAAAATCCGGTTTAAATTTTGTCATAAAACACCATAAATTTTATTTGGAATTGAAACATTGACATATGGAAATATCGACATAAGTTGATGGAGGTCTCATCGATGATAATGTACATATCTTCAATATATCGGCGAGACATCAAACAGATCATACTGATAAAATTGTACACTAGGAGAATGTGGGTCTATAGTACTTATTGGAAAGACAAAATGTATCAGCATGATGGTGTAAGATCATATCGAGCTAAGTTACCCTGGGATGATTGGAGAAAAGTGAAGCCTATCTAGGAGACTTTGATCATCGAAGAAATTTTTTGAAACGTTGCCTGAAGCGCTATTGGTCTTGCCGATAAAGCGAAAGAAGAACATCTCGGTGAGATAAATGATGCCGAGGAGAGTTCAAAAGGTCTTAACGACCCCTCGGGTCACACCGATGAAAACTAAAGCTTACCAAGATAAAAGATGTCGGGGAGATGATGCACGATGTCTTACCAAAAAGAAGGCGTATCCGAGAGACATGTCATTGTAGGGAGATCTAAGAGACATCACAACGAATATTATTTTGTTGGCAGAACAAATTTCTTAGTCTCAGTGACATAAGTAAATAAAGAAAAAATCTCGATGAGACAAATTATTTTTGGAGTAAGATAAAAAACTGTTGGCCTGATTCATTGAGTCTAAGCGATAGTTGTTTCAGTGAAAGTAGTGGCGATATAAAGAGTGAAAGAAGAGAAACTATCAGGGAGACTTGTAAAGTTGAGGAAACTACAAGATGCCTTAGTGGACAGGTGAATGTTGAATAGGCGGATTGGCCAAATATTTGAAATATCTCACCGATATGAACCCTAATGTGGCAGCGAGAATTTTGAAAAAACCTACAGCATTCATATCTCAGTAAAGACAATTAATGACGCCACGAAGCGTAGGAGATTTTGCATATCAGGGTATGATCAATTGAAATCATTTCCTTGTAGAGTTCAAAGCGAAAGAAAACAAAGGAACCAACAAAGAAATTAAGGCATTTACCTGGCTTGAGTCTACAAAAAATTTATAGTAAGTTTCTCTTCAGAAATCGTAAAATTTTGAATTATGGAAGGCGCTCTTTCAGGAAAACTAAAGGGAAGAAAACCCCAGGAGGGTAGCCAATCAAAAGAAAAAAAGTAGAAGACTGAATTACAAAAAGAAGGTACTAAAAGGAAGCTTAATCAGGACCTCATAGATCACTTACCTAGTTCTGGACCTAGAGCTATGCGTTCTGCACAACTCAAAGCGGAAGTTGATAGATTGGATGACAAATGCAAATTTATAGGGGATGTTTGGACTCCGATTAGGGGTTATGAATTATTCATTTTCCACAATCATAGGAGAAATCACTTTGAGCTGGTATTCAATCCATGTAGGCTTAATTTAGGGAAATTGGTGTGCCCTAAAATTTTTGTTAATGTTGAACTGATAAAGATGCTAGCTAGACATTATGACCCAAAAGGCAAAGCTATATGTGATTTTTCAGGGAACCCGTTGATACATATATCTAAGAATGCAATTGTTCAGGTTTTTAGTATGGAAGGAATATTCAGTGAGAAAATAGTATGTGAAGAGATCGATAGTGAGTTGAGAAGGATGGACACCATCTATAAAGGGTGGAGGTTAACTCTGCACAAAATTAGGTGTCATGGCAAGCCTATTCCCATGGAAGACAATGAGGGGCCACCCTATCATGTCGACCTTTCTGAATGTTACCTCAAATACACTTACTACTCGGTGGGATAGGTATTAGGGATGGAGGTACCTAAGCATATGGCTATTGTGCCCATGGTAATTGCTACAAACACTCAGTATCATAATTCAATATCATTTGACTATGCTGCACACATTTTTAAGGAGCTAGATACAGGTTTGATGGCAATGAAAAGTGGTGCTTCTATTCTCCATCTCAAAAATTATTCACTACTGATGCATTTAGTGTTGTACTTCAGACAAGAGATGGGTTTATGGCCCCAGGACCTGAGGATTTCACAATTTGACAAGGAAGGTAGGCCATTGCCTGTTCAATTATGGACTGATGTTTGGGACAATAGGTTTTCCAATTCAAATTTCTTGCATTTTGAAGGATTTTTTGTGAAACCCTTGTATAGAGTTTTCAACAATCCTTGTGATTTTTCTTTATCCAAAGAAGTGAAAAGGTTTCTTAGGCCTAGAGATTACAATGGACCAATTAACCATAACTGGGGGGATTGGTACTATTTAGAGAATGCCACAATGATTAGGGTTTATGGCTTTGAAGACGCACCTTTCATTCTACCTAGAACTGTCTTGGATAGAATTGCATACCTAGAAATTGTTAGGTAAATGGATTACTCAAGTTTTATGAACTTAAGTTCATATGGGAAATAGGCCTTTATGCCCAACACATTATGTTTTAGTGATTTCACTGTATTAGCCAAGGAGGGTTATGATTTGATTTTGGATAAATTGTTGCACTATAACATGAGAAGAGTGCCAGTTAGAAAGAACTTTGACTTGGAAGGGTATATTCACTCTGCCAAACAAAAAATAAATTTCGGAGGGTACCATCATGTGCCCTATAAATTTGATGACATAATCAGAAACCTGGAGGCAGAGGAGGCTAAAATTGTGATCGAAAAACATAATCAAGAGTTGATGGATGTTAAATTGTTATCCTCCATTAAAGGGATATTAGAAACATATAGGCCACAAAGCTCATCTGAGAAAATTTCAAGAATGAAGACTCAAGACTATACATATGTTGCTAGGGAAAATAATGTTGATGAAACCATGGATGTAGATACAAGACATGAAGACTATAGGTCTTTCATATCAAATGATGAATTTATAAGGACCTTGGAGTTTAAGACATTTTTATATAAGCAAAAAGGAAAAAAGATAAGAGGACAAGTTGACAATGTTACTCCAGGAAATGAGGATCAACTGTTGAAAAGCTTAAAAGATGAATTAGATAAGGAAATGATTAACATGACCCTTGAAAAGGGAAGGGAGCTACTAGAAAGGGTAGGTGTCATGATTTTTCCATGTTTGGATATGAACTCTTAATTAATTTTTGATAGTTTCTTGAAAGATAACAATACCACCCACAAGCTAAGTGTAGAAAAAGTGACGGAGGTATACACAGGATCAAGATACAACCCTGATGATAAGAAATTGATGATTTGGGCCTTATATCCTCCTCAAAAAAGGTCAATTATCATTGATAAAGAAAAGGCATTTGGACATGTCATGAACCTGAAGGCTGGGGAAGTTGACCCTGTAGCAATTGCTGATATTGGGATAAACATAGCAAAGTTAAATAAAGCTCAAATCCAAGCATTGATAAGGGAAAGGGAGATGTATAAAACTGGTAATGAGAGGATGTTGAGAGAAAATGAATGCTTGAAAGACTTGGTAGGTGTTGTAACAGAGCCAACAAGGATGCTCACCCAAGGTGAGAGTTCACAGAAAAAGGATCATTGGGAAGGATCAACTTTATATTCTCAAGGGAAAACAAATGTACTTGCTACAATAATCAAAAGAAGACAGGTCGTCATAACCACTTGGTTAAATAGGCTCTAGGGAAAACATTCACAATTTGTGGATGCCATAAAGGAACACAGGAGAGTGGAAAAAAATTTGAGGAATTGGAGTAGAAGGACACTCCTAGTGATGAAGAGATTGAGAATGCCAATTATATCATGGAAAAACACAAGTATTTCTATGAATAAGTGCAAGGAGATATGCATGGATAGATAGAGGTTGCCAAAGATAGATTGACCAAATTATGTGATGATGAAGGAAAAATGAAAGAAGCAATTACGTGGAAAAGTGGGTGCGAAACAATACTCCAAGAGATGTTGAAAGCAGCCACTATGGAGGACATAACATTGGATGAAGCATGCGAGCAAAATGAGAGAATGATAATGATGGAGATTGTGATCCATGATGCATTGGGGGATGCTGACACTCATGAGAACCACGATTATATAGAGCATATGTCTGTAGTCCATTTGTGGCATAACAAGAATTAGTTAAATGGAGAATTCGTTACAAAAATTTATGCTTTAGACTTTTGAAAAGGCATGTCCTTTTGCAAACTGATGTATGAATATCCATTATTGGATAAATAGAAAAGTAGTAGAAGATAGAATTAGAATAGGACAGATTGCTTTAAGCATTATATTTTCAGAATGATATTCAAGGAGACTATGTTGCATGTATAAATTTTGAAGAAGATAATGAAAGACAGTTAATTTGGTGGTTTCATCCTGACATCGATTGTTTGTTGGTTTCTTGTGATTATTTGATTGTCTCCAATCTGATGTTTCTTGATTGTTTAAATTGAAGTATCAAGTATATATTCTATTTATCAGTACACATTTGTTGTTTCTGTGTGATTTGGTTTATTGGATTCTTTCAAAAGAATTAAAATTCCTTTCAATCAATTACAGTAATCTGGGAAATTCATTTGGATCAGTGAGAAGAATCAAATAGTCATATTTGATATTCTGCCTCAAGTAGGGTTTATCAATTACATTCTTGCATGTTTATACCAGTTATAAACTCATAGTCATATACCAAACAATTAGGGGAATTGCTTGATAGAAACCATTCATTAAAGGCTTTCATTTGACTCTGTTACCCAATAAGGCACTGATCTCCCTTATTTTCATTATATTAGTTTTATTCATTTCATTTGACATCTCTTAATTAAACATATTAGTTCATATACCTTGATATTGCATATACAATCTATACCAAAGTAGTATCATATCTTTCCATTGTTAAATTGCCACTTGTGGATAGTTAGGTCAAGTAGGAAACATAATTCAAAAACTATTACATATATAGGTGCACCTGCCTAGGTTTGACAGATCCTTAAGAGTAGAGGGTTCAATCATATTGGTTGGCCTTGTCAGTTGACCAAAAATGTAGTGAGAGTATGGAAACCTCTTGTGGTACATTCAACCAGCATTTTTGAGACCCAACTCCGCTAGGTAAGATAAACACAAAATATTTTCTCACTTTTAGGAAAAGTGGGTGGCGACTATGAATGAATAAAAATATTGAAACTGATACAATAAGATACAAATCAGTAAGGAATCAACATAGATTTCAGACCATCATAGTCTCTCACAACATGCAAGGAAGGAGATCTTTGTACAAGGAGGGGGAAGGAAAGTCAAATTACAAAAATGATCAGAGCAAGAAAGTGTTCAACGAACTGGACACAAAAACAAAAAAGAAAGCATCAATGTTGTTTCTGGAAACACACAATTCATATGATACACTTGCAAACAAAGAAAGCCCATCTAAAGAGCTCCATACTCCTAAAGGGAGGAGAAATCCTTCCCATCCAGAGGACCTTGGGAAAGCTGATGAGCACATGGCTGAATTTGAAGCTAGAAAAAGGAGAGAATATGAAGATGAACAAAGAGAAACACTCTATGAGGGAGGTCTTGAGTATGAGACATTCGAAGAAAACCATGAATTTACGACACAAGATGAAGAAGATACACAGTGGGAAAAAATGAGGCAAAATATAGAAAGATTAAGGGTATAGTATGAGGAACGACTTTAGGCAATGGAAGAATTGAGAAAGATGAAGTTACACAAGGCTCAAAACAAAACATCAGTAACTAAATCACCCAAATACACAGTCCCCCATAAAAGCAATAAGATGAAGCCACCAAGTTCCCCTCAAGCCCACCGAAATCAGCCTAGAAACCAATATAGGAACACTAATGCTCCACCACAACACCAAAATATTCAACCACCCCCTCATCAATAGTATGTACCCCCACAAGGCCCACAAGGCCCATAATATATGGAAAACAACAACCCACTCTACCAACCCCAGCATTTTCAAAATCCCCCCCCACAATGCACAACTATGATTAGACAATTTGATCTTGTCGGGGTTCAAATCTATCCTTACCCCCTGGACAACAATTGGAGGAACTTAGTCCCTAAATTTATAGGAAGTAATGCAGTTACAACTGAAGAACATCTGAGAAATTTTAATGTATTCATTCAGGACATAGACATGTAGTATGAGGATGTACAAAGGAGACTATTCATGATGTCATTATTTGAGGATGCCAAATATTGGTTTAATAGTCTACCAACAACATCCATTTATTCCATTCAAGTATTTCATGACCAATTTCTTCAACAATATGGAAATCAGTGTGCATCAGACTTTCCATTACATGAGTTAGTGACAATTCAAAAACATCAAAATGAGTTAGCCTTTGATTTTAACCAAAGGTTTGTTAAATTACACAATAAAATACCTCTGACATCCAAGTTGGTTAACCCTACTGCCTTAAGTATCTATTTGAAGGCCTTTGACCCCAAGACGACATATGAATTAAGAAATAGAGGTCCTAGAAATCTGGTTGAGGCCCAAAAGATAGCCTTAACTATTGAGAATAACAAAAAAGCTACAGGGATGTTTTTTAAAAGGGAAAACCCTAGGGTTCCCCTATATGTTCCCCCAAATAGACAAGAGAACACATATAGAAATGAAAGACCTAGGCTGCATGCCATGCCTTATAGTACCAACTGGAAAGATGGGAAACCAGTGAATGAGAGACCTAGAAATAAAGAGACACCCGATCCATTAAAAAGAAAAGGGGCATACATGGTAGATAAAAGTCCCTAGTGTTCAGTCTTTTATGCACCACATTCCCCCAAACATTGTGTAACAACTCAGTCAATACCGAAGGAAGATACACAGGAAGATGATGGTGTTGAAGACCAAAATGTATATCTAACTTCCCACACTCTTAACCCTTTAGAGCAGGAATATGCATCTTCAGAAGAGGAAGGATATGAATACAATGTGGATCACCAAAAATACAACATTCACATGGCAGAGCAACATGTTTTCTCTGAACATGAGGGAAATGAAAGTGATCAGGACCCCCCTATTGCATCAAGTCAGACTAATGAATGTAATATAAGAAGACCAAGTGAAGAGGAGATTAGAAGATTGACGATTGCAGCAGTGGAGGATGCTAGAAGCAAATATCATTTGAGAAACAAAATAGTGAATAAAGATGAGGGTGTCCCAAGGGGGATATTTATAAAAAATAAAAAGGCATCAGATGAGACATCAAAAGGAACTGATAATAAAAAATTAGACAGTAGAGAACAAAAAGGACCCTCTAAGGAGGAAAGCAAGAAACCTCCCATTGAAAAGAAAAGGCCAGATCGAACATCAAAAATGGAGAAGGAAGAGAAAAAGGGAGAATGCACTAAACCTAAAAGGGAAATCAAAGTTGAAGGTACATCTTTTGATTTTATACAAGCTCTATCTCAATTGAAAATGTATGTGCCCTTAATTGATATGATGAAAATTAAAAAATATAGGGAAAGTACCATACAATTAATTTCTAATGGAAATCAAAATAGAAGCCATGGGAACAAAGAGGTCTCAAAGATAAATAATAAAAGGAAGGAGGTTAAACTACTAGAAGCCTTCCTAATGAAAACACCACAAATCAACCCATTTTTCACCACTTTACTCATAAGCGGAAAACTAGTAAGAAATTGCATGATAGACACGGGTGCTTCTATGAATATCATGCCAGTAGGGGTAATGAAGTAGCTTGGTTTATGGATAGATGTGGAGGGAGGTAATGCTATGCCATGGATAGCAGGCCTGTCCCGGTTGTGGGAATCATAAAAAATGTGGAAGTCAGGTTGGAAACTTACCCACAAGCCTCTTACACTATTGACATAATTGTAATTGACACACCACCCCAGTTTGGGATGCTTCTATTGAGACAATGGACTATTGCAGTAGGAGGCAATGTATAGTTTGACTTGTCATATGCCACCGTACCAGTAAATGGGGAAGAGGTAAAATTGTATAGAGAACCTAGAGTGAATCAAATTGTTGAATATGCTCCTCAAGAACCACTAAATTGTTTCTGTGATGTTGATATGGGAAGATTTAGAGTGCAACTATCTCAGCCCAAGTTGGAAAGAAAAGATCCAATTGATCGAAATATCTCTGAAAATCAACAAGGAATATGGAAAATGTATTTTGATGGAGCTTGCAACCAAGAGGGTAATGGAGTTGGTATAGTTTTTATATCTTCTGATGGTTTAACTTATAAATATTCATTTATGTTAGCATTTGAATGTACAAACAATGTAGCGGGATATGAAGCTTTGTTGACTGGTCTAAATTTTGTTGTTAAACACAAGATGAAAATCTTAACAGTTTTTGGAGATTCGGAACTAGTTGTATCTCAGATCAGATCAAAATATGTAGCAAAAAATAAAAGACTAAAACAATACAAAAATGCAATATGGGATACAATTGAACTATTTGATGCTTTTTCCATTTATTGGGTAGATAGATCAAAGAACATAATATCACATTAGCAGGAGTTTCCCAAGTGGAATTCAAAACAAGACCTGCAGTACCTGACAACGTATATAGTTGGTAGCTTTTCAATGATGACACTGACCTTTTGAAATTTCTTCAATGTATAGACCAGTACGAGGCTCAAGAAATTGATTTCAATGCCTTTGTAGAAGAAATAAATGGAGAAGAGACAGTGTTGGGAAAGAAGGTCTTGCAACTCAAAACTAATAAACTTCCCAAGGGGTTGGTAGCTTTGGAAAGAGTATACAATGGAAGTGATCGATCTCTTATGAAACAAACACCAGTCAGAGGGGGAGATATTGAAGAAATAAACTTGGGGACCGAACTATCACCAAGGAAGGTATACATTGGAAAAAAGATAAGGCCTATTGTCTGAAAAATGTTGATTTCATTGTTAAGAAAATATAAACATGTATTCACATGGTCTTATGAAGACCTCAAGGCATATAGGGAGGATTTATTTCAGCATGAAATTCCATTAAAAGCAGATGCAAAGCCATTTAGACAAAAAAAAAGGCCCATTAACCCCACTCTGGAACCAAAAATGCAGGAAGAATTGACCAAGCTCAAAGATGGAGGTATTATCAAACTTGTGAGGTAGTCAACATGGGTATCAAACCTTGTTCCTGTTAGAAAGAAAAATGGAGATATAAGACTGTGTGTAGATTTCAAAAATTTAAATGTAGCATCTCTTAAAGATAACTACCCACTGCCTAACATGGAAGCTATTTTGCATAAGGTAATTGGATGTGATTTGTTGTCTATGATGGATGGTTTTTTTGGTTATAACCAGGTTAAGGTCAAGGAATGTGAGTAGTATAAAACAACTTTCACAACCCCATGGGGAACATATGTATATGTGAGAATGTCTTTTGGTCTGAACAATGTAGGAGAAACATTTCAAAGGGCTATGGACTTAGCATTTGCTGATTTGATCAATGCTATAATGGTGGTGTATCAAGATGACCTCAAGACTTACTCAAAAAGGGTTGAAGATCATATAGGGAACCTTGAAAAATTATTCATTAAAGCTTTAGAATATGGCATCAGTTTGAACCCTAAGAAGTGTTATTTTGTTGTTACAGAGGGGAAGCTCCTAGGACACATTGTATCAAAAAAGGGAGTTAGGATATATCATGAGAGAGTTGAGGCTATAGATAAAGTTCCTATCCATAAAAATGTGGAAGCCATCTAGTCATTCTTTGGACAAATTAATTTTGTTAGGAGGTTTGTGTCTAACTTTGCTAAGATTGTCAAACCCATATCAAAAATGTTAAAGAAAGGAAAAAAGATTGAATGGACCTCAGAAGCATTAGAAGCCTTTGTATCCATTAAAAGAGCCATTAAAGAAGCTCCTGTCCTCAAGTCTCCTAATTTCATGAAACCTTTTTAGATATTTTCATTTGCTTCCCTACATACAATAACTGCTCTCATGTTACAGAAAAATGAGGATGGTCATGAGCAACCCATATCTTTCTTTAGCAAATCTTTACAGGGATCAGAATTGAAGTATGACATAATGGAAAAACAAGCCTTTGCACTAGTAAATGCCACAAAAGCTTTTAGACTGTATCTTGTTGGACCCAAATTAATCGCATATGTCCCTCACGTAGTAGTTAAAGACATCTTGACACAATCAGAAGTGACAGGGAAAAGGTGCAAGTGGATTAACAAAATTCAGGAATTTGATATGGAAATACAAATTACTAAATTGGTAAGAGGCCAAGGATTGGCCAAATTAATGGCAGAGACAAACATTGAGGAAAACCAAATCTACAATGTACAAGGAGAAGGAAATGCAATTGCAAGTATTGAACATACACCCTGGTACATAGACATCATGCATTACCTTAGAAACACAAAATTCCCAGTAGGACTCAGTGATAACCAAAAATGAACTTAAAAAATTCAGGCTTCAAAATATGTATTTATAGAAGGAGATCTATTCTGGAAAAACATAGATGGAATGTTGCTATTATGTTTGGATGAATCATAGCCTGATCATGTTCTAAAAGAAATGCACTAAGGATTCTGTGGAGGACATTATTCAGCAAAGACAACTGCACATTAAATCCTCAAGGTAGGTTATTACTGGCCAAAAGTCTTCAATGATTCATTTTTATATGTCAGGAAGTGTGAGGAATGCCAAAAGTTCTCAGGGAAAATGAAGTATGAGGGAGTTGTACTACTCAGACCTATGTAGGTTGAAGCCCCTTTTCACCAATGGGGGATTGATTTCATTGGAGAAATACAAGAGAAGTCAAGTGGAGGACATAGGTGGATACTAGTGGCCACTGATTACTTCACCAAATGGGTGGAGGCAATCCCAACCAAGCAAGCAACAAGTAAAGTTGTGATCAACTTTCTAATGGATAACATTATTACTAGATTTAGTACACCATTGAGAGTGATTATGGATAATGGAATGTGTTTCAGGTCCGATGAGTTCAAAGAGTTTTGCAAGACATATGGTATCAATTTTTCTTATTCTTCCCATATCATCCACAAGATAATGGTCAGGCAAAATCTAGCAAGAAAAGTATTTTAAAAATTATAAAAAGGATGCTCGATAACAACAAAAAATCTTGGGATTCAAAGTTAAGATTGGCTGTATGGGTAGATAGAATTACCATCAAAAAGGAAATTGGGAAGTCCCCATATGAATTAGTCTATGGAACACAAGCTAGGATGCCTCTGCAAAATCTATTGCCAGTATACAAATTTATCCTTCAAGAGGATATAGATATTCCTAAACCAATGGAGGAGAGAATGGAACAACTTGTAGAACTTGATGAAATAAGGAGAATAGATTAAAACCAGAACATGAAACTGCAAGCACAAATGAAATATTTGTTCGACAAAAAATAAAAAATAAAAAATTTGAAAGGGATGATCTGGTATTGATGTGGAATTCTAGGTGCCAAGAGAAGTGAAAACATGGAAAATTTGAGGCACTGTGGTTAGGACCTTTTGTTAATATTGGAAAGCAAGGAGAGGATTCATACTATTTACAAAATATGAGTGGTGAAGAATAGGAGTTTCCTATACATGGGCAACTTCTAAAGAACTTTTTCTCTTAAAAGTCACAAAGGATCAAAGGTTGCCAATGCATGGACAACTTTTGAAAATTCTCATAAAAATTTCCATGCATAGTAGTATAGGAATTAAAGCATACAAGAAATTGCTAGTACATGGACAATCTTGTAAGTCCTTGTTTGATTTTTTTTCCATGTATAATAGTTTAGGATCATCTTTCATCCCCACTTGCTCTTATCCATAATGTTTGGTCTACTCACCCAGAAATCTAAATCCTTGTAATGATCTCACAATCATTCATCCCCAGATGGATCCACTATTGGAACTGTGAAATTTTTGCCATTTTATTCACCCTTCATGATTATTAGCCTCCCAAAAGAGTTCATAATACAGACAAAGAAGTCCTCACATAGCATCTTTCTACAAAATCCGGTTTAAATTTTGTCATAAAACCCCATAAATTTAATTTGGAATTGAAACATTGACAAATGAAAATATCGGCATAAGTTGATGCAGGTCTCATCGATGATAATGCACATATCTTCAATATATCGGCGAGACATCAGACGGGTCATACCGATAAAATTGTACACTAGGAGAATGTGGGTCTATAGTACTTATCGAAAAGACAAAAGGTATCGATATGATGGTGTAAGATCATATCGAGCTAAGTTACCTTGGGCCGATTGGAAAAAAGTGAAGCCTATTGGGGAGAGATTGATCATTAGAGAGAAATTTCAAAACACTACCTGAAGCGCTATTGGTCTTGCCGATAAAGAAAAAGAAGAACATCTCGGTGAGACAAATGATGCTGGGGAGAGTTCAGAAGGTCTTAACGACCCCTTAGGTTACACCAATGAAAACTAAAGCTTACCAAGATAAAAGATGTCGGGGAGATGATGCATGATGTCTTACTGAAAAGAAGGAGTATTGGAGAGACATGTCATCGTAGGGAGATCTAAGAGACATCACAATGCATATTATTTTGTCGGCAGAACAAATTGCTTAGTCTCGGTGACATAAGTAAATAAAACAAACATCTCGGTGAGACAAAGTATTTTCGGAGTAAGATAAAAAACTATTGGCCCGATTCATTGAGTCTGAGCGATAGTTATTTCAGTGAAAGTAGTGGCGATATAAAGAGCGAAAGAAGAGAAACTATCGGGGATACTTGTAAAGTCGGGGAAACTACAAGAAATCTTGGTAGATGGGTGAATGTTGAATAGGTGGATCGGCTAAAGATTTGAAATATCTCGCCGATATGAGCCTTGATGTGACAGCAAGAATTTTGAAAAAACTTGTAGCATTCATATCTCAGTAAAGACAATTAATGGCGCCACGAAGTGTAGGAGATTTTGCATATCAGGGTATGATCAATTGAAATCATTGCCTCACAGAGTTCAAAGTGAAAGAAAGAAAAGGAACCGATAGAGCAATTAAGGAATTCACCTGGCTTGAGTCTACAAAAAATTTACAGTAAGTTTCTCTTCAGAACTCGTAAAATTTTGAATTATGGAAGGTGTTGTTTCAGGAAAACTAAAGGGAAGAAAACCCAGGGAGGGTAGCCAATCAAAAGCAGAAAAGCAGAAGACTAAATTACAAACAAAAAGTACTAAAAGGAAGCTTAATCAGGACCTCATAGATTAGTTACCTTATTGTATACCTAGAGCTAGGTTTTCTACATAGCTCAAAGAGGAAGTTGACAAATTGGATGACAAATGCAAATTTATAGGGGATGTTTGGAATCCGATTAGGGGTTATGAATTATTCATTTTCCACTATCACAGGAGAAATTGCTTTGAGCCAGTATGCAATCCATGGAGGCTTAATTTAGGAAAATTGGTGTGCCCGAACGTTTTTGTTGATGTTGAACTGATAAAGATGCTAGCTAGACATTATGACCCGAAAGGTAAAGCTATATGTGATTTGTCAAGGAACCTACTGATACATATATCTGAGAACACAATTGCTGAGGTTTTCAGGATGGAAGGAATATGCAATGATAAAATAGTAAGTGAAGAGCTCGACAGTGAGTTCAAAAGGATGGAAACCATCTATAAAGGGTGGAGGTTTCCTCTGCACAAAATTAGGTGTCATGGCAAGCCTATTCCCATGGAAGACAATGAGGGGCCACCCTATCATGTTGACCTTTTCGAACATTACCTCAAATACACTTACTACTCGATGGGACAGGTATTGGGGATGGAAGTAATTGAGCATATGGAAGTTATGCCCATGGTAATTGTTGTAGACACTTAGTATCATAATTCAAGATCATTTGACTATGCTGCACACATTTTTAAGGAGCTGGATATGGGTTTGATGGTGATAAAAAGTGGCACTTATGTTCTCCATCTCATAAATTATTCGCTACTGATGCATTTAGTGTTGTACTTCTGACAAGAGTTGGGTTTATGGCCCCAGGAGTTGAGGATTTCATAATTTGACAAGGAAGGTAGGCCACTACCTATTCAATTATGCACTATTGTTTGGGACAACAGGTTTTCCAATTCAAATTTCCTACATTTTGAAGGATTTTTTGTGAAACCCTTGTATAGATTTTTCAACCATCCTTGTGATTTTTCTTTATTTGAAGAAGTGAAAAGGTTTCTTAGGCCTAAAGATTACAATGGACCAATTAACCATAATTGGGGGGATTGGTACTGTTTAGAGAATGCCACAATGATTAGGGTTTATGGCTTTGAAGATGCACCTTTCAGTCTGCCTAGAATTATCTCGGATAGAATTGCATACCTAGAAATTGCTACGCAAATGGATTACTCTAGTGTTATGAACTTACGTTCATATGGGAAATAGGCCTTTATGCCCAACACATTGTGTTTTAGTGATTTCACTGTATTAGCCAAGGAGGGTTATGATTTGATTTTGGATAAATTATTGCACTATAACATGAGAAGAGCACTAGTTAGAAAGAACTTTGATTTGAAAGGGTATATTCACTCTGCCAAACAAAAAATAAATTTTGGAGTGTACCATCATGTGCCCTATAAATCTGATGACATAATTAGAAACTTGGAGGTAGACGAGGCTGAAATTGTGATTGAAAAACATATTAAGGAGTTGATGGATGCTGAATTATTATCCTCCATTAAAGGGATATTAGAAATAGACAGGCCACAAAGCTCATCTGAGAAAATTTCAAGAATGAAGACTCAAGACTATACATATGTTGCCAGGGAAAATAATGTTGAGGAAACCATGGATGTAGATACAAGACATGAAGACTATAGGTCTTTCATATCAGATGATGAATTTATAAGGACCTCGGAGTTTAAGACATTTTTATATAAGCAAAAAGGAAAAGAGATAAGACGGCGGGTTGACAATGTTACTCCAGGAAATGAGGATCAACTGATGAAAAGCTTAAAAGATGAAGCAGTTAAGGAAATGATTAACATGACCCTTGAAAAGGGGAGGGAGCTGCTAGAAAGGGCAAGTGTCGTGATTTTTGTAGGTTTGGATATGAACTCTGCATTATTTTTTGATAGTTTCTTGAAAGATAGCAATGCCACCCACAAGCTAAGTATAAAAAAGGTGACGGAGGTATACGTAGGATCAAGATACAACCTTGATGATGAGACATTGATGATTTGGGCCTTATATCCTCCTCACAAAAGGTCAATTATCATTGATACTAAAAAGGAATTTGGACATGTCATGACCCTGAAGGCTGGGGAAGTTGACCCTGTAGCAACTGCTGATATTGGGATAAACATAGCCAAGTTAAATAAAGCTCAAATCCAAGCATTGATAAGGGAAAGGGAGATGTATAAAACTGGTAATGAGAGGATGTTGAGAGAAAATGAATGCTTGAAAGACTTGGTAGGTGCTCTAATGGAGCCAACAAGGATGCTCACCCAAGGTGAGAGTTCACAGAAAAGGGATCATTGGGAAGGATCAACTGCATATTTTCAAGGGAGAATAGATGCACTTGCTGCAATAATCAAAAGAAGATAGGTTGTTGTAACCACTTGGTTAAATAGGATTTGGGGAAAAAATTCACAATTTGTGGATGCCATAAAGGAATATAGGAAAGTGGACAACAAAATTCAGGAAAAATTTGAGGAATTGGAGCAGAAGGACACTCCTAGTGATGAAGAGATTGTGAATGCTAACTATATCATGGACAGACACAGGGATTTCTATGAAGAATTGCAAGGAGATATGCAGGGATTGATAGAGGCTGCCGAAGATAGATTGACCAAATTATGTGATGATGAAGGAAAAATGAAAGAAGCAATTACGTGGAAAAGTGAGTGCGAAACAATACTCCAAGAGATGTTGAAAGAAACCGCTATGGAGGATGTAACATTGGATGAGGCATGTGAGCAAAATGAGAGAATGATAATGATGAAGATGAAGATCTACAATGCATTGGGGGATGCTGACAGTCATGAGCACCATGATTATACAGAGCATATGTTTGCAATCCATGTGTGGCTTAACAAGAATTAGTTAAATGGAGAATTCATTAAAACTTTTTCTGCTATAGACTTTTAAAAAGGCACATCTTTTTGCAAACTGATGTATAAATCTCCATTATTGGATAAATAGAAAAGTAGTAGAAGATATAATTAGAATAGGATAGATCACTGGGGGGTGTTAGAGTAATTGGTTATTTACTTGATTAATTAAACAATATTGGTTTAATTAATTAAAGTTTCATTTTATCTCTTTTACACTTAAGCTAACATTAGGTGCATAATAATTAATTATTTTATTAATTGTTAATGTGCAAGCCTAGGGTTTTCCTTTTTAGGGTTTCTTTGACCTACATGAGGTTGTAAACTTCTCTTTTGTATCATTATTCATTTTACATTTTGGTGAATATAGAGATCCACATTCTTGAGCATTCTCTTTGTTGCTTCCTTTTGCTTCTCCTTGTAATAGGTATTCTTCTCTTGGAGAGGTCACTCGGCTCCTATGAAGTTGTATTTTCTCAACTCCAACATGGTATCAGAGCTTTAAATCTATAGCTACTTGTTCTTGTTTTGATATTTTTGCATTGGAAGCAAATCTAGGTTCTAATTTTTTTTTGGTGGATTTAGCATACTCCTATTTTTGGGTTCACTTTGGGCCCAAACAGACATTGCCATTGGATTCGTAGTGCCCAAAAACCCTTCAATTGACTGTTCATTCATCGATTTTGGTTACAGTCGATCAAGGAGGCAAAAATTTTTTTGCCCTAAGGCCGTACAGCCCCAGGGCACTTCATTCCTAAAAAAAATCGCAAAAAAAAAAAGCTAAGGTTTTTTTTATTTAATTTTGCGCTACCTGCATACACCAGCCACACCACCAGAGAGCCGCCCGGCGGCCATTGCCCGACCACTGCCACCAGCGGCAACAGCCAAGGCATCACCGCTGCGCCGCCGGCCTGTGCCCTGCCTACAAGCCTCCCATGCACTGCCTGCGTGCCATCCACGTGCCACCTGTGCACCACCCGTGTGCCACCCGCGCTTATCCAGTCCAGCATCTATCTCCGGAGCGCCACCAGAGAGCCACCAGGGCCCTCTCACATTCGTTTTTTTCCCCCTTTCATTCAAACGGGCATATCTCGAGAATTTTAGCTTGGATTTTCAAATGAAAATAGGCATTGGAAAGCTGATTCTGACACCGATCTGAAGGTGCAGGATTTTTTCCAAAACTTTACCAGTCTATTTATTATTTTTCCAAACAAAGTGAGGTCTTCTTTTTGCACTTCCGGGGCCATAAAAGGTGCAAACAGACTCCGTTTTTTAAACTCGAATAGGCATTGGAAATCTCTTAGCATGCTCTATTCAAATATGTGATCTTTTTTATCAGAATTTTTACCAAGTACATGAGAATTTTTTTTGAAGTATTTTTTGCTTATGCATTGCTTCCTCTTTCTCAATTTGTACTAGGATTTGGGTTTCTCTCTTGTGGGGGGTGTTTTTTTCTCACTTTCTGTCATTTATATAAGAAAACCAAAACACCAAAGCTCTCAAAAAAATCAAACCCTTCTGCATCTTCTGTCTATTTTCAAAGATCACATAATAATAAAAAACACAAGTAGGTACAAGTGCAGGGTTTCATGGCAGACTCCTCAGTTGAGTTACTCACATCACACAACTATCACACTTGGAAGTCTCAAATGATGAGGCTACTCAGGTCACAAGGGTTGTGGTATTGTTTAGATGAGGTTCAGCCTCAGTTGCAACATCCTTTTGAGATTATGTAGTACACAAACAAGATGGATGAAGCTATGGGTTTGCTCTCTATGCACATTTCAAATAGTCTTTTGTTTCACCTTGATGCTTTGCTCACTCCTCAAACCATGTGGTTGAAGTTTGAGACACTTTTTGGGGCCATTAATGAGTTCTGAGCATTACAGATTGAGGTAGAGCTGACTTCACTATTACCTGAATCATTTCCCACTATTGAGGATTTTTTGAACAAGTTCAAAACTATCTGCACTATTTTACAGGGTTGTGGCAAGAATAAGTCAGACATAGAGTGCATTTAATTGATCCTTTCGAAGCTTTGTGGTCCATTTTAGATATTTATTTCTTCCTTCTATTCCACCATGGATGGTTTGGGTGCCCATTTTAGTATGCCTACCTTTGATGTGTTTTGTGAGAGTTTATCTCATGAGCAGTCATACCTTTCTCAGATGGATATGCTCTCAGCATCAAAGAACAAAGAATTGGTTTCTCAGTCATCTAAGGATAAATAGAAGCAGAAACCGAAGCCCAACAAAGATTTTGCAGGCAGTGAGCATTCCTCCAAACCTCCTTCTAAGTTTGATTCTAAACCACCACTTAACCCAAAACACGGGAAATCTTCGAAGTCTGGTGAGTCTTCCTCCAAGACTAAATAGAATTCAGGAGATACTTGCAGCTTCTGTGGCAAGGAAGGACATCCAGTTTCTAGGTGTTGGAAATGATTAAAGGCTTTAGAAGAAGCCATGCAGTAGCATCACATCTCCTCACCTCAGTCATCTTCTCCTTCCACAGGGAAAGGCCATGCTCTCACTGCTTCAGCATCGACCTATGGGTCCAGTTGGATTTTAGATTATGGTGCTTCTCACCATATGACTCACACTTAGCATTTGGTCACTTCTCTTACCTCTTGTAGTAGTTCACAGATTGCAGTGGGTGACTCTAAACAACTTTCCATCTTGGGTTTAGGTTCTATCTCTGGATGGGGACACTCTATAGGATGTTCTGGTTTTTCCTGACATCTTGATGAACCTCCTATCTATTTATCAGATTTGCCATATTGGCTCTAGTAAGATAGTTGAGTTCTTCCCACATGATGTGGTTATTTGGGACCTCCATGAATCTGCTCTAGTTGTGGCTACTGGGAGTGTTGATACTGCATCTCATCTTTACAAATTTGATGCATTTGAGCCTTCTGAGGGTATAGGTTCATCTCTTATAGCACATGCAGATTCAGTGACTAAGCTTTGGCATGAGCTTTTAGGCCATGTCAATTATAGATATCTTCACCAAATGAGTACATAGGCACTTGTTCTTGGTCTTCCATAGATTTCCTGCACATACTATGTTTGTCATGGTTGTGTGCTTGAAAAGCATCACAGGGATCCCTTTCCGAAGGGAAGTGCCACTCGTGCTTTGGAACCCTTGGAGTTTATTCATAGTGACCTCATGTCATTTCCCACTCCTTTTTCTGGGGCCAAGTATGTACTCACATTCATTGATGACTTATCCAGATGCACATGGGTGTACTTTCTTAAGTACAAGTCTAATGTCTTTGATTCCTTTCGAATCTGTAAGACATTTGTAGAGAAGCAGTTTGGGCTTTCTATTTGGCGGATATGTATAGATAATGGGGGGGAGTATGTGAATCAGGCTTTCATAGATTTTTGCATTGAGCATGGTTTGTAGCATCTGTTTACTGTTCTCTACACCCCTTAGCAGAATGGTGTCACTGAGAGAAAGAATATGACTTTATGGGAGTGGCTAATTCTATGATTCAGTCCAGGTCCATGAATTCATTTTTTTGGGCTGAAGTAGTTAATTGTGCCAACTATATTCAGAATCGAATGCCTCACAAGGTGATTTGACATATGAATCCTAAGGAGGCTTGGTCTCATGACAAGCCTGATGTTTCATCATTCGGAGTGTTTGGTAGTGAGGCATGGGCATTTATTCCTGATGTTCAGAGGAGAGCCATGGAGTGGAAGAGTCGACCCCTTATTTTTGTTGACTACTGTGAGGATGTTAAAGTGTACAGGTTGTTTGATCCTGATTCTAGAGAGGTCCTATTTTGACGAGATGTCTAGTTTGATTGAGCGCCTTCCCACAATGGATACCCTATCTCCAATGTCTACTTCTCTACCTACTCCTCCCACTGCAGCTCTTCAAGATTATGTTAAGACTGATTATGATGAGGATTTTGATGATCCCCCATCTCCACCTCCACTTGATCCACCCGAGATGCCCAAATAGGCTCACTTTACTATTGAGGTAGTAGGATCTATAGCAGGTGATCCTTCAGACACTCATCGCACTCATTCTCATACTACGGGTTCTAGTCTTTTGATTCATGCTCTTTCAGAGGATCCTCAGAATTTTTCAGAGGTGACAAGTCACCCTGAGTGGGATAGTGCTATGGAGGAGGAGTATTATTCTTTTATGAGGAATAGTGCTTGGGATCTCTGTCCTCTTCCTAAGGGCAGAAAGATGGTTCGGTGCCGATGGTTGTATCACACCAAGTATGCTATTGATGGTTCTATTGATAAGTACAAAGCACATCTTGTTGTGAAGGGTTTCTCCTAGGTTGATGGTATTGATTACTCTGAGACATTTTCCCCTGTCGCCAAGATGAATTCTATTCGCTTTGTACTATCACTAGCAGCTTCTCGGGGATGGCCCATTTTTCAAATGGATGTGAAGTGTGCTTTATTGCATGGTGACCTACAAGAGGAGATCTATATGGAGCATCCTTAGGGATTTGTGCAGGATTCTTCTTTGGTTTTTAGACTTCAGCGTTCATTATATGGTCTCAAACAGGCCCCTTGGGTTTGGTATGAGATGGACTCTTGTTTTCTCTCCACTGGTTTCACACGTCATTCTGATCCCATAGTCTATATTTAGAATCTTGAGGGTGAGATCCTAATTCTTGTGCTATATTTTGATGATATTCTCATCATAGGTAGCTCATCCTCTATGTTTCAACATGCTCAACTAGCTTTGATGGAGCAATTTGAGATGACAGATCTTGGTCTTCTGCACTATTTTCTTAGTCTTCAGGTGATTCGGTCTTTAGATGGGATATCCATTTACCAGCAGAAGTATTCTCTTGATATGCTTCAATGCTTTGGCATACTTGATTGCAAGCCTGTCCCCAGACCTTTTCAATTAGGGGTTGTTTTGACTACTACTTGCCCCACTCCTTCAGTAGATTCTACACTTTACAGGGAGTTGGTTGGCGGTTTGTTGTACCTGACTCACACTCGTCCTGATCCTTCCTTTTCCATTGGCCTTGTCTCTTGATTCTCCCATGATCCTCATGAGAGTCATTGGCAAGATTCCAAGCGTATTTTGAGGTACATTCAGGGCACCACTTCTTATGGCATTCACTACACATCAAGGGATCCTCACATTGTTGGCTACACTAAATCAGATTGGATTGGTGATGTCAATGATCAAAAGTCTACTTCGTGTTTGTTTTTTTGTCTTGACTCTGGTCCTATCACATGGTCTTGCAAGAAGCAGACTGCTCATGCATTATCATCTACAAAGGCTGAGTATCGAGCTGTTGTGCTCGCTAGTCAAGAGATTTTATGGCTTTGGCAGTTGATGGTTGAGTTGGGTTTTCCTCCTGATAGTCCCAATATTCTTTGGTGTGACAAAAAGAGTGCTATACATATTTCTCGCAACCCGATGGAGCATCAGTGGATGAAGGACATTGAGCTTCATATGCATTTCATTAGATAGTTGATTTAGGATGGTTCTCCCATCTTGGAGTATATTCCCATTACTGAGTAGGTTGCCGACATCTTCACGAAGTCTTGTGCATCACCGTGCTATCTTCAGTTCCACTCTATGCTTGGGGTGAAGGAAGTTGTCCTTCGGGGGTCTTTATGAGGCCTTCCTTCCTTCATGTTTTTTTCAGCATGTTCTTCTATCTCTTTTTTTGGAGGAGTTTTTTCCCACTGGGTTTTCTCCTTTTCTCTGTTTCATAGAGATTTCCTTTTACTTGGGTACCTGATCTGGCCTTGTTGTCGGGACCCATTGCTTTTTTCTTTTAATAGCTTCTTCTAGTTTTTAGCTTCTCCCTAAGTCTAGCTTAAGGGGGGGTGTTAGAGTAATTGGATATTTACTTGATTAATTAAACAATATTGGTTTAATTAATTAAAGTTCCCTTTTATCTCTTTTACACTTAAGCTAACATTAGGTGCATAATAATTAATTATTTTATTAATTATTGATGTGCAAGCCTAGGGTTTTCCTTTTTAGGGTTTCTTTGACCTATATGAGGTTGTAAACTTCTCTTTTGTATCATTATTCATTTTACATTTTGGTGAATACAGAGCTCCACATTCTTGAGCATTCTCTTTGTTGCTTCTCTTTGCTTCTCCTTGTAACAGGTATTCTTCGCTTGTAGAGGTCACTAGGCTCCTATGAAGTTGTATTTTCTCAACTCCAACAGTAAGCATTATATTTTTAGAATGATATTCAAGGAGACTATGTTGCATGTATAAATTTTGAAGAAGATAATGAAAGACAGTTAATTTGGCGGTTTCATCCTGACATCGATTGTTTGTTGGTTTCTTGTGATTATTTGATTGTCTCCAATCTAATGTTTCTTGATTATTTAAATTGAAGTATCAAGTATATATTCGATTTATCAGTACACATTTGTTGTTTCTGTGTGATTTGGTTTATTGGATTCTTTAAAAAGAATTAAAATTCCTTTCAATCAATTACAGTAATCTGGGAAAGTCATTTGGATCAATAAGAAGAATTAGATAGTCAAATTTGATATTCTGCCTCAAGTAGGGTTTATCAATTACATTCTTGCATGTTTATACTAGTTATAAACTCATAGTCATATGCCAAATGATTAGAGGACTTGCTAGATAGAAACCATTCATTAAAGGCTTTAATTTTACCCCGTTACCCAATAAGGCACTGGTCTCCCTTATTTTCATTATATTAGTTTTATTCATTTCATTTGACATCTCTTAATTAAACATATTAATTCATATAACTTGATATTGCATATACAATCTGTACCAAAGTAGGATCATATCTTTCCACTGTTAAATTGCCACTTGTGGGTAGTTAGGTAAAGTAGGAAACATAACTCAAAATTTGTGTTACATATATAGGTGCACCTGCCTAGGTTTAAAAGAGCCTTAAGAGTAGAGGGTTCAACTATATTGGTTGGCCTGGTCAGTTAACCAAAAACATAGTGAGAGTGTGGAAACCTCTTGTGGTACATTCAACCAACGTTTTTGAGACCCAACAATGCCCTTGAGGTACAAACATCTACAAAAATAATGGGTACCCAAGGAACTTCCTCCAATAAACACTTATTTTTGTGTCAACAAAAGGATATATCACATAGCACCATCATCAGTACATGGTTTGGGCCTATTTTGCATGGACAACATAAAGGTCTATTATGAAAAAGTTACTGAATTGATGGAGTATGTCTGACCCTGTTATAGTTACAAATATTATATGCAATTGGTTTTATATATACGAAGTATGTGTAGGTATGCACTATGAGAAAAGTATATACAACTAAAAGATAAGGATCAAAATAAATGAGTGTCTATGTAAATTGATAGAAGCAAAAATCATCAGAGAATATTGCAGGGTTTATAAACAATACATGAGCTGGGTCAACAAATAAGCAACCCAATTGTATATTCAAGGCATGCGGGGGAAACTATGTTTTCCTATGTGTGATAAAATCAATAATTGCAGGGGAAGAGTTTTTAATCGATTAAAATTTGAATCGCTTAGATACAAACATAGCTACTATGGGGTGGTATGTACTATATACCATTTTACCCAACCTCCAATTACTGACTCCAATATACCATTTTATTATTATGTTTTTTTCATAAGTCTATTGGTTTCATTTTAGTAATGTTTTTTTATATTTATTTTTTGTGACAGCGAGACATTGATCATATGGGGAAGGTTCCGGCCTAGAGCACAAATCGTGATGCATCTTCAAGAGCTTCTATTCAATAGGTTTACCTCATTGTAATTGTACAAATTAGATATGAGCAAAATGTCTTATTATTATGTTTTTTTCATGAGTTTATTGGTTTAATTTCGATGATGTTTTTAATATTCTTGTTGCAGCCAACTGATCGGGGAAAGACACCAAAAATAGAGGAGAGCATCCATAGGGAGGTGCAGTCACTATTATGCGATGATGACATCACATTTTATACAAACCCTATGGATATGATGAGGAAGGCCAAAAAAAAATGCAATGAAGAAATCCTTAAGTTGGTATTCAAAGTACCTCAAATAGATGAGATAAGAGAAAAGGTTAAAATATTGACTAAGAGAGCACAAAACTTGCAAGTAAGTTTTCATGAGATCTTTAATTATAACATAATTTCATTCATGGTTTTATATTTCATACTCTTTTATGTCTTGAACTAAAATATGTGTTATTTTTATAGGATTATTTGCATCCTCATGATGTTGCTGCCCATGATCAGGGTATTGCAAGTGTTTTTCGAGAAGTAGGGGTTGGTACAAGTGTCAATCCTAATCTTCCCGTACATAGATCACATCATCCAACCCCATCATCCGTGCCTATATTGTTGACTAAAATGTCGGCAACACATATCATGCAGGCATCCAGTAGTGCACCCTCTGACAGTGAATACATGCCAGAACATGCGTCAGGACATGTACCCGAGGATGCAGAAGCCACTAGTACTGGTGATGTTTTAGCAGTATTTCCTGGATCTTCCCGTATTACTAATACAGGAACATTGATAGTCACATTTGTGGTGACTGAGAATTTCATTCCCATAAATATAGAGAAGGTCTCAGGTAATCTAAAATGTTTTAATTATTATTATATATAATCCAATTGAAATTTACTTATTTATCACTCTTTTTAGACGAATGATCCCATGATAATTTTGTAGAAATTATGTTTTTTATAAAAATCTAAGTGATTTTACATTTGAGCTCTTCAAACCCACCATACGTACACGGTGGAATGCCCAAAATCAAGATTTAAAATATGATGTCATAAACCGTTTAGTTGTCATTCGGTGATAAAAAAAATCAACCGAACTAAGGTCCTTAAGTAAGTTGGTACCTATCTAAAGTATGTGAGGGACCAATATAGGTCACATTTAGAGAAGGACAAAAAGTACGAGTGTCCCCCCATGATTCCAGAGAGGGAGTGGAAGGGCCTTGTGTCAAATGGAAAGGAGAAGGCTGAAAATAAAAAAGGAAAGACACCACCGAGCCAAGAAAGGTATGTGATACTATCAACAACGTAATTATATACTGATTACTCTTTCTTTTTACGTAATCTAATGTATTTCAAACTTTTCATAGGCTGCCTAACACATCGAAGACAACAAAGGCAAGACTAGAAAAATACAAGCAACACAAACTTGGCTCTGGTGGTTATATGAAATTAGCCGCATGAATTGTAAGTATCAATAATAAAATATTGCATCCAAATAATATATTGCAAACAATTTTGATTTTATCACACCATAGAAGCAAAATTCACGATCTTATGCAAAAATGTAGGGCTCTGAATTCACTAGAGTGCCCACAAAAGAGGACCTAAATATTTCCTTCCAACAAGGCTATGGAGCCCTGGTTGAACGCCTAAGAGTCTCGACTAGGAAAACACAATCTTCCACTACATCCAACATGCATGTAAATAAAATCAATAAAGTTTATTTAAAATTGAATACTTGTGAAATCTATTCAATATTAATTTCCACCATAAAGAGATTATGTGCCTATTTATTTTAAACAGACAAGCAATGATAATACTACATGACATTGGAATGTAGACTGGTGAGGGTGGAGCACAACCTATAGATGAAGGTCATGGTGTGCATCTTGGTACTCGATATATTCATGTGCTATACAAAACATAGTATGGATTAATAAAATTAAACATCTTTAATTGCATTTGGTGTATTAATTAATATAACCTTTTGTGTTTCAAATTTAGAGCATGTAGAGCGTGATCAACATGTTGAGCATGATTAGGTTAGACAAGATCAGGAACATGATGTGTCCCCATCAGGTAAAGAGGACCACTCTAATCTTCTTTTAAACATATTTAATTGCAATTGATGTATTAATTAATGTAAGCTTTCGTGTTTCAACTCTAGATCAAGATTTAGAGCCCATTCAACATGTTGAGCATGAGGCTATAAGATAAGATCAAGAACATGATGTGGCCCCATCAGGTAAAGAGAACCACTCTAATATTCTTTTAATTAATGAAATACTTGTAACAATAATAATAAAACATATCAATTTAACATTTCTTTGCTATTGAGCAGACCCTCCCTTGTAGTGACGTCCATGTCATGAGTACACGACTAGGCATATATTAAGATCATGAGCAGAGGGAATAACAATTGAAGGGGGGAAATATGATTTAGAAAATGATAGTCCACTTCAGATTTGTTTAGCTACAAAAAAGAAACAAAAAAAAAGTGATTGTAATCATATTATGACAACCATATTTTTGATAATATGTAAAAACTGAAAGAATGAATGTTATATGTTAATGAATGAATGAATATGTTAATGAATGAATCTTATATGTTAATGAATGAATGTTAGATGTTATTAATGGATGAATGAATGCAAATATGTTAATAAATGAATGAATTTTATAAGTTAATGAATGAATGTTATATGTTATTAATGGATGAATGAATGATTAATGTTATATGATCGAGTATGGGGAATTGAGAGTGATGTGATGGGGGGGAGAGGGGCCAAATGAGCTTCCACCTTCATGTGGTTGGCCCTATTAACTAGAAATATTAAACTATTCTCAAAACAAATAGAATCTCAATAAGGTAATGCACTTTTAAATATAAGAAATGCATCATTTGAAGCATCAAACCAATATGCAAAGATGAAAGAAAGTGCTAAATTTTCACTATGAACATTGTGTTGTGTGTGGATTTGATTTCAAAGCTCTGTTTCTTTTGTTTTTAGTGGTGACATAACTATAAAATTTGACTTTTGTGCATAATAGGTTAGTGGAAAATTTGACAGCTCTGAAGGGTTTAGAGGCTCGATTGAGATAGATACACAGATATTTGGATCTTGTTGTTGATGGGAGGCTTCCACTTAACTATGAAATTTTGTACCATCTGTAGGTATGCAAAAATTTCTCTACTTATATTCATTCAACTTACTGTAATATAATATCAAACAAAAATCTCTGTTTCATTATACTTAGATGGATTTTCATGCCCTATTCCAAAGCACAAGTTTTAGAACAAGCAAGAAGGATGCTGGCAAGGGTTAAGGATTTTGGCTTTACACCTGCTGTAGACACATAAAAATGACCTTGGCCTGTAGACTCTATTTTACCACTTTTCATCCTAGCATAATTATGACATTTAATTATGTTTCTAACTCACTTTTGACTATTAATTCATATCTTTTTATTCTTCATGATTATTAAATAAATAGACCTCATTTATTTATGTAATGCGTCACTAATTGTCTAATGTCTTCCCATAATTAAATAAATTTCTTAATTTATTTAATTATTTTTGTCCATTATGTCTTCCTGATTATTAAATAAATAATTTTATCTATTTATTTAATTATGTCACTAATTAAGTCCTCTTCTTTCTAAAATTAAATTAATTCTTATTTATTTAATTCTTGTCCACCTTCCACTATAATTAAATAATTAGGTATAATTATTTAATTATTCATTAGCCTCTTCTCTCCTAAATTAAATTAATTTTATTTATTTAATTTGGTCCACTCCTCAATTTTGAATTAAATCATTATATTTAATTTAAAAGGTTCCCTTTGTCACATTCTTCTATAATTAAATAATATCTTTATTATTTAATTTCCACCTAAATTAAATAACTTTTATTATTTAACCTCTTCTATCACCTCTTTTGTTGTGCTCATTTTAAATAAAAATTATTTATTTAAAAT
Source organism: Sequoiadendron giganteum (assembly GCA_007115665.2). NCBI lineage: Eukaryota > Viridiplantae > Streptophyta > Pinopsida > Cupressales > Cupressaceae > Sequoiadendron > Sequoiadendron giganteum. The sequence goes on along the minus strand of CM021103.1, from coordinate 51,000,104 downwards.
AAGTCCCACTATCTAATTTCCCTCTTTTAGTAAATAATTTAATTTAAATTATTTACTGTCACATCACCCCACCACTTTTGAATTAAAATAATTTTTAATTAAAAAAGTCAACATCACCTCTTGAATCAAATAATTTTAAATTAATATTTGATTCTCCAACAACTTTGTTTTGTGTGCCTAGAATCTCTTGTCACATGCATTATCAACCCTTGATTTGATTTTCTAAAAGTCAATCTTGACCATTCATTTCAAATTCGACCTAATGTTGTCCTAACCCTAATTGTGGGTTGTCATATAGAATCTTGTCCATTGATTCTAGGGCACTTGCTAACTTTCAATCTTGGCCATTCACACAAAATTGCATTTTCTATAAAATGACAATTTTGGTCTCATTATCAAATTTGGAAATCTCATATCTTGCAACCTCGTCATATCTTGCAGCTTCATGTTGTTTGCAATTTCATACTCTTGCATGCTCTTCACTTTGTCAAAGGCATATTTAGATATATTTAGATGCTTACTAGTTGCAGTAGGGCATAATATTGCATGTAGTTTTCAAATCCTTCAATATTTGCTTAGGGCTTGCCATTATCATTAGCTTGCTCATCATAAATCTGAGGGCAACATCATATTTCAGCAAGTTGAGAAGGTATAATGGAGGTTAGCCATGGAGGATGAAGACATTTTGGTGAGATTGTTTCATTTGTTTTCATTTTATTCCTTTGCACTTCATTATCACTTTGAGGTTTTTATGTTTTTGCATTTGATTTGCTAACCCTAGGAAAATTCTCATAGTTACATTAGTGAACCTGACATATTTTGAAGAATTTTGGAGTTGAATCATTTTTGTTGCAGGTTTTGTTAGAATTTTATTGCAGGTTTTACATCATTTTGGGGACAAAACCCTAGTTTTCAAAGATTCAACCATATCTCTCAAATTGTTGCATAGTTTCTGACAAACATTGTTTTGTAGGTTGGGGACAATATCAACAACTTCTAGTCCGAAAATCAGATTTTTTAGAGTGTTTTTTTTTATTTATAACTTTGTTTGTTATTTTAATGATAAATCAATTTTGAGAGAAAATTAGCGATTTTTTTGGATTTCTTTAGATTTTTGGAAATCTCTCCAAATTTCAATAGGGATCAATTCTTTATGTTTTTAATTTTCCTGCAAAATAATTAGACAAAAAAATAGATCTTTCAAAATTAGGGTTTCAAAAATATTTTCTTATATCTCACAAAAAGTTGCAAATCTATTCACAAATTTTTGTTTGCAGATTTGGAATGATGTCTGGAACCTTTAGTAAAAAAATCAGATTTTTTGGACCTATTTTGAAATTTAAATAATTTGTTTATGATTTTTCATAAAAAAATAATTCTAGATGCAAAATAGAAAAAAATTGGGATTTCTTTACATTTCTGGAAAGCTCTCTGAATTTCAGTAAGGGTCTATTTTTTGTTTTTTTACTTTTGATGTAAAAAAAAATTCCAAAAATCAGATTTATTCGGATTTTCTAAAATCTCCATATTTTTCTACTTTTTTCTGTGTGGTAGTTTAAAGATTTTTGGGTTACTAATTTTCAGTTTGCAACTTGTGGTGAGGAGTCTAATATTTGTTTGCATTTTTTTTTACATTCATGAGTTGAAATGAACATGCATGCATATTCATTGGATTAAAAAGAACACAATCTTGCATGATAACTCATTGGATTAAAATAAATTTGCATCTCTTCATAGTATTGGGTTAAAATGAACTCTTATTTAGCTCACACTACAAACGGTTAAAATGAACCCTATGTTTTGACAAATACTATAAACGGTTAAAATGAACTCCACGCTTTTTTTTATGTTTGTCAACACATTTTATTTTGGGTTTAAACTGAACACCATGCGAGTGTGAGTTGAGATATTCATGTGTTCTCTCTTTGTTTTTAAACAAAGATTGATTGAGCTATGAATATTTTTGCTCACTTTAGTTAACCTTAGATTTTAGGTCTACTTTGGTGGGAAAAAGTACTCACCCCAAAGTGACTCAAACCGGGAATGCACTAAAGCCAAGCGATACCCAACCGGTATATAAATTTTAATGTTAAGGAAAGCTTAGCATTACAGAGCTTCATGTGGACCAACAATTGACTCCCCAGTACCCTTATGGTGCATCAAAACCTATAGAGTGTAACCTCTATAGACATCCCAGATAATGCCTCTCACGTGGCCTTCTGAATGGGTGCCCGAAATAAATCCTTTGTTTTAGAAAACCACAAACCTTCTATTCTTTGGTGCATCAATGGTCGTTGCCAAGGCACCCACACCTACGCAGTTCTTATTAAAGATTATCAATCTACCATGGGAGTTTCATGGAGGTTGGAAGCTTGGTTGCCTTGAGAAGTGAGTGCACTATAAGGTGGAGCCAGCCCATGGGGCCAAGCTTCTGAATTCATCTACTAAGGATATGCGGTTAGTGGGATCCATAAGAATACTGTCCTTACAGCCATAAGATTTTTGTAAAATGACCTCTATGTGGTTGATTTTAATTATTTACAACACCATGTGTTTGCCTACTGTTTTCAGACAATTCCAACAAATAAACATCAAACTTGCCAAAATCTGAAACAACTTTGCCAAACTGAAACAAATCTTTGCAATCGACCTAAATTTTTATCAAATCACTTCCTGCAACACATTTGCCATCATGAACTGCATTTCTCAAATCAAGTCCTCAATTTTTACACACTTTGGGATAGGAAAACTTTCCTTGCTTTGTCAAACCATTGTCTCAAAAAGTAAATTTTCATTGGACCAAGTCAAAAAAATCAATCCTTAGTCATTATCATTTGGTGAGATGCTTCCAACTCATAAGTCTAGTGTGGAAATCTCACCTTGTCATTTTGTCTTCTTGTCCTTCAAACTAGTCCTTTGACAATCCAAATCGAGATACTGGCCAAAATTTGAATGCTTAAGTGAATCTTTCCTAAAAATCATTTGACATAAGGCATCCCCTTTTATCACTTTGCATTGTCACCTTGCATAAATCATAGCCTCATGCCATCCACTATCATGTCTTCAAGCCACTTTGATATGCTTGTTAGTTGAATTGAATTCCAATTTCTCAATAATGGTCAAGCCCAACTAGGGACTTCAAAACACTATACCTCCAATCCATGTCCATAATTTACAACCCATAACCCTCAATCGATCTATCCATCTTACCAAAAATCCACGAGTCCTAGTCCTCTATCCATATACTATCAAGAGTCCCCTAACACCATCCATGGCACTAAGTCACAAAAAAATTCCATTGGTCATACCCACCCTAACTATGATAGGGGAAATCAGCCATCCATCAATCCAAACCAACTATCCATGTCATATCCTAGTCTTTCATTCATGTCACATCCTAGTCCTCCATCCACGTCATATTCTAATCCTCCATCCATGTCATATCCTTTTCATGCATCCATTTCCTATTCTAATCCTTCATCTCATACTAGTCCTTCATCCACTAATCCTTTCCAAACCTCCACTTCATATCCTATTCCATTATACACCAATCCATTCCAAGACACTCCATGTTTTTATGAAAACACGTCTAGTCATGGTCTCCAAAGTCCCATTCCATTTCATAAAATTGAGGATACATGTCAAACAAAAAATCCAAAGAATGACATCATAACATCACCGTCTTGTCCAGATCAAAGTAGTCTATTGGACCCCATCTTTACATCCATTCAAGAAGTCCTCCTAGACAATCATGACATACCAAAGACACCTATACTTGGTCAAGAGTCAATCCAACACCATGTCATTCAAGATGAACCTATCCTTGGTCAAGACCCTATTTTTTATCATGTCATTCCAATTGAGCCCATCTTTGATCAAGACACTAATTTTGAAGAAGTCCAAAATGATCCACTCCTTGACCTATATTCCATTCATGATGAAACACTTGAAGATGATTCCATCCAAACTTCAAGTATTGACACTTTCCACAAAGAGACACTTGCCTCCATGGAACACATAGATGATCTAGCACTAGAACAAGAATCTTCTAGCATGGACATATTTGCAAATGATAAATCTATAAATGAATTTAGTGGGCTCTATGACAATGATGATGAAGATGGTTTTTACATAGACTTGGAAGCACCAACAGAATCATCAGAATCTGATATGACATAAAATCAAACCAAATATGACAATCAGAAATCTATCCAACATGTTAGTAAAGCTACATCCTATCAATTAGGATCATCTATCTTTTTTAGAGCAGGATTCCTTATAGAGAAGAATATTTCAAGCATTAATTTCCACAATAAGGATGGGTTAGCATCTTGCTTCGAAAGTAACAAGTATCCCATCACAAACAAAATTTTTCAGAACATAAATTATTAGGGAAAAGGATTAGGCCTACACAAGCAAGGAATTTTGGAACCCGTACAAGTTCAAGCACATTACAGACATCAAGGTCTTGGCTATTCATCAGTCAGAAAATATAGTGATGTTAGGGGTCCCTCCTCGCTATTGGGGGCAACTTTATCTAATACAAACGTCAAAATGGGTGGCATGAGTAGTCCTTTTCATAATATATTTGCCAATACCCCTTCCCTCCACACCCCAAACCTTCATTCCATCATGAATAAAGCTTCCATTCGGAACCAACAAAAGTATTACAAATCCAAAGTTCAAAATCACATGTCAAAGGCCCTTGAATCAAATAAAAATTCAAGTGGACAAATGAAGCTAAAATGGATCCCAAAAAAAAATGGGTCAAGTCAAGAAAAGAATGAATTAGGCAAATAAAATATGTCAAATTCAAAATTCAATCAAAATGTGGAGCCACAAGATAAGAGGAATCCCACATATAATCAATGTCCACCTCCTTCAAAATGGCCATCAAGTAAGACATATAAAAATGTTGGTTCCAAACAACATCCTAACCTAACACCTAAAGTTTGGAGAATAAAAATGGCTACATCCAAACATCCAAAAAATCCTCCCATGTCTACCATCATCCATAATAATCCTACATCCTCCTTAAAATCCAAACATCCCATGTCACAAATCCGTCACATCTTGGAAACAACTCTCTATTATAAGGAATCTCATGGTACTCTATCATGATGTGCATAATCTGATAAGGCCAACTCTAGTATCAATAAGGATCACAATGACATCAATCAATTGTATGCAAGCGCTATCATCCTGACAAGGCAACTACTTCAGAAAGGTTATTATTGGTATGTCATGGAACCATTCTCTACATTGACACTATCAAAATATTTGACATACTTAGTGGTCATCTAAAGTATCAAGGCTATTCGAAAAAAATGCAAAAATACAAAAAAGTCAAAAAATCCAGACAACAGTAAAGAGAAAAATTTCGTCCAATGGTGAAAACCTGGCAAACAAGCGCTTTGGATAAGTACCATGATGAAAACCAAGAAAATAGGCATCATGAGTAGAATAAATTATCTATGTGGACCATTACACTTGGGGGCAAGTCATCTCATCTCCCATTCACTTCACATGAAATTTCCATCTATCCATCCAAGCCCTCTCATTTTCATCTATTTTGCCACCTACTTTTGATAAGGACTAAAATAGAAACACAAGTCATGCTTTGCAAATTTTTTTAACATGGCTATCCTTTGACCATACCCTATTCCATATCATGACATTACCATCATAGCCTCATGTGGCATTGTCCTTGACAACTATATGATAATAGTCTTCATGTCTCCTATCTCTTACAGAAGCCATCCATTATCCTTTTATACCTATCACCTATCTTGGTTCCCCTTGTCAATGGTCTAAAGATCCATCGTCATCCAATTTAGTCCTCATCAAGTAATTCCAAATGCAACAATATGGAAAACTTGGCCCATCATCCAAACAATTCCTTAGATTTGTCCTTGGCCTTGCTGTAGACTTTTATCCTCTTGTCATACCATTGTCATCTTCATGTTTCGGGATGTGTCCTTCCCATGTCAAACAATGTTTTCATCCTCATCATCACCTACTAATCGGTATTCAGCTTGACTAGCAGAAAAATCATGGTTTTCCTTGGATTCATGTGCATCGACATCATTCACATGTATTTGTCACAGTCCCCTTAAAACATCAAAAAGTCATAAAAATTGGAAAAAGTCTTGAAAAAAGTCATAAAAATCTAAAAAAGTTCTAAAAATCATATAAAGTCCTAAACAAAGACCTAAAAATTGAAAAATATCCTCAAGAAAATACAAAAAACATCCAAATCAATGTCAGAATCCCAAAAATAGAGTAATTGTCTGTCTTATCAATCCAATCAGTCATGACGGTCAATCTTTTGTCCAAGTTTGAACTACATTGTCTCTGCACATTTTCCATGTAGGTAAGATTCATCTTTGAATCCCCAAGACATTAGGTCAGTCTTTCTAGGTTTGTCAAAGTAAAATCATGATTCAAATATTTGTCCTTTGGACAAGGTCATTGGTCATGTCGAACTACGAGGTCTCTGAATGCACGACATAGGTAAGGCCATCAATTGATGAGCCCTCGAGGGTGCACTAGGTCAGTCCATTAGGGTTCATGGCACAATGTTTTCACAAACGTCAAAATTTCTTCCAATCAAGCAAATCTTCCATAAATTTTGAGCAAGCAATCTATCAATAGTCTGTTTCATCAGCAATCTTGGTCAATTCAGCATATCAGCAATGACATGTAATCAAATTCTATCAAGATAATTTAACCTGGAAAAAATTTGGGTTCTTCTTCACAGGTGTCCTTCTGAAGAGCAACTCTCATCATTTCTTTATGCTTTTGGATGCATCCTTCCTAAGCATTGTCCTCATCATCTGGCATTTTCATGGATTCTCCTAACTCCGAGAATTGATCTCCTAGATATCAATGTCATTCAAGATGTGTCCTTCCTAAATTTGATATCGCTCAACAATTGGGAACCTTGATCTTAAAACACTTGGCAAACACTTGACACTTGTCTTTGGCTTTTTCATCATGCTACTAGTTTTTCAGTGAGATCTCGACAACATGATCTAGAGAAACAACGATGTCTCATGATGTTGTCTTATCTTTTGAAACTCATGTTACTAGTTTCTCAATGATGTCTTGACTACGAGATTTAGAAACATAACGACGTATCATGATAATGGCTTTATTTTGTTCTTTTGGAAATCATGTTGCTAGCTTCCTAAGGATGTCCTGGAAATAGGATTTAGAGAAGCAACGACGTTTCATGGTTTGTCCTTCTTGTCTTTTTCTACTTGCGGTTGGTTATGACAAAAAAACTAGGGCAATTGCACTTTTAGTATGAGTGATGATCATCCTTGTTTGTGAAATGAGATGGGGTGACCTTGCACACCTTGGTTTATGTCATATCATGATGTTTGTTGTCCATCACAATAATCTTCCCAATGATGATTAAAGAGCAATAAATATTAATGTTGTATGGTAATATGTTGAAGGATTTGGTCTAGGAACTAACATGCATCTCCTTCTATCTTGTCATCTTCTCTCACTCATCTCATATAAGAATTGCATCCATATCATCATCCATATATTTTTCACTAACACTTTCTTGTCACGTCATCTTCTAGTCTTCTCATCAATTTCGAGAGCACACCCGTGATCTTGGAACCCGCCAGTCCTCTCAAGGGGGCATTACGCAACCCTCCTCGTCATTCTTCCTCATCCTATTTTGCATTGGGGCATATTTTTGACTTATTTTCTTTGCCACAATGCGACAGGTTGCATTATGACAAAGAGGGGCAAGTGTAGACACATAAAAATGACCTAGGCCTACAAACTCTATTTTACCACTTTTTGTCCTAGCATAATTATGACATTTTAATTATGTTTCTAACTCACTTTTGACTATTAATTAAATAATTCATATCTTTTTATTCTTCATGATTATTAAATAAATAGATCTCATTTATTTATTTAATGCGTCACTAATTGTCTAATGTCTTCCCATAATTAAAGAAAATTATTAATTTATTTAATTATTTTTGTCCATTATGTCTTTTTGATTTTAAATAAATATTTTTACTTATTTATTTAATTATCTCACTAATTAAGTCCTCTTCTTTCTAAAATTAAATAAATTCTTATTTATTTAATTTTTGTCCACCTTCCACTATAATTAAATAATTAGGTTTAATTATTTAATTATTCATTAGCCTCTTCTCTCCTAAATTAAATTAATTTTATTAATTTAATTTGGTCCACTCTCCTAATTTTGAATTAAATCATTATATTTAATTTAAAAGGTTCCCTTTATCACATTCTTCTATAATTAAATAATATGTTTATTATTTAATTTCCACCTAAATTAAATAACTTTTATTATTTAATTTCTTCTATCACCTCTTTTGTTGTGCTCATTTTAAATAAAATTTATTTATTTAAAATAAGTCCCACCACCTAAATTAAATAATTTTATTATTTAATTTCTCATCTTTTACTATGCTCATCTTAAATAAAATTTATTTATTTAAAATAAGTCCCACTGTCTAATTTCCCTCTTTTAGTAAATAATTTAATTTAAATTATTTACTATCACATGACCCCACCACTTTTGAGTTAAAATAATTTTTAATTAAAAAATTCAACATCACCTCTCGAATTAGATAATTTTATAATATTATTTGATTCTCCAACAACTTCGTTTTGTGTGCCCATAATCTCTTGTCACATGCATTGTCAGCCCTTGATTTGATTTTCTAAAAGTCAATCCTGACCATTCATTTCAAATTCGACCTAATGTTGCCCTAACCCTAATTGTGGGTTGTCATATTGAATCTTGTCCATTGATTCTAGGGCACTTGTTAACTTTTAATCTTGGCCATTCACACAAAATTGCATTTTCTATAAAATGACAATTTTGGTCTCATTATCACATTTTGGTAATCTCATATCTTTTAACCTCATCATATCTTGTAGCTTTTTGTTTTTTGCAATTTCATACTCTTGCATGCTCTTCACTTTGTCATAGGATTATTTAGATATATTTAGATGCTTACTAGTTGCAGTAGGGCATAGTATTTCATGTAGTTTTCAAATCCTTCAATATTTGCTTAGGGGTTGTCATTATCATTAGATTTCTCATCATAAATATGAGAGAAACATCATATTTCAGCAAGTTGAGAAGGTATGATGGAGGTCATCCATGGAGGATGAAGACATTTTGGTGAGATTGTTTCATTTTATTACTTTGCACTTCATTATCACTTTGGGGTTTTTATGTTTTTGCATTTGATTTGCTAACCCTAGGAAAATTCCCATAGTGACACTTGCCAATTGTGTAGTTTACTTCATTCATCCAACATATTGCCAATGTGTTCCACAATTGTTGGAATCATATCCTATAATTATAGAACTAGTAAGATTAAAATATGTAAGTTTCAAATATGGAATTATATATATTTCTATGAATTTTTGAAAGAAAATATTAAAATGGAGAAGTATTAACAAAATAATCTTCATAATTTCTAAGAGATCGGGGAATTTTTTTGCAGAGTTATCTTGAATATATTTAAGACAAAAGTAACTTATAGAGATTGAATCAGAATATTGCTAGTCTAAAATCACCAATCAACACATCTTAGTAGTATCTCAATTCAAGAGAACTAGGTCCACTATCCATTAGCCAGTAAAACAAATAAAATCAATTCATAAGATTATTTTATTCTAATAGGGTTGAATGGTTGCTTGTTTCTAAGAGGCCGAAGGAACATTATAAATGTTTTAGTATATTAACTAGTGAACTACTAAAGCAGATCTAAAATGCACATGCTTAAAATCGGTGGAGATGTTTTAATCTAAATACAAAAGGTGCTCGACATTTAAAGTCAAAGTTGTCAACTGTCCACACAAGCAAGTTTTTTGAAGATCAAGATCTATGGTTTCCCGCTATCATGTGATCAAGAGTTACAAGATGGTTAATGCTTGAGATATCAAGGGAATATTGACATGTGGATGATTTAAAAAAAAAATGCATTGTTTCATCGAACTTTCGACGAACCTCCAAAAATGTCTGGTGAATTTGCAATACATCCGAAAAAACTTTCGTTGTAATGACTTGCCTATTTCATCGCACTTTCATTGAACTTTCAATGAACATCCAAAAAAACATCCGACACTTTGGAAAAGGCATGCCACTTGTGTTCTGGCTACGGTTCATCTCTAGATCAACAAAATGTCTTTCGATATTTTCACGCACACCAGGGCCCTTTTTTGTGGTGGAAACTGACGAAGCTGTGTAGTGATTTTGATATTTTAAAGCTAGTTGAGAAAGTGACAAAAAATTAGCGACGAAAATTATATCAGTGGTTCGTCGGTATGCCAACAAAATATTATCGGTATTCCAATAAACATTTGTTGGAAATTGGAGTCAAATACAGTAGTGGAAAGTTTCAGTGGTGTGTATGAAGTTTTGTGAAAGTTATGATGATTTGTGTCCCTATAGTTATTTAGTCTTTGTAGATGGTGTTCTTGGTCGACATTGTGGTGTTAGCGTGTTGTGGATCCATGAGGATTAATATTTTATTGTTTGGCATGTTTGGAGATGTTTTTTTGGGTCCTCACTATGTTATGACTAACTTATGTTGGTACGCATTGAAATTTATTCATGTATCAAGGCCGATAGTTGTAATTTATTCCTTATTTGTGGCAAACCGATTGGTGGATGAAAATCCATGTAGCGGATATATATAAGAGATTTTTTTCCTCATTTAGAGTGTGATCAAGTGTACAAGTGATGTACAAGTGTGAATAAAGGTCAAATCATTCAGAGAAGAGTGTGAAAGAGTTTGAAGAGGTATTAGTGTGCCTAACTGGAACTGTAATCAGGCTTTTGTAGAAGCTATTTTCTCAATTCAAATTCATTAGATGGATTTAATTTTATTACTATATGTAAGGAAGTGAGCCTTCCCTTTGAGCATTGTACTCTAGGCATTGTGCCTAAATTCAAGTGCATTCTCTTTTTATTCTTCATTATACTTCTAACAAGGTATAATCTTGTGGACTAACATCCATCGTGGTTTTTCCCCTCATAGGGTTTTCACTTATAAAATATTTGTGTTCATGTGTATTTGATGTGTTGTTCTATGCTTGAATTATTAATTATCAGATATGTGATATAAGGAATGGTTAAATTTGTATAAGTTTGATTTTGGTAACAACTGATTCAACCCCCCCCCAGTTGTCTATCCTTATTTTTCCAACAGAAAAATCTGCAGATCTAAAACTATCATTAGGTTCTTTGCATAGAGTCGCCAGCTCCTTCTACAAAGGAACAAATTTCAACAATATGAAGATTCTTTCATAGGTTGATTTCAATTTGAGATTCCTTGATCAGCAAAGTCACACATGAATCTTTTATGTTTTCTACAACACAACCCTTTCCATGTTTAAATACTCAAAATCTAAACCATATGTTCATTTTCAATAAACTCCTTGACTTTATCAAAATAATATTAGAGTCCTTTGAAATTTTCTCTCTAGCTTCCCATTAGGCTACTTAATTATGTGAGATCAGGTCTACCTTATCCTTTCTCAACAAATTTCTCATTCTATTTTTAGGATCTTCTCAAATAATACACATTGGTATAGAGATCTTAGAGGCGCCACCCACATTTAATGAGAAATCATGAAAATATTCATGAAATTATCGTAGACCTTGATAGGATTTGTAATTTTCAAGGGAAACACAACAAATTCTTGTAATATTTATAAGAATTGACTCACTAACATCAAGGATAGAGTTGAAAGATGAATTCAGTTAGCAGAATATTTGACTCTTGAAAATTACACAATTATAAATCTCTAGTTACACTCTAACCTAAAACTTCAATGACTCTTTAAGGCAAGAAGATCCTCTATCAGAATTTTCTCAAGTCATTCCCCAACAAATTCACCAATATGTTGGTTATTTTGTAGAACCAAACTTGATCTCACCATTTACCTATGATTCTTATAGAATCCAATGATAAGTAAAGGCAAGGATTGGCCAATGAATAGGTACTAGCTTACTAGTCTAGACCTCTACTCTTCGGGCTCTATGAAATCTAGGAGGGTAATCCTTATAATTTTCAAATGATATTCCTCTATCATTTCATCTAAAACATTAGAAAAAATAGATGTATTCCTATCAACTGCAAATAGATAAAATTCCTCAAGGATTTGGTGGACCCTTAAGTGAATTTCTACCTAAAGCAAGGAAATAAGTGAAAATGCATAATGATGTGTTGTGATTAAAGGTGTTTGGATGATTTTCATTCTAATTTTTAGCTCCTAGTCAAGTGCATTACTGGCTCATTTACATTCAATATAACCAAACGAAATAGACCAGTGCATCTATCTTCGGGTAATAGAGTCACATTTGTAATAATCTGTAATACACTAGCAATTTTGATTCAACATTTTGGGGACTATTGACATATTGCATTACAATATTCAGCTCAATGTGTCGAAAACAAAAATACTTAGCAATCCTAGAATTTTCCCTCACAAACCTATGACCTTATTCAAGAATTTAAGAAATTCCTTTTACCGAAGCAAAAATAAAATCACTCATTCATTTAAAACAACTAAAGACAAACAAAAATATCATTAACCATTTCATTTATAATCTAAAAGAGTAAATACATAGGAGAGAATGTGCTTCTGAACTGGAATTTTCATTTATATATTGATGCTATTGTAAAAATAATTAAGTTCATTACAAACCAACTCATACCCTAGACTTCATACTAATATATTCATCCATGCATGAATTTATGAATTTCTCCTTCATGAGCCAAATTTTCAACTAGACCACTTGAGACCCAAAATTGGAACCCTTGTGACTGGCCTTCAAATCCCATTTATAGAAATAGAGGAGCAACAAGGTACATGCCAAATTACCATTTCAGTCACATTTACATTTGACACTTAATTTCATTTTTCATTTCAAGATACCCTTAGACGGTTGCATTTGATCATTGCATAAGTGGGGGAAAACAAAAGACAAAACTCCATATAGTTTGTTGAAGAGGATCAACCAACCTTCCAAAAGGCACCATTCATCATTGCAACAACACCAAAATCTCACATCCATTTTGACCAAAGAAGATTCTCCACGTTAGCACCCAAGACAAAAACTTGCATGTTCATGGAAAAAGACAAGCCTATCATTGTGGCAACGGTGTCATCGAAAAAAAAATAGAACTGAAATGCTACTCTAATTCATTAGAATCAGAGTAGACATGCCTGCTCCATGTTCTTGTTGAAATTGGAGAAGCTACTACCCCTCCATCATCAGAATCCTCTCATGCCACCAGAGTGAGAAGGTATCAGCCATACTCCTTGTCAATATTAGTTTCATCACTCAAAGGAGTAGCCAAATCCTCTATGGGAGAGTTGTGCCTTCCCATATAAGAATCATAAGACTTGTGGTACATATTCTTCTTATTTCCCCAAGATAGCCAATTTTCCATTGGACTCATTCTGGTCATGACCAACAACCCTGCTCTTCAGGTTGTAATTACTCTTGACACCATCCCCCTTAGACTTCTTATGGGTCTTCTTCTCTTTTGGCATTATAGGAGCTCTTTATATGCCTTGTTCAATTGTAGGCACATCATCCTAAGATTCAAGCATACTAATCCTCCTAGACCTCCTAATTGGTTGGAAAATCACACTAAGCTTACTCATTCTTATAGGACACAAAACAAGAAGTAGCCAACCCTTACTTGTATAAAAACTCGCCGATTTATGCTCTCATATTGAAATTGTGGAAAAGAAGACTCAAAACCTCACAATGCTAACTAGTCCAAGTAAAAATAAATTGAAGGAAATTAAACCCTTACCACCCCAAAAAATTAGAGCTCACAAGAAAAATCATGCATAATTGAAACAGAGCGGGTATGAGTACCCACTTACCCAAGAAAACCACTTCACAATATTTACAATTACTTACCTAAAAACTACATGCTTCTTCTCTGGACCTAAACCAATTTCTCCACTCTTGATGGCTGAAAATGGTGAGATAAAACATCATATAACTCTCATTAGGTAGAGCTATTGGTGTGTGTAGCCATTAATGATCAAGGAAGACTCATGCGTGTGAGCTGAAAACTAGTTGCTCAGTTTTGAATCTTGGTTGTGGATCACTTTGGTTTAAAACATAATCAAGGACACTCCTCAAGCATTACCACTTGCCTTTCCATCCGTACTTGGAAACAACAATGACACTTTGAAAATCCACCATGTAGTTATCCACATATTTACCATATCTTTACACTTTCATTGCTTGTCACAATAATGCCCTTGTACCATCTCCAAAATTCAGCAACAAGCAATAATACCTCACTGAAGGGAATATTCCTTGGTATATATTTTATCACTTGTCACAGAAAGGTGACAATACTACATAGGTATTTCAGTGAGGAGAACTTTCTGGTGATGCCATAATATATCCATGGGCCAACGCACATCATTGAAAATGTCTTGGAATTAAAATTGCTTTTAGCGATAGGAAAAAACCAGTAATAGCACTGAATTTAGAAGTGTGGCCAGATCATACCTCTCCCTTCAATTCATTCCCGTCGCTCATCGCAGAAATTGAGAAAAAACTTGGAATACTTTGATGATGATGTGATACAAAGAGAAGATGGTATCCATCATGCATCACTGTAATGGAACCAACAGGCTAGAAGACTTCAACGATAGGCAATACAAGTGGAACCTAAGAGCATATCGGTCAACACAGAAAATAACTCGGTGACAAGAATGACTTCAGCTACGAGTGATGATACAAGTGACTAGAAATAAGCATGTGCACCAAGTTGTTTTTAAAAAAGGGGACTACCTATGACCATGCATGATAAGGTTTCAAAGTATTAAAAAATATTTTAGCAAAAAGGATGTAAAGGCCAAACAGGGTTGATAAACCAACCCTATAAAATACATAAAATTTTAAGAACCAAGGCATGAGGAATAGTTTAAGTGATAGGTAGCAAGAACTCTTAACCATATGGGTTTGGTTACTCAACAAATTTTAATGACTTAGGTTGTTTTTAACATGAATGGGAATGGGCAAAGCAAGTCAACGAGAAATTATAACATTGTAATGAGCATCAAATTTAAGGGTTTTTAAGAAGGTTGTGTACATAAAACCCTAAAGCAATGATAAAAAATGAAACCCTAAGCCCAAAGACATGGGATTATCCAAATTCCATAGAATTTTGAGATGAACACAAAGCATTTTTAGGGGTTCCATCATGCCTTAGTAAAACCCTGTGTTAGTGTTTCCACTTCCACAATGGCAATGCCAATTATAAAAGGATAAATGATAGGAAGGAGTGATGCATCCATAAAACATTGCAACTCACTAGCCTTCAATGGCTTCTTGGAAGAACTGAAGTCATGCACATCTCCTCAAGGCTTGGATCTTGCTTGATTTAATTTCTTAGATACCTACAAGGATTAGCCTTCACAAATAATATGAAACACATAAATATAAACACACTCACATACAATTTGACATGATTTTGGATCTTGAATTATTGTAATAAATCCTCTAATGGCTGCTCTTCATATGCTTGATAATTCTCTTGATAAGAAATCTTGCCTTTGAATCTCAACAATCTCACTTGTAACTAGATTTTCCTTGTTCTTGCTAGATAGATTTCAAATAATGTAATAACTATGTATTTATACACAATTATTATAATTTTCCAAAACTTAAATCCCAATGGTCAAATTTAGATATTTGAATTTTAAATAATAAAATGTCAACACTGACATATTTGAATTTGGATCCAAAATAGGGGGACATAGGTGCCCTAGGAGCCAATGTCCCTAACCTATTTTTTAGAATTTTAAGGAGTCGAGTGTAAAGTATTAAATGAGAGAATTTGGTTTGTGCTCAAAATTTGTTGAAAAATGTTTAAAATGTTGAAAATGAAGGTAAAACTGTAGTAAAAATGTAGCTAAAAATTTGTAAATCCTGTGTAATTGTAGATTCAATTTTAGTATTCTTTGTCACAATTCCTTGTGCATGATTAATCTTGATTAGATCAATTTTAATGTTGTAGAAAGTAGACAAAAGATTGTAGAAGAAATATAAGAAATAATAGAATGGACACAACATTTACAAATTTTAAGCTACATTTTAACCTTGATTTTTAACATTTGGTATTAGAGCTAATGGTTGGGTAGAGTTTGGGATGCCTTTCTCTTAAAAGTTTAAAGGTTTTTTGGCTGTAGTGGGAGCTTTTAATATTGTGTCAATTTCTGATTTAAAATATTAGTGTTGCAATGGGTTCTAATTATCATTTAGATATTGAAAGGTTCAATGGATCTCGGTATGAGATGTGGATATTAAAAATGGAAGATCTCCTTGAAGAAAGAGATCAGTGGTTAGTTGTAGGTAATAAGACAAAGACACCTACATCGATGTCATATATGGATTGGGTTAAGCTTCATAAGAAGGCAAGATGGACCATAAGATTATGTCTTGTTGATGTTGTTATCTTGAATGTTTTAGATGAAAATACCACATTTGATCTGCAGAAGAGGATAGGTAATATATATTAAACCAAAAGGCTTAGTAATAATTTGTATATAAAAATATAGTTATATTCTTTAAAGATGAAATATGGTGATTCTATTTCACATCATTTAAATGCTTTTAATTTTATTTTAAGTCAGTTAGCATCTATAGATGTAAAGCTAGAAGATGAAGATACATGCATTTCGTTACCTTTTTTCTTTACCAAAATCTTAGGAAAATCTAATTGTTGCTATCACTAGTAGTGGTGTAGATCTGAAGATGGACAATATAATTCCTACTCTCTTATTAGAGGAGATGAGGAGGAAATCTAAAACAGGCTCCCAATATGCCTTGTTTGTAAGAGGTAGGCCTAAGGAAAAGGAATCTAAGGTGGACACGAAAGGAAAGGGTAAGTCTAAAGGAAAATCTAAAACCCCTGGTAAGAGTAAAGTTAAGTGTTGGAACTGTGGGAAACCAAGACACATAAAGAAGGATTATAAGAGCAAGAAAAATAATTTTGATGCTTCTACTGAGAAATCCTTGGATGATGGTAATGATGCATTGACTATTTCATGTAAGAATGTTAGTGATGACTCTTGGCTTATTAATTTAGGTTGCTCCTACCATATGACTCATAACTAGGAGTGGTTCTCAAGTATACTGAATATGATGCAGGAAATTTTTTGTTTGGAGATAATAGCACAAAAAATATTGTGGGCAAAGGAGAGGTAAAGTTTTGTTTCAGTGATGGTAGGGTTAATACCCTTAATGATGTTTTACATATTCTAGGACTTGCTAGAAATGTACTTTTTGTATCGAAGTTTAATGATTTTGGAATGCATGTGATATTTGATAAAAGTGGTTGTAGATTGGTGAAAGGGAATATGGTGGTTGCTAAAGGATCTCAGATTGGGAATTTGTTTAAGTTGAATACCTCCAATTTGAATAAATCATCCAATGTAACTAAAGCTGAAAATACATGTATGTTGTGGTACCATAGATTGGGCCACATAGGTGAAAACAGTCTTAGGACCATTCTTAATAAGAAACTGGTTGACGGTATTCCTGATTATAATATTGGAAAAAATGATTTTTTTGAGTATTGTGTGTTTGGAAAGCAATCTAGATCTTCATTTCCTAAAGGAACAAATAAATCTAAAAGATTATTAGAGATTATTCACTCAGATGTTTTGGGTCCTATAGATATTGACTCTATTGGAAAATCTAGATATTATGTCACTTTTATTAATGATGTCTCAAGATACACTTGGATCTATTTTATGCATAAAAAATTTGATGTGTTTAATAAGTTTAAATAATTTAAGGCTTTAGTTGAGAAACGATCAGATCATAAGATAAACATGCTGAGATCATATAATGGTGGTGAATATTATTCTACAAAATTTGATGATTATTGTAAGTATGCAAGAATTGTGAGACAAAAAACTACTCCATATACACCACAACAAAATGGAATAGCTGAGAGGATGAACCGAACCTTAATGGAAAGACCTAGGAGCATGTTAAGTAGTGCTAAGCTAGATCAATGCCTTTGGGCTATGGTGGTATGTAATTCTTATTATTTAATTAATTAATCTCCTAGTTCATCTATTGAAGATAAAACCCCTTATGAAATGTGGTAAGGTAGGAAGCCTAGTGTTGTACATTTAAGGATCTTTGGTTGTGAAGATTTTGTTCATGTGTCTAAAGAAAAGAGATCTAAGTTGGATCCAAAAGAATAGATATGCACCCTTGTTAGATTTTGTAGAAATCAAAATATTTGTTGAAACATAGAAACCCTTTTTAGATGTGGGTGATCTATACAAAAGGGAATCTCCATAGTGAGTTGGTTCTCCGAAAGATGGATCCTATTCTAAGTGTTTTTTTAGGAAAATTTTTAGAAGGATGATTGAAAAGATAACCTAAATCTAATGAACACATTATCAAAATTTATGAGATTCAAACAATACCACTCACAACAATCTCTCTATCCCAATAATTCTTACAATCTCATTTAACACATAATTTTATCAGTAATTTGCATGAAGATCTATAAACTGAGTACAACACACAACTTGAAACTATGTAATTATGAACACAATATCACAACAAGACATAAAAGGATTCAAATTTAATCACAAGGACATCAAATTGCTTATTATAAAATGAGACATAAATATGAGAAGAAAAACTCTGCTGTTTTATTGAAACTGAAGGAGTACTTTGTCTTAAATATGAGTACACAAATTTCTTACAAGACTCTCTGCATGAACAAGAGAGGAAGAAGGAAAAATTATAAACTAGAAAAACACTAATTTTTTCTCTAAGATATACCTCAAAACCCTAATTTGAGCTCAAAGAAAAAACTCCAGAAAAGGCACCAAAAACTGCCCAAGAAGATGGCATAAAAGTGGAAAAGTCTCACTTTTTGCATGTACATACTGAAAATCTCCTAAAAAAAGATTTTCTTTGCTTTAAAAGAAAAAAAAACACCTTATCCTTCCATGAAGAAGCTCAAATCCGACCAAGAGGAAAAAACAACATCAATCTACTAAAAATAGCAAAGAAATAAAACAATTTATAAAGCATTGTTTTATTCCTACCTTACAATGACTTGCAGATTCTTTATAATTGCTTTATTTTTGTAAATAAAGATAGAAACTCTTTTACAAAACATCACCTTATTACTCCATTTCAATGCTTGATTTTTTCTTATAAAAATTCATAAAAATAATAGCCACCTCTATTACATATAATTGATTTTCTCTAAAAATCAATTGAAAAAATAAAAATGCCTAAGGTCTGAATTTAAATCTAAGGCATATCTCCATGACATATTTAATTGATTTCTATAAAATCAATTACAACAAAGCCTAAGGCATTGATACTTATTCCTCCACTCTCCAAGGCATGAATATTGGATAAAACCACAAGGTATTTGATATTTTGAAAAATAAAACATACCTTACCTAAGTCTATACTCATAAAACTTTATCAACTCCAAGGCCGACCGAGGCATGAGAAAAATGGCTAAATAAAGAATTAAACTTAAGACTTAATTCAAAATACATCTAAAGACCCTAAATTTGAATTAGGGCAAGTATGGACAAAACCAATGGAAAATCCTAAAAATCATTTCATTTGCATTTGCAACTTTGAAATTTTGGCTCTGCCTAGGAGAGATGGTGCAACCATGTTCATGCTTTATTTTTGGCTTGGGAATGCTCATGATTTTCCAGTTTTCTAACTCATTTTGGTCGCCTTCTCCTCCTCTGTTCATGGTAAGTTGATTTCGTTGTATTTTGCAGCTTTCTCACTATATTTTGAGAGCAATATAAGGGTATAAAGCCACGACCAATATGCTTTATGTCTGATTTTTTTTTTGTGTTCATTTATCTCCTCCATTGGAAGCTTCCATATTTTAGCAAAAATATGTGAGTCACCCTCCATTAATGATAGAAAAATGAAGGCATTTCATTGAGGATGAAAGCCATAAATCTCTGTATTCTGATCTCTATCATAGGTCGTGCCTAATACATATGCTTGATAATAGATGTTTACAATAAAAAATTTGTATTTTATGTATTGCATTTTTTTGTATTGTTGTTCATAAGCTCATAAAGCTTAATGGTTGCACCTATTATGTCTATTTTTTTATTATTTTGTGGAGCCTTCAAGCCCATTGTTGTATATTCTAGTGTTCTCATGCTTGCAACACAAAACCCCATATGGGTACTTGTAAAATATGAAGAAAACTGCATTTTATGAAAAACCCCAATGTGAGTATTCTGGAAATAGAGAGAAACCTTTGTAATTATCCAATAAACTTACTTAGCACTACACTCTTCATTGAAATTGTTGAAAACCATCATGTGTATGCTAAAATAGTGCAAAAAATATGCATTTGAATTGAACCCTCATGTGTGTGTTCCATTTTCTGAAGGACATTACTTATTCATGTATTCTTGATCAAAACCCAACATGGTATCTTTAAGAATTTTATTTTCCTGTCAAAAATCTCATGTAGATTCACTAAAAAAGAACAAAATCTGCATTTGAACTTTCCACATTATGTTGAACCCATATAACTTTTTATAATGTTTTAATGTAGTAAGCTCTCTTTCTATTTCAAAACAATATTGTAGCAGTTGTTTCATTTGAAATTCAACTTGCTTGATATTTTTAAAAAGTGCATTAAATTGGGAGAATAAGAAAACTTCCTTCTCACCACCTTTATAGCTTCATTTACCTCTTACACTGTTCCTTCATTGAACTAAACAAGAGAACTCTCCTGTCACTTGTGCTTCACATTACTTATTAGTGCTCCACTGATAAGGCATTATGTATGCCTATTCATTATCACATTATGAGAATGAAAACTTGCTTGAATAACTTGAATTAAAGTGACTAAAACACTATATGACAGCAAATATGCCATTGATTTGACAATATTTAAAACTTGCATTTCAGTTTAGTTGAATATATTAAGTTCATTGTCCACCTATAGCTTTCATTTCATTGATCAGACTTGTAAGTTATGATTGAACAATAAACTTAATTCCTTTGATGGCTGCAATTTTGTTTTACTCTTTCAGTTGGATAGCTCAGATGAGCATGATAATTGTACTTTCCTTCTTAGCCCACTTGTAACTTCAAGGGGCAACATGCCGAGATCTACCCTTGTGGGAGCCCATTTTACCCCACATGCTTTATGTCTTCACAAAATAATCAGCTCCGTGACTTTTCCTATACTTGCATAGGAAACAAACAATGTTAGTAGAAACCATAAATATCATGATGTTTACACTCTCATCTCCAATTCCTACACTTTTTTTTATCGTTTCAGTGCACTGTTACCAGGATTTTCCATTATTGTTAGTGGCTCATGTAAACATGTTCATATTTAGAGCTCTAATGGGACCTTTCCCAAATTTTTGCAGGTCGATTGGAGCTCGAGGACAAAGGATGGTGCACCATTTCTGCATCGAGCGTCAGCATAGGCAATGATGACTATGTTTATATTTATGTGTTTTTCCCTTCTTGCATCTTCAATAGTGTAGGGTGCTCCTCATAATGCATTGTAAACAATTAACTTCCATTGCTTGTGTGGATTTCTTAATTTATCTTCTGCTTTTCATTCTAAAAAAAATGCATAAAAAATGCAAATTGTACTATCATTTGTATTCTTGCAATCAAATGAAATCTTTAATGTAACAATGTCATGAAATAAATGAATGCTTAATCATTTGTATATTCAGCTTATACTTCATTTATTCTATAGATTATTGAGCAATGAACATGAACTCTATTCTCTCAAACAATGTATAACTGATAATTAATAGAACAAATGCAATCAACAATTTAAAACCATGTAGCAACTAACTGAATTTCCACTTTAAGATATAAAAAAATTAATCAGCTCCACCAATTGAGTTGTAGTGAAAATTGGTAATAGTTACAAGATTTGGAATCCTCTAAACCCGAAAAATTACTTTTCAAGAGATGTGATTTTCAAGGAATTTAGAGCTTATTCAGGAGAAGAACAACCAAAGGAGAAGGATAATTCTCGAACAGTGCATTTTGAGGAAAATACTAAGAAGCAAGAAGATGCACATGTTGAAGAACATTTGGATGGATTTGATAAGGAGAGTTCACAGATTTCTGAGATAGATTATCATGATGAGCACATTGAGGAAGAGCTTGAAACCCCATTGAGAAGATCCATAAGATAATGAAATCTTGTTGACATATATAGCCCACCTAATTTTTGTTGTATATTTGCTTTGTTGAGTACTAATGATGGACCCAGATCTTATTGTAGACACCTAAAAATGACCTAGGCCTGCAAGCTTCATTTTTACCACTTTCGTCCTAGCATAATTAAGACATTTAATTATGTCCTTCGTCCACATTGGACTATTGATTAAATAATTCATAATTATTTAATTAATTCATGTCAGTTATTCTTCATGATTATTAAATAAATAAATTTTATTTATTTATTAAATACGTCATTAACTGTCTAGGTCTTTCTTTAATTTATTTAATTCCCTCTTCTGCATTTAATTCTTATTGATTATTAAATAAATGAATTTCATTTATTTATTTAATATGTCACTGATTGTCTTAATTAAATAAATTGATTAATTTAATTAATTGGTCTTATCTCCTAAATTAAATAATTAAAATTTAATTATTTAATTGCCAATTTCATATTCTTCTCATTTTAAATAAATTAAATTATTTAAAATGTCATGTCAATCCTAACTGTGAGTCCATTTTGATAAATAATCTGAAAAAGATTATTTATTATCTCATAAAATCATTATTTTGAATTAATTTAATTCAAAATAGTAAATAATCTTCCAAAAATCAAGTAATCGGGCAGATTCTTGATTTTCCAAATCATCTTCAATCTCGCAAATCAGGCAATCTTATCTTCTTGATTTTTTCGAAAATCTTTATTTTCTAATTAATTGTCTCATTTATTTTCCACCGTCGATCCGATTTTATTCTGACCGTTCGATTAAGGATTTTGCCCTAACCCTAATTAGGGATTCTTAGGTTTAATCTGGATCGTTCATTTCATCAATTTATCTCGTCCATCCATTCAAAATGGCCTTTTCTATAAAATGCCATCTTCTTCTCATTTTTGGGAGACACGCACATTTTGACATTTTGCATAGTTATTATAGGCATTTGCTTTCACACTTAAATATCCATAGGCAATTTCATTATTTATTATTATAGTCATTTAATCAAGGCATAGGCATTGTCAATCATAGGCTTTTAGACATAGGCATTTAGATTTTGAGTAAATCCTTCAAAACTTGCTTTAGTCTTGTCATTCCTCATAGTTGCTCATACAAATCTAAGGGCATCTTCATTTGCTGCAAGCAAAGGAGGTGTAACTGAGGTCAATCATGGAAGATGGAGATTCTTGGTAATATCATTCATTTTCTTTTCATCATTTTCCTTTGTACTTCGTTATTTCAATGGATTTTAGTGTTATTTGATTTAACCATCTAACAATCTGATTTTTCCCTTGATTACATTGGTGAACCCGACATTTTGTAGAAAAATTTGTGTGTGTTCTTATTTGCTTTCACTGTTTTGCAGGTTACAGCTAAGACATCATACGAAATCTCGTCACCTTCATTAGAGCATAGAAAAATGGGCGAATAAAAGATTTTCAAATGGTTTCTAGGTTTTGTAGATCTCGCTCCCAGCTTTCTAGAACATTAAACGGTTTTAAATTTCATTGAGATTTGAGAAAGTTATGGGCATTTTAGTGATCGCAGTTTTTTTCAATTTAATTTTTAAACCCGCGTTTTTCTTTTGTCTATAACATTCTTTTTGTGCAGAATTGTGGAAAAAGTTTTCTGGGTTTTGAAGGTCTATCATTTTGCTTTCCATGGATATCTACCACTTAAAATTTTGTTAAGTTTTGAGCAAGTTATCGCTGTTTTAATTTGCTGCTGTCATTAATGTTTTATTTATTTATTTTTTGTTTGTGTTGCTAATCTTCTCTTGTAGCATGTGGTGATCCCCATTCGTGTGTCGAAGACCATTGATTAAAGAGATTACTAATTCATTGTTTGCAGATTCGAATGTCGAAGACAAGATAAACAAACATTGTGCTTGTTTTTCTTTCATAGATTAGCAAACATTTGATTTTGGCGCATATAAAAAGAACACATGTCTTCTTTGATTGATTGTGCTTGCAAGATGGTAGGTGAGTATGCTCTCACTTGGTGAAAACCTCGTGATCAAAAAACCAGACCCATCTTTATTTGTTAATTACCCTTCACGATTCGGTATATCGGAGTATCCTCTCCCCTTGCGCATTCATGCGATCCTGGGTGTAAGAGAAACGGTTACTGACTCTAGAACTTGGGCCTGTTCTGGTGGGAAAAAGTACTCACCCTAGGACGACTCAGACTGGTAGCACCCTGACACCAAGGGACTTCCAACCGGTATATAAAAGTCGGTTCTTGGGGAAAGCCCAAGAATCACGAGCGTGGTTCCGACGAGATGGATCTGAAAGGGGACTCTCGCCGCATGGATCACGCCCCACGAACGAAATGCCCGAATTAAAAACCTCTTGTCTTAGTGTCCAACCATTCTATTGGTCGTTGCTTGGTATAGTGCAGGGTACAGTATCATGCCCGAAGACACTCACTACTGATCCCCTTGAGTAGAGATAGCAATTCTTGGGATGTCACTACCCAAAGAATCTGAATTTGGTGTGCTCGAATGACGTTAATGAGACGTGGAGGGGAGCCAATGCCACCAAAATTCTAAGCTATCCGCTCTCGAGAAGGAAAGGTGTTTATCACCAATCCGGGATATATCGGTGGGCTATACCAAGTATACAAACCCTTGGCCTATTGGCCTTTTTAGGATTGTGCTTATCTGATGTGTGATTGGTTACATTCAAAAAGCTGTGTTTGTCAAGTGTTTTCTGGTCTTATCACAGTTCGAAACAAAAATTTCATCAAACAAACCAAATTTTCCATTAAAAACGACAAGACAAACTTTTTGCATCTATCAAATTACATTTAAATGTCTGAAGCGCAATTGCTCTGATCAATCGCATTTGAGTTTATTGAACCGCATTTGCATATCCAAGACGCAACTGAAAGTTCAAACGACGCATTTGCCTGTCAAAACTTAAAACTCCACATCCGAAACTTGAAGTCCTCAACTTGTCCACCATTTGTCAAACACTGCCATCAAGAAGATTCTGTCAGAAACCAAACTTGATATTGCTCAAAGTCTTGTCTATTAGCTTGCATTAGTCACCATAGGTTTCATACCTCATTCATTTTTCATTGCATACATTTGACATTAGACTATTCATAGGTTCACATTTTGCATACTTAGGATTAGGCAAATCTTAGTACACTTTGCAAAATCATTGTTTTCGAAATTAGACCCTCTTGGACCAAGTTATCAAACCTCCTTTTAGTCATTGTCCTCTTTTGTGAGATTCTTCCAACTCAAAAGTCTAGTTAGGGAGACTCACTAGTCATTTAGACCTAGTCAACTTGTCATTTCCAACAAAGTCCTTTAGCAGTCAAAATCAAAAACAAAGTTCGAGCTTAGAAGTGCTTAGATAACCTTATCTTACATTGCATACAAATTGCATACCTTACTCACGAAAATCCAAAAACATTAGTCATTCTAGTGGTCATCTTGAACCATGGACTTCACATAGTGCCATACTTGCATCTAGTTGTCATTCCCATTTGAGCAATCTCATTTTATGGTTGAAACTAGACTTCAAAAACAAAAGAGACAAATGGAAAACTTTAGGCAAGACCCCCCGTATAATGTCAAGAATCCTCCACATGACCCAAATTGGACCTTTTACGATCCATTTACCAATGTAGACAATCAACCTCCAACAATAATGCAATCCACATCAAACAGTCCATTCAAACAATTTTTGCAAAGAGATGAAAATGGTCAACTACTCCAGGAAAACATAGAGGCATTGACACAAGACCCAGAGGCCTGTCAGATGGCTAAAGCAATAGCTCATCAAGACAGAGACATATTTGTAGCTATGCTTTTGAGTGAAGGAGCTAAGTTACCACCAGGATTTGACACTACTACCAACAACGCACATAACATGTTACATAGTGGTCAACCTCTAAATACCACGAGCAATACTTCCTTTGGGACCACAACGACAATGCATACCACTCCCAACGTCCCAAACACCACCAACATCCCCCACATGACAAATACCACGACAGCCAATACCATGATAGTAAATGCCATGGGGGCATCATCAAGTCAAAACAAACCCCCTTTGACAACTCCATTTTCTACCATGAACACAACTTCGACACATTCATCCAGTGGTATTTCACAAAATCCTTTGGGAGGAGCTACAGGATGTATCTTTATCCAAGGACAACAACAAAACGTCAACACGACAACATAGTCAAATGTCATTGCCTCCCAAGGTCCAAACACAAACGTTCCCCTTGTTCAAAATCAACAATTTACACAAGGTGGCCAAGTAACACAATCCATGACATCATCGACACACTATAACAGTCATGGCCAGAACATCCCTCAACTAATGACACACATGGCTGGGGGACACATCCCAACATATTCATCCAACATTCATACTCATCAACATGCACCCAATCATAACTTCCAATACCAACAACACACGTCATACGTACCACAACAATCGATACCACCACAATACACCAACATTCATCCACACCAGACAGGAACACATGGTGTGCTAGGCAATCCAACATATGGAAATGTAAACGACCCTACCATAGATGAACTCAAAGCAAGAATGAGGGATATGGAGAAAACTATGCAAAACATGTACATTTCAGGCAAGAAATCAGAAATATCATATGACCTGGATGTATACCCATTTGACACGAGCTTATACATGCCTGCATTTCCACCAGGATACATGTCACCCAACTTCACAAAATATAGAGGCAAGACAAATCCCATTGAACATGTTCGCGAATTTGCAACCAACTATATGGATATCGCCTATGAACCAACATACTTGATGAGACTTTTTTCCAAAAGTCTGGTGGGTCAAGCCCTTGAATGGTTTTTAACTCAAAAAGATATCCACACATGGGATGAGCTCAAACAAAAATTCATAAGAAATTACGCGTACAACATTGACATGGATACCTCTATCACTAGCTTGTGCAATCTCACGCAAGAAGACTCTAGTGAGACATTTATTCCATTCTTTCAAAAATGGAGAAGCCTTGCTAGTCGATGTCACATTGACATTCCTGAAAGGGAAAAAGTCAACATGTTCGTCCAAACACTCCTAGGACCCCTAAAATTTGCATTGCAAATACATTGTTGCACAAACTTCACAGAAATGGTCGAAAAGGGAGTCTAGATTGAGAAAGCACTTATCGCAAAGGGAGAACTGAGATATGGTTCCAAAAACACGAACGCCAATCCACCAGCTGACAAAAACAAATATTGGGTTAAGAATAAGCATGTTACAAATGACGGTGTTGTTGATGCCAAGACTGCAAACACTATAGGTCACGTATTGGCCCTGAAAGGGGTTCAACAACAAAACAGACCAACAACGACATTGATACCTCCTCCCAATACTTCTTCAAACAATCAAAGTGGTCAAAATAGTCAAGGACAATATTGTCAAATGAGGCAATTTCCTAGGGGTCGCACATACACTCATTTGGGTGAACCCATTGAAGAAGTCCTTAAGAAATGCATCTAGCATGGGGTCATCACAATTCCGGACAAAAAACCATATGACCCGGGACAATTCAAACCAACATGGTGGAATGAAAATGCACTTTGCGAATACCATCGAGTAAAAGGGCACACAACCTCCAACTGTCATCAATTGAAAAATATAATACAAGACCTTATTGAAAATCGCACCATCGAAGTAGGTGGATCGCAATTCACCACCAATTCGGATCATAATATCCACAAGAATCCACTGCAGGATCATGGTTCTCATAATGCTTCCACTTCAGGTTCACATAACCAAGCTAACTTTGCCCGAGCCAAGTACGACTATTCTGGTGGACCTATTATAAATAATGTCAGAACTAATGATGAATACATCAATACCATCACGGTCAAGAGAGCACCCCAGTGTAATGCTACTACATGAAGTGGCAAGGTCACTATAGCTGGTCCGCCTCCCCCTAGACAAGCCAAGATCACTATACCGGGCCCATCAGCTAAACAACCACAACCTGCTAAATAGCCAAAACCTATCTCAACCCCACAACAATGGAAACCCAAGAGTCAGTTCAACCTCATTGACCAACTAGGAAAGACTCCCGCGCAAATATCTATCCTTGAGCTACTTCGTATCTCTCCTGCGCACAAAGAAATCCTAGACAAAACTCTTCTAGAGTCGTCGGTCCCTAAGGACATCGATGTCAATCAGTTTGAAACTATGGTGGGATATCTCACCACGCCGCACCATGTCACCTTTTCCGACCAAGACTACTCATGACATAAAACCAACCACAATGACGCATTACACATAGAAACTTTTGTCCATAAGCACAAAGTTATACGGGTTTTAGTAGATGGCGGAGCAGGGTTGAATATATGCTCCCTCAAATTGGTTAAGGCTCTTGGGTTCTCTGATGCGTGCGTAGACCCAACAAAAAGCATAGTGATCAAAGCATATGATGACGAGGAACGTTCTTCACGGGGTGTTATCTCTCTCCCTATCAGAGTGGGACCGGTCATTGTAGACACAACCTACCAGGTCCTGGATTTGGAACTACCATATAACATCTTACTTGGTCGTCCATGGATCCACGCACTAAAAGCTGTTCCATCCACATACCACCAATGCCTCAAGTTTCCTTTTGATGGTACAGAAGTAACCATATACGGAGACCCCGACCCCTTCCAATATTGTACCAACTTAAGGGGTATCTTCGAAAACTGAGTACCTATTAATCGAGAAGCACCTGGCTCCTCGTCGTCCAAATACATCAACCCTTCCACACTCATGTCATCTTCCACATCCACTCCATCCACGTCTTCCGCCATACCACCACCTTCCACCAACCCTAAGACTGAATCAACTGTCAAAATACAGGACCTCGACTGCGGAGAATTCAAACTAAATATAGCATACAGCATAACTACAATACCCACTCCTCCAAAGATACATGGTTGGCCATGTTTCAGAATGGAACCTCAAAAAACTTTCAAAGTTCCACCGAATACAGTTTTTATCAAGTGGGGAGACATGAGTGATGAAGACCTTGCGGACATCATAGGATGGATCTATAAGGATACAGTCGCATTACCTCCATTACCAATTCAAAAATATGGCAAGGGTTACAACATCATGAAGGCTAAAGGCTACGATGGTACTAGTGGCCTTGGAAAAAGTAAAAAAGGTCGAAGGGAACCCATAGAAACTTTTCAAACTCCGAAGTATCTTGGATTATGATTTGGGTCACCTGACAATGACGATCGACGTACTTGTGGACTTTCAAATGAGCGAGTACATGCTTCTGACAGTGTCAAGACTACTAGGGAAACCCTCACCGAAACAGACTCCCATGAGTGGGAATTTGGCTCGGAACGATCCCAAAGTGACTGTTGTCTTGACGATTTATTTGTCGAACCAAGGGAACTAACCTCTGAACAACGATTCTGGCAAACATTCAAAATTGAACAGGCACCAAACAGTCAAAGTCCTACTACCTCCTCCCATGCCATACAACACCCATCATCTGAACCCCATCAGTCCAATCAATCCAATCAGTCCAATCAGTCCAAAGTGTCAGACGACATTGATAACCAGAACTCTAAAACCTTCACTCCTTATTACGACAATGAATATGACACTAGTGAAGGAGAATATTGGATAGAGTCTAATGTAGAGTTGGATGATGATAACCTCATATACAACATCATTGAATCCATCTGCATGCTATCCGCATCCTCACCCCAGTTCACTAGCCTTGACAATGGCATCTCCTTAGTTTACCCTGAATTAGTCGATTGGGACCAACAAGGACCGCCAGTTCTGGACACATTTCAGAATGATGAGGAAATCGCCGAATTCATGGGACTACGAGAAAGCATACCCAGTGGGGACCACAAATCAGGATTTGCCATTGATTTGGACTACACGGCATACTTCGGCGAGACTGTTCAGTCCTCTAGTCGTAAAAGTAAAAATAAAGTAAAAAATGAAACGTCTCTAGGTGAAAATCGAAAGGCACCTCTTGACGATAAAATAGTAAAAATAAAGGACGTATCTGTGGGTGAAAACCTCTCGAAGGCAACCAAAGATGGAGGACTGGACTTTCTCCCCGTACAACAGGAGAAATCGGCCATGCTTATTGAGGACACAATAGAGGATAACATTTCAACTGCAAAAGACCCCAAGATGGTCCTATTTGCCGCATCATTGACTGATGAAGAGAAACCAGAATTTCATAAATTCTTTATAGAACGGAAAATCAACTTTGCATGGTCCTACGCTGACATGCCATGATTAGACCCAAAACTGGTTCTACATCATCTGCCACTATTACCCAATGCTAATCCAGTCAAGCAGAAGTTGCACAAAATGCACCCTCAAGTTGCTCTATTGGTCAAGGTCGAGTTAAAGAAATTACTGGATGCCAGATTCATAAGGTCTATAGATTATGCTGAATGGATTTCCAACCTAGTGCCGGTGACAAAGCCAAATGGGCTAATTCGGGTATGTACAGACTTTCGGGATCTAAATAAAGCATGTCCCAAGGACGACTTTCCTTTGCCCAACATTGACATCATAGTTGACCTAGCTACAAGACATGAGATGCTATCCCTCATGGATGGTTTCTCCGGCTATAACCAAATCCGCATTGCTCCTGAGGATCAGCACAAAACAACATTTACTTGCCCATGGGGTACATAATGTTGGAACGTCATGCCCTTTGGTCTCAAAAATGCAGGTGCCACATATCAAAGGGCTATGACCATGATCTTCTATGACATGATGCACAATATAATGGAAGATTATGTAGATGACTTGTTGGCCAAATCAGCAACTAGGAAAGATCATTTGAAGATACTCGACAAAATTTTTAAGAGACTTGAAGAGTACAAAGTTCGGCTAAACCCTAAGAAGTGTGTTTTTGGGGTCACATCAGGAAAACTATTGGGATACATGGTCTCCCAAAGAGGCATAGAGGTCGATCCGGTAAAGGTCAAAGCAATCATAGACATGCCTCCACCCAAAGGGATCAGTGAACTTAGAACTCTGTAGGGCAGAGTACAATCTATTCGTCGTTTCATAGCCCAACTGCAAGATAAGTGCCACCCATTCCAGTATCTATTGCGCAAGAGTGTCCCCTTTATATGGACGGACAAATGTCAAGAGGCCTTCCAACAAATCAAAGATTATCTACTGTCAACACCAGTCCTCATGCCACCCATTCATGGAAAGCCATTAATTCTATACATCTCAACTACTAGTTCAGCACTGGGGGCATTGCTGGCCCAAAATGATCATAAAGGAAAAGAAAGAGCAATCTATTACATCAGCCACACACTGATAGGCTATGAGTTGAATTATACATACATTGAATGTGCATGCCTCACTGTTGTCTTTGCATCCCAAAAACTAAGACACTATATGCTCAGTCATCAGACACAACTGGTTGCCAAAATTGATCCGTTGAAATATCTACTAAGTCGAGCAACATTAACAGGTCAGTTGGAAAAATGGGTCATGATACTAAGCGAGTATGACATACAGTATGTTGAGCATAAGGAAATAAAAGGGCAAGTAATAGCAGATCAACTAGCGGATGCACCAATTCAAGCCACTCATCCACTAGTAACTGATTTTCTCGATGATTCCATTTTTCATGCAGAACCGGCAACACCATGGAAGCTATATTTTGATGGGTCTCATACTGGTCATGGCTCAGGCGCTGGAATCTTGTTTATCACACCGCAGGGAGATTCAATTCCTAAGTCATTCAGGATCGCTTTCCCTTGTACAAATAACATTGCTGAATATGAAGCACTAGTCATAGGTCTCAAGTTGGCAATCAAATGGAAAATTCAGACATTGCTTGTATTCGGGGATTCCCAGCTGGTAATCAACCAAGTGAATGATGATTATGAAACAAAGGATGAGAAGTTGCTTCCCTACAAGAGGATGGTGGATAGTTTCCTGACATACTTTCAATTGATCTCTTTTGAACAAATCCCCAGGGTAAAGAATAAGGCAGCTGATGCAATGGCTACTATCAGTTCTCTCTTGGACATCCCTAAAAATGTGCCACAATTTGAATTTCTGGTAGAATAGCTTTTGATACTGGCATATGATATCCCGGAGTCGAAAATGGTTTGCGAACTTGTTGGTCCCAACTCTCCTTGGTATCAGGACATTTACGACTACTTAAAATCTCAAACCCTTCCACCGAACTTATCCAATAACCAAAGGAAGTCCTTCATCAGAAAATCCGCAAGGTATGCCATTATCAATGACACCCTATACCGCCGTAGTTTCGACGATACCCTCCTTAGATGTCTTGACACCGAGGAAGCATGTACGACCTTACGAGAAGTACACGACGGTATATGCGGATCTCATTCGAGTGGTCCTACGCTAGCTAAGAAACTAACGAGACTTGGGTATTATTGGCCGACAATGGAAAAGGATGCAATTGAATATGTCAGGAATTGTCGAAAATGTCAAATACATAGTGACTTGGTCCATGCTCCAGTGCAGGAACTCTGGCTGATCACTTCTCCTTGGCCCTTCGCTCAATGGGGACTTGACCTCGTGGGTAAGATTCATCCAACCTCATCCAACGGCCATAAATTCATTATTACCGCCACTGAGTATTTCACAAAGTGGATTGAGGCCATCCCATTGACATACATTACCGGCAAGCAAATATCAAAGTTCATCCTTAACTACATCATTTGTCGGTATGGCCTTCCACAGTCAATCATCACTGACAATGGACGTCCGTTCAAAAACCAAGATGTACGTGAGTTATGTGAACGATTCCATATCCAACACCACTTTTCATCTCCATACTACTCCCAAGGAAACAGCCAAGCTGAGGCATCCAATAAAACCATTGTCAAGATATTAAAAAAGACTGTCAATGACGCTGGCCGCGACTGGCACATACAACTTAACCCTATTCTGTGGGCTTACCGAACTAGCATTCGTACACCTACAAGAGCTACCCCATTCACTCTAGTCTTTGGCGCTGAAGCCATCTTACCCATTGAGGTCGAAATTCCTTCGCTACGAGTTTCCTTGAAGGGTCTAACTAATGAGGAGGAGTACCGACAATCACGCTTGCACGAGCTGGAAATGCTGGATGAAAGACGACAAAATTCACTGTATCATCTCCAAGAATATCATAACCCCCTTTGTCGCAGCTACAATAAAAAGGTTATGGTCAGAAAGTTTGACATTGGCGACCTAGTTCTCATGCAGAACCCCAAGAACCAAGTAGATAGAGAAAAGCCAGGAAAATTTGAACCAAACTGGCTGGGTCCCTATATTATCATATCTTCCTTTGGTTCTGGGGCATATCAATTGGCAACTCTAGATGGGGAACAGTTGACTGAGCCCATCAATAGTTTACATCTCCAAAAGTTCTACACATAGCATCAGAGGATGGAGCTGAAAACCATAAAATACAAAAAAATTGAAAAATGATAACAATCGTCACCTTGATGAAAACCTGGCAAACAGGCATCTTGGTGACACCAAAAAAATCAAAAAATCATGAAAATAGTAAAGAGAAAAATGATTCGTTCAATAGTGAAAACCTAGCAAACAAGATCTTTGAACAAGTACCATGGTGAAAACCTGGCAAACAGGCGCCATGCGTAATCAATCATTGCTCTGCCATCTACTGTCACTTTGTCTAACTTGGCCTAGGATGAAAGGTATTTTCTACCATTATTCTGCAAATCGCTATCACATCCTACCCGACCTGTCATAGTAGCTAAATGATTGACATCAGGTCCTGACGATTGTCCGTCTAACAAGTCAGCAACATCATGTCCTTATCCCTTGCAAGTGGCCAAGTCTTAGACCTGATTGGGGGCAAAATGTTTACCATGCAACTGTAATGGATGTCACGTATGATCACAAAAACATTGCAAAATGTCTTGAAGAAAGACCAAAAACATCATAAAAAGTCCTGAAAAAAAAGACAAAAACATTACAAAATGTCTTGAAAAAAGACAAAAACATCATAAAATGTCCTAAAAAAAAGACAAAACATCATAAAAAGTCTTGAAAAAAAAAAAGACAAAAACATCACAAAATGTCCTGAAGAAAGACCAAAAATATCATAAAAAGTCCTGAAAAAAGACAAAAACATCGCAAAATGTCCTAAAAAAAGACAAAAACATCACAAAATGTCCTGAAAAAAGACAAAAACATCACAAAATGTCCTGAAGAAAGACCAAAAACATCATAAAAAGTCCTGAAAAAAGACAAAAACATCATAAAAAGTCCTGAAAAAAGACAAAAACATCGCAAAATGTCCTGAAAAAAGACAAAAAAATCATAAAACGTCCTGAAGAAAACCAAACAAAACATCGGACTGCTCGAAGCACACAAGCGCACTGTCATCTCTGGTCAAAGTCAATCAAGTCAATTAGTCCTTGTCATCTGTCTGAACTACGTTGTCTCTACGCATTTGCTATGTAGGCAAGACTCATACTTGAGTCCTTGAGACATTAGGTCAGTCCTTTAGGTTTGTCAAAATAAAATCATGACACAATCTTTGGTCATCAAGACAAAGTCATTGGTCGTGTCGAACTATGAGGTCTCTGAGTGTATGACGTAGGCAAGGCCATGTATCGATGAGCCCCCGAGGCCGCACTAGGTCAGTCCATTAGGGTTCATGGCACTACACTGGCACACACGTCAAAGGTCTTCAATCGTTTTCCACATGGGAAAACTCCTAAAAAAAAGGAAAACAATCTCTTATTCAACATGACAATCTCATTAGTGTGTCACTCATATCATCAAGGTAATATCAGCATCTAGTCAAACACAAGTCAAATTCGGTCAAATCAAGTCAAATCATCAGAAACCAGTCAAACTATCAAATTTCAGTTAGTCTTTAGATGAATCCTTCTGAACAATAACCGTTGTCATTTACGCCTTAGGATGTGTCCTTCCTAGGCGTCATCATCGTCCTTTTGACATTTTGAGTGATCTTCTTGACAATTAAAGATCACTCTTCCTGACATCAGTATTCTTCAGATGAGTCCTTCTGAAGAACCAACTCTGTCATTTATGCCTTAGGATGTGTCCTTCCTAGGCATCGTCATTAGTTTGAGGGACCCCTTACGACCATTAGGGATCAAATCCTCTCGACATCGACATTATTCAGGATGTGTCCTTCCTGAATTGACCAAGTCTCAACATTTTTCAAGGTCATCAAAACTTTAAACATTCGGACATCTCGACATTATCAAACATGGCATCTTGACATCAGAACAGTGGATATCCAGATGCACTTGGCAAACACTTGACAATTGTCTTTTGATCTTTTATCATGTTATTAGTTTTTCAGTGAGATCCCACTAAGTAGGATTTAGAGAAGCAGTGACGTAGCATGACAATTGACACGCATGACTACTAGCTTCTCAGCGAGGTCTTGATCCTGGGATTTAGAAAAGCAACGACATATCATGATAGGGACTTTATTTTTGTATTTTGGCAATCATGTCACTAGTTTCTCAAAGATGTCCTAGAAACAGGATTTAGAGAAGCAGCGACGTTTCATGATCTGTCCTTGTCTTTTTTTTCTTGTGGTTGATTCGGACAAAGACTGGGGCAATAACGCTCTTGGTATGAGTCACGATCTTCCTTGTCTGTGACTGCTTGTCTTATGTGACGGTACGGCCTTGCACACCTTGATCTCTGTCATATCATGGTGTTTGTTGGCCATCACAACAATCTGCCCAATGATGATTAAGAGCAATAAATATTAAAAGTCCTATGGTAAGGTTTGAAGGATTTGGTCTAGGAATTAACATGCATCATCTTTAGTCGTGTCATCTTCTCTCACCCATCTCATATAAGCATTGCATCCATATCATCATCCATATCTTTTGCACTAACATTCCTTTGTCTCTTCATATTCTAGTCTCCTAACCAATTTCGAGAGCACACCCATGTTCTTGGAACCTGTCTGTCCTCTCGAGGGGGCATACCATAACCCTCCTCATCATTCTTCCTCATCTTATTTTGCACTGGGGCATTTTTCAACTTATTTTCTTTGTCACAATGCGACATGCTACATTATGACAAAGAGGGGCAAAATGTAGACACCTAAAAATGACCTAGGCCTGCAAGCTTCATTTTTACCACTTTCGTCCTAGCATAATTAAGACATTTAATTATGTCCTTCGTCCACATTCGACTATTGATTAAATAATTCATAATTATTTAATTAATTCATGTCAGTTATTCTTCATGATTATTAAATAAATAAATTTTATTTATTTATTAAATACGTCATTAACTGTCTAGGTCTTTCTTTAATTTATTTAATTCCCTCTTCTGCATTTAATTCTTATTGATTATTAAATAAATGAATTTCATTTATTTATTTAATACGTCACTGATTGTCTTAATTAAATAAATTGATTAATTTAATTAATTGGTCTTATCTCCTAAATTAAATAATTAAAATTTAATTATTTAATTGCCAATTTCATATTCTTCTCATTTTAAATAAATTAAATTATTTAAAATGTCATGTCAATCCTAACTGTGAGTCCATTTTGATAAATAATCTGAAAAAGATTATTTATTATCTCATAAAATCATTATTTTGAATTAATTTAATTCAAAATAGTAAATAATCTTCCAAAAATCAAGTAATCGGGCAGATTCTTGATTTTCCAAATCTGATCTTCAGTCCAAATCTTATCTTCTTGATTTTTCAAATCTCGCAAATCAGGCAATCTTATCTTCTTGATTTTTTGAAAATCTTTATTTTCTAATTAATTGTCTCATTTATTTTCCACCGTCGATCCGATTTTATTCTGACCGTTCGATTAAGGATTTTGCCCTAACCCTAATTAGGGATTCTTAGGTTTAATCTGGATCGTTCATTTCATCAATTTATCTCGTCCGTCCATTCAAAATGGCCTTTTCTATAAAATGCCATCTTCTTCTCATTTTTGGGAGACACGCACATTTTGACATTTTGCATAGTTATTATAGGCATTTGCTTTCACACTTAAATCTCCATAGGCAATTTCATTATTTATTATTATAGTCATTTAATCAAGGCATAGGCATTGTCAATCATAGGCTTTTAGACATAGGCATTTAGATTTTGAGTAAATCCTTCAAAACTTGCTTTAGTCTTGTCATTCGTCATAGTTGCTCATACAAATCTGAGGGCATCTTCATTTACTGCAAGCAAAGGAGGTGTAATGAAGGTCAATCATGGAAGATGGAGATTCTTGGTAATATCATTCCTTTTCTTTTCATCATTTTCCTTTGTACTTCATTATTTCAATGGATTTTAGTGTTATTTGATTTAACCATCTAACAATCTGATTTTTCCCTTGATTACACTTATAAGGAAGCTATATCTTCAGATGAGAACAAGATTTGGACATAAGTTATGCATGAGTAAATGGTTTCCTTGGATACTTGTGACATGTTGGATCTTGAGATTTTTCCCAAAGGAAGAGAGGCCATTGGTTGTAAATGGATCTTTAAAAAGAAAATTGGAGTAGATGGTAATCTTGAAAGGTACAAGGCTAGATTAGTAGCCAAGGGCTACTCCCACAGAGAGGGAGTTGACTTTAATGAAATATTCTCTCCTATTGCTAAATTAACTTTTGTTAGATTACTTTTATCTATTGTTGCTGCTTTTGGTTTAGAGATAGAGCAAATAGATGTGAAAAATGCTTTCTTGAATGGGGATCTTGATGAGGAGATTTATATGAGGTAGACTGATGGTTTTTTGGTAAAATGAAAAGAAGAATTGGTTTACAGGTTAAAGAGATCTTTATTTGGATTGAAACAGTCACCAAGAATGTGGTACCTGAAGTTTGATGCTTTTTCATTAAAAATTGGTAATGTTAGGAGTGAGGAAGATCATTATGTTTAGATAAAAATAATTGATGATCAGCTTTTAATTAGTATCTTGTATGTTGATGACATGTTGTTTATTGTTAACAAAAAGTTAATGATCAAAGAATTGAAAGCACAACTCTCTAGCACATTTGAGATGAAAGATCTAGGGGCTACAAAATACATCCTTGGTGTGGAGATTAGCAGAGATAGAGGTAATAAAAATATTTGCTTAAGTCAAAGCAACTATGTTGATACTATTTTGAAATGGTTTAACATACATGATAGTAAACCAATTAATATTCCTTTACCAGTTGGCACGAAGTTAATTTTATACATGAGTCCTAAATCAGATTTTGATTATGAGGAAATGTGTGAGATTCCTTATGCTAGTGTAGTTGGTAGTTTGATGTATGCAATGGTTTGTACAAGACCAAATATAGTCCAAGAAGTGGGATTTCTAAGTAGGTTTATGTCCTACCTTGGTAAAGAACATTGGACTTATGTTAAGAGGGTGTTTAGATATGTACGACGTACTTCTGATTACTATTTGGTTTATCATTCTTTTAATGATATTGATATTATGCATAGATCATTGGACATACATGGTTTTGTTGATTCATATTGGGCAAGAGACCTAGATAGTCGGAGGTCAACAAGTGGTTATGTGTTTACTTTTTTTGGAGCTGTAATTAGCTGGATGAGTAAGCGGCAACCCATGGTTTATTTTTCCACCATAGAAGTAGAGTACATGGATTCTACACATGCATCCAAAGAGGCAGTTTGGTTACAAGGACTTGGGAAAGATATTGGTTTTAATTGCAAGCTATGAACCCCTAAACCTGCAAGTGCACAAAGATGACAAACATGGTTAGATGTTAGATCAAAATGCATGCAAATATGAGAGATTCCCCATAAAATCCATCTATTCAAGCTAAAATTAGGAAATAAATAACAAAACTCAAATAACAATGAAAGTAATCTTAATTAAACTAATAACATGATGATCTTATGGGGGAATTGGTGCCAATGAAGTGTTGCAATTGGCCCTTTCCCAACTCCTATGTTGCAATAATATGTGAATCTAGAAATGGTCAAATCTCCAAAGAGATTTGAGCATAACCTTGGTGCAAATGTGAAAATGTGATGAATGTATGGATGAAATGAGCAAAATTAGTCCTCAATTGAAGACAGTAACTTTGCATGAAGATTGTGGATGAGAAATGAGGAGAAGAGTCTCCAATTTATAGACTTCTATTTGGAAGAAGTGAGAAAGATTGAGCAATGTGGGAAAAAAGATAATCCAATGACATTGTGCCACTTGTCCACATGTGATTGGATGAGGAATGAGCACATTTTGGCCAATGTGCATGATAAATGCATAAATTTGAATTTGAAATGGTGAGTTCACTTGTTGAAGGGGGAAAAGAAGTGAAGTTAATGTCACATTGGCTCAAGGTCAAAGACATGTAAGAGGCATTGAATGCCTTGTTGGAAGGACCAAGTCCACTTGCCCTTTTTGAATTCAAATGAGGGAATATTCCCTTTTGATGCTTTATGAAGGAAAACAGAGAATTAAAAAATCAAAGTAATTGATTTATTGTGCAAGTTGCATTCTCTAGAGGATTTTAGTGAGAGGGATTAAGTTAATCATGGATTTGATTAATTTAATGAAAAATTAGGTGATGTGACAATTTTAGACTTAGATTTATGAATTGATTTAAGTCAAGAATTGAGAGGAAATAATTTATCAAATAAATGATTTAATTTATTTAATCAAGAAGGAATATGTTAGATAAAATCAAATAAGATTTAATTTAATAGGACTTTAGAGATTTTAATTAAATAAAATGATTTATGTAATTAAACAGGGATACGATGGTTAGTTAAATTAATTGATTAATTTAATCATTGAAAGAGGAAGACTTAATCCAATAAATAATGATTTATTAAATTAAGAGATAGAATGTGATGAAATGTTGAGAATGTGATTTAAGAGGAAGCGTTGTTAGTAATCGGGATCAAGTATGCCAAAACGAACTTGTACATTTTCCATGTCTAAATTTTGCCCCTCTTTGAAGCAATGTACTTGTTGCATTGATTCAAAGAATAAACTGTTGTGATCAAAGGTCTGGGATTTTTTGAATTTTTTCTGATGCCCCACTACTGCCCCCAACAAAAGGATATTGTTGGATATTGCCCCCTCAAGAGATTGGACGAAAATTGTGATTTTTGGATGATCTCACAAAAAATAAACTGATAAGGTGTGAAACAGCCTCCGGATGCCTCGGATCGTGAAAAATGCGTTCACAATGTCCAAAGTAGTGCATAATAGCCTCTCGGTTGGGTGAAACTGGGATTAAGAGACCAAAACTCTAGTTGGAAGGTCAAATTAGGTCAAAAAACCCTAATTTTTAGGCTTAAATAGACCTCAAGGGGTGATTTTTAATTCATTTGCAATTTTAGCTTTTAAAAAAATTACTCTTTAAGCTCTGAGTCACGGTTGAAATGGTGCAACTACAACTTCTCAGGCACATGTTGGAGAGGGTTCGAATGTGCTAGCGGCTAGCCTGCGCAGGACCTGTGGTATGTACCCCTATCCAACCTTTAAATTTATCATTTTATGTGCATTAAATAGGGTCAAAGCTCTATACAAAATGTGTGGCGCTATATGGCACCATGGAAAATTCCTTATCACAACCACGTGGTCCCCTATTGCACCGCATATGCGAAGTCCGCCACATGGGCCACTTTGGAAAATAGGGTGTAGTTGACCAAAAGTTCGTCGCGTGTCCCTACTCCATCGCACGATGTAGTTAGGAAATTAGGGTTTTCCTTAAGTAGGACCACATATGCAAAGTGCGTCGTGCGGGCCTCTTTGAGACTATTAAAATTTCATACTCCACCGTGGTGATGCAGTTTGGAACTTTCCAAACTGGGTCGCACCCACAAACATCGCCGCATTTTCTAGTTTAGGGCAAAATTTAACGTGAGATGCAATGAAACTTTTTTTCTGACGCGATGGCCTTCCCTGTGCAGGAGGAGCCTGGTGTATGTTACTCACATGAGCACTGATGGCTGGTGGTTAGAAAACTAGAAGGTATGCATGATTTGGTCTAGGAGCACCTTGGTGCCCTTGGTCTCTGGTATGTTTTGTACGTCCCTCCCATTCGGGCTCACTTAGGTATGATTACGGCTCTAGAAGAGCGATGGCATAGTGAGACTTCCTCCTTCCATCTTCCTACCAGTGAGGCCACCATCACTCTTGAGAATGTATGGCGCATCCTCCTATTGCCTATTCACGGGACCCAAGTCATCTATGATCTAGATGGTGGTAGAGAGGCTTGTTACGGGGTTATGGAGTTGGATGAGATTGAATTTTGTGATGGTCAGATCAACTTAGAGCTATACCACAGCCGCGTGCCTACATACAAATTGATTATTGCTGCTATCATCTCAGGCCTTGTAGTACCTGATCAGTGGGGTTGATACTTTAGTCCACAATGGGGACTAGCATGGGATCAAATGGTTCACCGCAGGGAGTGCTTTGCTTGGGAACTGGTATTAATAGCGTCCCTTTATAGGGATCTTCATGATTTTTCTTATTTGGACAGCAGGTCCATCGGGGCTGGAGGTACCTTACTACACATTTGGACATGGGAGAGGATCCCAGTGCTTCACCCAGATATTACACTAGTTCTCCTAGAGATAGATGATCCCTTTGTTTGGTAGTATGGTGGGGCAACGATGCCCTTTTCTTTCACTGGCATAGGTTTTATTCCGTATTAGCAGCGAGTTCTCGATGAGATGAGAGAGTTCATCTGGAGATCGTGGATGGGTGTTGGTCCATGGTGAGATGATGATCAACAACTCTTCTTTGCCCAACAGGTTAGGTTTATGCAGGGCTGAGAACACACCATGATTGAGAGGTATCTTTCAAACAAGGTTTCTCATCAGTTCGGGGAGGTACAAGACAAGCCTGATGAATAGTATGTGGCCATCTTTGCATGTATGACCAGAAAGACAACATGGGGCCAACCCATCTGGCAGCTGAGGTGGTGTCCTCATTTAGGAAGTTAGTGGCTCAACCATGGCCATATGATCAGGGGTCGGCAGATGCGGGGGTCACTACAGCTTATACGACACGGTTCAAACCTCCACTTAGATTGATAGTTCCAGGTGCAGTTGTCCCACGACGTAGACGCAAGAGTCAGACAACTAGTAGAGGGCGGGACAGAGGATGAGGTGGGGCACCTCCTCATCAGACACCTCCCAGGGATGTGACACAACAATCACCTATTCGATTAGGGGAATAGGATGGTCAGCCGAGGGTAGATCCTCAGCAGCAGCCAGCACAACAACCTGATCATCAAGATGTGTTGATTTAGCAGTTATAGGGGTAGGTACAGGCTCTAACTGTGGAGGGAGACCAGGCATGATTCAAGAGGGATCAGGAGATAGGATGACGGAGAAAGTTAGAGAGTGCAACGTCCTCATCCTGGGGCCGATTAGTCGATATTCGTGATTACAAAGAGGCCATCAGAGAGGCCAAGTACTATTGGCAATATTACCACCAGGTAGTACCATCAAGCAACAGAGTGCCAAACTTTTCCTAGTAGACAAGGAGGCGACCGACAGAGGCCCATGGTGAGAGATGGGATGGGGAGGGCAGCAGCCAGCAGGGCCTACCCCCCTCTTGATCACAGGATAGTTTGCTTCATTTTTTATATACGGGCTGCAATATTTGGCCTTATTGTATTATGTATTCGATGTACATCTGATCCAATTTGTATCATAACAGTGTTTTTTGATGATATATATGAGATGATTCACCCTTTTATGATATGTATGGTGCACATGTATGATATGCAGATGTATAATATGCAAATGTATGATGCTATGAGATGTTTCTATTCTTATGCTTATGTGATGTGATGTATTTGATGGATGCATTTCTTTTTGTATATTTTTTGTGTTTTAATGATGTAATGCATATTAATGATGGTAATGGATGCAAATGGTAATGGTTGCAAATGGATGTAAATGATTATGTATGATGCAAATGATATGTTTAAGATGTTTAGGATAACAACTTTTTATAATTCTTCATAACT
Source organism: Sequoiadendron giganteum (assembly GCA_007115665.2). Taxonomy (NCBI): domain Eukaryota; kingdom Viridiplantae; phylum Streptophyta; class Pinopsida; order Cupressales; family Cupressaceae; genus Sequoiadendron; species Sequoiadendron giganteum. Next base: position 50,956,828 of record CM021103.1, on the reverse strand, counting down.
TATGATAATGATATGATGCAATGTGCTTTTGATGCTAACGATCTAGTGGATGCAAGATGTATGCATGGGCGATGCTTTAATTATTGTTATGATACCATGTTAGTGTAGAAGGAAGATAGAAGAAGAATTCAGAATTAATGAGTTAGTTAGGATGGTGATGGTGATTTGCATTGTTAGGAATTGGGATCTTCAAAGGGTCAATTGTGTTATGTTTGATAACACACATAGGTATGATGCATCAAGGTATAAAGGACTAGGATGGCGTGGTACTTAGTGTGATGGACTTTGAATCAACAATAAGATAGGAGTATTTTTTCTACAATTTAACATACATACTTAATTTGGGATGTAGTTCAGACATTCTAAACATTTCAGACCAAAACATAGAAAAGCAAGCTTTCCTATGTGGTCAACCAGATATCGAAAATGTCATCTCCACAATCCAAACAAAACATATATGACTAAGTTATTTTACAAGGATATCCAACAAGCACAGTAGATAAAAAGATAATGATCATTGCCCCATTCCTTTCTCTCTAAATATGTTTGGTTTAGGCATCATCGAGAGGTCCTTGGAATGGGCACAAAATAAGATAAGGCAATAAAAGACTAAATAGAGAAAACCAAACAAGCTAATGTTCTTCATATCGCTAGCCACGACTAACTACTGTGAGGGGTACCTGATGCCTATGTCCATCACAGGAAAGCTTCATCCTAGGACATGTAGTGATCAGGGTTTTGATGGGACTGATTGGGTGATAAGCTATCGATACTCCGAGTTAACAAACTTGCTTGCTTACTGACTTAGATTTCAGAGTTTTGATAATTAAGTGTTCACTTTGGAACCTACTAGAATTGCTTCTGATTGACTCACCAAAGGGTGAAGGTGATGATTGATTTTATTATGAATGACGACAATCACAGGTGAAAGCAAGATGAAATGTATGCACTATTTTGGTTTTTTCAAATATTTTGAGGTTGTTTTTGGTATTTTCACATTTTTCAATGTTTTTGGTATTTTCAAGATTTATGACAAATAGACTAACTTAAAGACCTATCCTAGGTGTCTCGGGAGATGATCCATAGATTAGCCTTGCCTACATTATATACACAAATACCATGTAGTTTGACTGACAACAGACTTGACTCAATGATAAGATGGACAAATGGATTGCCATTTTATTGCTTAAAGGACTAACTTAAGATGCAGACTAGATGGGCAAACGGATTACCAATGCAACGGATGCAAAAAGGACTGACCCTAACTGTCTTGGGGGATGATCAAGGATCAACCTTTCCTACATTCAAGCTTAGAGATGACATAGTTCGACAAGGTGAAAAACTGACAGGACTCAATGATGAATTTTTTGAAGATTTTCTAATATTTCAACATGTTTTTGGATTTTGAATGATTTGGATGTTTTTGGATTTTTGATGAATTTGAAGAAGATCACGAGAATATAAACGAATCTGATCCAATGTATGTGGGAACATGCCCCCAGCGTGGTGTGATAGACTACTTCGATGAAGGTTGGACGAACTAACCCTAGGAATGCCAAGTAGTACCATGGTGGAATATGGTATGGACACCAGCTCAGGCTATGGTATGGATGTGAGTAGATGGGTGGATGGATGTTTTGAGATGCGATGGAATGAGTGAGTCGTGCAAATCCTTGTAGATGGGGGGTGCTTTATTTACACTTGGTGCCTATTTTCCAGGTTTTCACCAAGGTACTTGTCCAAAGCGCCACCAAAGTGGTTTTCACTAGAGGACAAATTTTTTCTCTTTACTATTTTCAATCCTTTTTTTGATTTTTTTGTTGTCGCCAAGACACTTGTTTGCCAGGTTTTCATCAAGGTAACCATTTTTTCAGGACTTTTTCTGATTTTTGTATTTTTTGGTTCTATACCTTACAAGTTCTTAGGCATAAATTTTTTTGGAGGTGTGAACTATTCATGGGCTCCTACAAAGGTTCGCCTTCTAGTGTCGACAACTGATATGCCCCAGATTTTTAACTTGTGGTGATGATGAAGGGTCCCATCCAGTTAAGCTCAAACTTTCCTTTTGTATCCGGGTTTGGCACATTCTTTTGGTTTTCTTTCAGCACAAGGTCACCAACTTGGAAAGTGTGTTGCCTGATCTTCTTGTTGTAGCTCCATTTCAGGCAATTATGGTAGACCTGTAGATGATTCAAGGCATCCAATCACCTTTCATCTAGTAATTCCAACTCATTTAGTCTTGTAACCCTATATTCCTCATCTGTGATGAGGTTTTACAATGATATCCTCAGTGACAGGAGCTCGATCTCGATAGGGAGGATGGCTTCTGATCTGTAGACCAGGGAGAATGGGGTGGTGCCTGTTGGCATATGGATGCTAGTGCGGTAGGCCCATAAGGTGGGATTTAACTATAGATGCTAGTCACGACCAGATTCATTAACTATTTTCTTGAGGATTTTCAGGATGGTTTTATTTGTAGCTTATGCTTGGCCATTGCCTTGTGGATAGTATGGGGTGGAAAAGCGGTGCTAGATTTTGAATTTTTCACACAAATTGTGAACATCCTAATTTTTGAAGGGCATCCCATTGTCAAAGATAATTGATTGGGGAACACTGTATCGACAAATGAGGTAGTTCAAGATGAACTTTGATATTTTTTTTCCTGTGATATAGGTTAGGGGAATTGCTTTGACCCACTTTTTACAATATTTAGTGGTGGTGATAATGAAATTGTGGCCATTGGATGAGGTGGGCGAGATTTTGCTGATAAGATCGAGCCCCCACTGTGAAAAGGGCCAAGGTGTAACAATGGGATGTAGTTCTTGAGCTGGTGCATGAATGAGGTCTCCATGGTGTTGGCACTGTAGATACTTTCTGACAAAGTCATGTGCCTCTCTCTCCATTGTCGGCCAGTAGTACCTGATTCTCAGCAATTTCTTAGCCAAGGTCATACCACTCAAGTGCGAACTGCATGTTCCATTGTGTACCTCAGTTAGAGCAGTCATGGCCTCCTTAGGTTTTAAACATCATAGCAAGTTCCATTGATACTTCTACGGAAGAGGGTCTCTCCTAGCATGACGAATCATGAAGACCTTTTGACAAAGGTTCGCTTTAGGTTCAGGGTGATGTCAATTGGGAGGATTCCTAATCTTAGGTAGGTGTATATGTCATGGTACCAAAGATCATCAGGACCAACGAGTTCACATGCATATTCTGACTCTAGTACCTCGAACGTGGGTACGAGAAGCTATTCTATGAGGAATTCATGTATTGAGATGTTGCGAGGAATGTCTAGCAAGGATCCAATTATTGCCATTGCATTGGCTACTCTATTGTTTGTCCTTGGTATATGCTCAAAGGTGATGTCAATGAATTTTTTGTTGAGGCTTTCCACCACCTTTTTGTACGGTGCAAGCTTATCATCCTTAGTTTGGTATTCATCATTGACTTGGTTGATGATAAGTTGCGAGTCCCCATAGACCTTTAATGCCATGATTCACCACTGTGCTGTAATATTGAGGCCTATGGTTAAGGCCTCGTATTTTGCAATATTGTTGGTACAGGGGAATGCCAGTTTATATGATCTGGGTATATAGTCTCCTTGTGGGGTGATGAAGAACACACCAACTGCTGATCCATATTTCATGTGAGAGCCATCAAAGCATAGTTTGCAGTGGTCAATTATATTGAGAATGAAAATGGACTCATCTGGAAATTCTGATACGAGCGGGTTGTCCATGTAGAGGGGAGCTTCTGCTAGTTGATCTACAATGACTTGTCCTTTAATCGCTTTTCACTCAACATACTCAATATCATATTCAGATAGTATCATTACCCATTTAGGCCATTCTACTTGTGAGCATTGCTTTTGACAATAAATATTTCAGAGGGTCTATCTTGGCAATCAACTTAATTTGATGAGCTAACATGTAATGTCTGAATTTATGGGCTGCAAATACTAGTGTCAGGCAAGCCTTTTATATTGATGTGTAATTGAGCTCGTGCCCCACCATTGCTCTAATAATATAGTAGATGGCCCACTCGGTTCCCTTTTCATCATGTTGGGCTAAAAGGGCACCAAGGGTGGCTGTTGTTGTTGAGATGTATATGATTAATGGCTTCCTAACAATTGGTGGCATCACCATAGGTGGTGTAAGTAGATATTCTTTAATTTTGTTGAATGCTTGCTCGCATTTGTCATCCCATCTGAATGCTACTCCCTTGTGGAGCAGTTGTGAATAGGCAATCTGATTGTCTTCTAGTTGTGCTATGAATCTCCAGATGGACTGGATTCTACCTTGCAATCCTCTGAGTTGCTTTAATGTTCTCGGCGCTTCCATTTCAAGGATTGCTTTTAATTTTGCAAGGTCCACCTCCATCCCTCTCATCGAAACCATGTATCCCTATAGCTTACCTGATTGTACTCAAAATACACATTTCTTTGGATTTAGTCTAACCTTGTATTGTTCTAGCCTGTCAAAGATAGCACTTAGAGTTGCCACATGGTTTAGTCTATTTTTTATTTAGCCAGTATGTCGTCCACATAATCTTTAATAGTTTTGTGAATCATGTCATGGAAGATCAGCATCATGGCTTTTTGGTATGTAGCTCCTGCATTTTTCAACCCAAATGACATCACATTCGAGCAGTACATGCCCCAAGGACATGTAAAGGTTGTCTTATGCTGGTCTTCCTTTGCTATCATTATCTGATTATACCTCAAGAAGCCATCCATTAGGGATAACATCTCATGTCCGGCCATCATATCCACTATCATGTCAATGTTGGGTAGTGGAAAATCATCCTTAGGACATGCTTTATTTAGGTCTCTGAAATTTGTGCAGATGCGGATGCCCCCTTTCGATTTTGAGACAGGTACAAGATTTGATACCCATTCTGGATAGTCGATCGAGTATATGAAGCCAACATCCAGAAGTTTTTGTAGCTCAATTTTGATGAGCAAGCCTATTTGTGGGTGCATCTTCCTTAGCTTTTGTCCAATTGGTTTTGCTCCAAGGTAAACAACCAAATGATGAACCACCACCTCAGGATCCAAACCTGGCATGTTAGTATAGGTCCATGCAAAATTTACCTCTCTTTCTTTCAGGAATGCTGCCAATAGTTCTTGTTCTTCTGTTTGAAGTGTTTGAGCATAGAATATGATTTGTGGCTTTGTTTCTGTTCCCAAGTTGATAGGGTTGCACTGTTCTACCAATACTGCTGATTTCCCCTAATGTAGAGCAGTAGGGGGGAGATTGAATCCTTCATCCTCCGGCACCTCAGAGAGTTTTTCACCATTGGATGCATCCTTTATTTTTATTGTGTTATGGTTAGAGAGTGTCAGAGTGTGGTTTTCACTCAATAACCCTGAGCTTATTCTCGATATTTTCCTTTTGTGACTGAAGGACTCAATCATCTCCCCATAGTATGCCTATGTGTCTAGTGTGGTGTTGAATCTAGCCTTGTGATCCCCATATAGAATTGTATCCCTTAGTCCCATGAATTCCGAGAGCGCCTCATCATTTTTGAATAAGTTGAGAATTGGTGGTTCTCGTTGATCGTGATCCATGAGTTATGGTTGTACTAGGGTGATTTGGTGGGTTGGTTGGTTTTGACTTAGCTATGGAGGCACTTATCATTAACAAGGTGGAATCTTCAAAAATCCTAGGGAGACCTGCTATGGTATCATCATCATCACTACTAGCACAAACATCGATGGCGTCAAAGGTGTAATTATCGAGTGGGATACCTAAGAAAATAGGTGGTCTAGGAGTGGTTGTTGTTACCTGAAGAGAGGACCTGATAGCTCTTCTGGGAGTACCTTTTCCATGTACGATTATACTCGAAGGAGTATAGCCAGGGCCAAGGTTTCGCATTCTTCTTTCTACAATGATGGGCTCCAACCATCCATCATTGTTTCTTCCAAGGCTTTGATTCATGTTATAGCCTATACCAAACATCATTTGTAACCCTCTATTAGTTTCCTCCATGGGTAGTGTGGGGGTGGGTCTTTCATCTTGGTATAGTGTGTTCGAGATGTCCTCTTCATCGATATTCTCCCTACTGAGATCCCCCCAATGGTGGAATCCAAAGGATTCTATTCTAATAGTGTGAACAGGTGTTTGAACTGGCTGGGGTTATCCATGCGACTAGGAGATTGTGGTAACTCTCCTATAAAAAATGCATTTCTTTTCAATCTATAATCATCGCATCCATTGTCCTAGATCATGTTTTTGATTTTGGATATGTTAGGGATGACGGGTGTCTCTGTCGCAGATGTGAAAGCAAGATTGGTTGGGTCTATGTATGAAGTAGATGGTCCTTCATCATTTTTTGGTACTTGGGGGTGTACACATCTAAAAATGGTCATGGTTAACCAAACCTGTTAATTAATTAAATATGAATTATTTAATTAATATTCTTAAGTCATCTACATATAAATAAATTTAATTATTTATTTATATTGTTCATTTTTCCAATTCATCTAGTTTAATTAAATAAATAAGTTTATTTAATTAATGCTACCTTCCTCTTAATTAACTAAATAGATTTCACAATTTATTTATATTAATTATCACAAGTTTAAATTCTAAATTTAAATGATATTCTTCATTTCACATTTAATTAAATAATTTCAATGTTTAATTAAAATACTTCCTAAATTCTTCACTCTTCTCAATAATTAAATATTTGCAGATATTTAATTAAAAAAAAAATTCTCTTCTCAATAATTAAATATTTTCAAATATTTAATTAAGAAGTTTTTCATTTCCCACACATAATTAAATATTATCTATTTTAATTATAGACACACCTTTCATTTGTTTCTTCATTTAACATTTGTCTCTTAAACTTCCATCTTCTTTTCAAATTCTCGATCTCTCACCGTTCATTTTAACAGGTTTGAACTCAACCGTTGATCTTGGCCAATTGAATTTTTGCCTTCAAAAATCTATAAATACAGCCCTCTTGTGAGTTGAAAAGAACCTCACATTCTAGATTTTCATATGTAGTTATTATAGTCGCATTTCAGTTTTATCAAGCATTTTAGCATCATAGCTTAATATTTTAGTCATGCATATGCACTTTCATTAAATCTTATTCTCTTAAGTGATTATTTCAACAAAGCTATTGTTTGCACAACTGAGAGACATCTTTAATTAAATTCCTGAGAGATAAAAGACAATGGGATGAATTTGAAGAAGCTGTTGTTTTAGAGTTTGCATTTACGCTTTCTAGATTAGTTTTTTTTAATATAATGTCTCCTTGGTGTGTTAATTTGCTAATTTAATTATTTCACAGTCTCTACAACATATTTTTGGTGCTCACAGTGGGGAATCCCCCCATTTTAATCTTTTATTTGCAAATTTTTCTGACAGGTGACGGATTGGAGTTGTGCTTCGGCACATATGATCTTTCTTTCGGCACAACCTGTTCCTGTTTCAACGCATCCCTAACCTATTTCGGTGCATCCACAGATTATTTTGGCGCATCCACAGACTGTTTCGACGCATCCAAGGACTGTTTCGACACATCTAGAGACTGTTTTCGTGCATCCAGGGACTGTTTTAGCGCATCCAAGGACTGTTTTTGTGCATCCATGGACTGTTTTAGCACATATAGTTTCTATTTTTTTTTTTATAGTCAATCTTAAAATGATCATATCTTGGTCATATTTTGGTCTTTTTCAGAGCTATTTTTTTTGAAATGGGGTAGAATTTCATAAGCTATCTAAAATCTCACTTAATGTCAAACCACAATGAAACTTGGTCTAAATTTTAGGGTTTTATGCTTAATCATTTATCTAACCCTCATAGCTTCTTATTTCTTGATTCCATCTAACATTTAGAGCTTGTATTACAGATTTTAAAGGACCATGGAGCATGAAAATGAAAGAAAAAAATTATAAAACGATTATAGCAAGTGTTTTTAAACACTTTGGGAGAAATTATAATCTCTTTCTTAAATTATTGTTTGGATCCGACGCGACCACAGCCAGAGGTTTTATTGATGTATGGGGAATAAAATGAAGCAATCCTAGGATAAAAATTTGAAATCTAGAATTTATCAATCTTAGGATAGTCACCACACACTATTTTTGTAATTAAAATGAACCCCATGCCTATTGTGAAGCAACATCTTCACTTAGTTTAAATCATTGTCTTTTGGTGCTATAAAAAGAACATTGTTTGCTTTGTTTGTGGCAATAGGTCTATGCTCTCCCCTTAACTGGGTGATCAAAATACCAGACTACCTTTTCATTTTTCGTACAATGTTTATAATTTTTTACATGCTTTAGAAGGCCTGTCATAGTGGGAAAAAGTACTCACCCTATGGGAATGACCTAAGTGGGAACAACCAAAGCCAGGTTTTCCAACCCACTATAATCAAAAGAAAATTTGGGGAAAGTCTGCAATTCGACAGTAGTGTGCAGAGATAACCATCCCCAAAGTCTTTGTTCTAAAGATTTGGAGGTCTCCTGAGGAAGTTAATTTGTTGTTATGCTGAACAGAAACCTTGACTACGAACCATAGTGTAGAAAGCCAGTCGAGTCGTTATCCAAACATCATTTTAATCATGATGCAAGGGGAGAGAAGAATCTGCCCCCAAGACACTCACCATATAGTCACCACAGATTGTTTGCTTTGGGGATTCAGTATCCACTTCTGTCACCTTGAGTATGCACCTAGAAAAGACAAAAACACAGGCGCCCTCTGGGGGTGACATGGCTATGTGAGTCGATGTGATTTTAAGCTATGGGCTGTGATTTCTATGATGACCTATTTGACAACTAAGAGTGAGTATGCTTGGAATGCTTATTTTTTTCAAAACTTGTGAAAATCTCAAGAACATACTCTCAATGTTTTAGATTATGTGTCTTTAAAAATAATTGTCTTCCTATTGCATGCTGTGTTTTCAAAACATTATTTCAGATAAGATCATCCAAAAACTTTAAAACATGTGTGATAGGGAAGAAAATCTTGTTCATAGGCTTTATGGAAATAGTTCAAATCAAGAGATAACAGAAGAAATGCTTCAAGAAGCTAAACAAGATCCACAGTTTCTCTTAACTATGGAAAAGATCCTAGAGCAAAATAAAGAAGGATACTTTCTTTTATTTAAAAACCGAGGTGCCAAATTTCCCTCTGACTACAATATGGAGAAAATTAAAGAGAATCCTAAAAAGAATGAAACTCCCTTAAACAATCTTAGTACTCTTACCCAGCAAGTAAGAGCACTCCAAAGGAAAATCAAGGAAATAAAAGGGGGCACAACTAAAAAGTCCTTCAACGGAAATATGAACATGACCTTTTCTCCTCCAAAAACAACATCAACCAAATTCAATGTTTCTGAATTTTTGCAAAGGTTAAAGGGGAAGCCCAAATCTAAGCCATCAAATAACATTGACCAATCCTATCATGCCATGCATTTATCTTCATCCCCCATAATTCAAAATTAACCTCATTGTTCTTCCACCCAACTCAATGATCCCATTCAATTACCTTCTTCTATCATATCCTCTACATCCAATAATTTGTTTCAATCTACACATCTCGATCAAAAAATTCTCTCTGCTCCATCCCATGATACCAAAATTATACAAACCCTTCCAATCTTTGATCAAGATCCCATATGTCAAGAATCATATGATGATCCCCTCCTTTCATTATTCACCCATGATAATCCTCTTCCATCTCAAGAACAAAATATTCTTCCAAGTCCTCCCTCCACCCCATCTTATGAATCCATACCCTCTCATGACTCAATCACATCAGGATACGATGGAAATTCTTCCATCGTATCCAAATCTTCATTTCCATCTAATGATCAAGCTACTCCATCTCCTTCATGTAATGATTCTTTTCCAAGTCAAGATCAAATTATCCCATCATCCTCATATCAAGGGCTCATCAAACCTCTTCAAGAAATGCCAACATCATTTGATCATATGGTTGAAAACATTGGTAATTTCTCCACAACTATTGAAGACAATGATCATAATCAATCCATCAATGAGCACTGTGAAGATATGTCTACCCCATCTAGTGATCAAATAAAAATTCATCAAGAGTCATTTTTTAGTTATGATCAAGACCCCTCCTACAAAGACCTATTTCAAGGAGTGTTGACAATATTTGATCCTATTGACATAATCCATGACCCATTAACCAATGATCAAATTGAAAATGTCTCTACACTGCCTAATAAGTTAGAGGACATATCTCAAGAACATATTTCAAAGCATGATCAACGACTATCACCAAGGTCTAGCAATGGTCCCTCCCAAGGCATATTGGCATCCTTCGGTCTCACGGTTGTGAATAGTGAAAGAATCCTCAAATCACCATTTGATCCAAGTTCACTCAAAGATCAAGAGTATATTGAGCCACTTCCCATACCTTATGACAATGTCCAAAAACCCTTTGAAAGCAATCCATCCTTTGAAATCGACCCATGTCAAGAACTTGATCCAAAACATGTCGAAAGTAATTCTAGAATTAGTCAAGATCAAGGATTCGTATCTCCCAGATACTAAAATAATCTAATGGGCACTCTCCCATCTATACAAGATATCACAAATGATGATCATATCCATATAGAACATACTCCTCCATCTACACATAATATACTTTCTTTGGATGGACACATAGATGATTTTCATTCAAACAAGAGTCTCATACTCTTACCAAGGAACAAGAGTATCTTACTGTTAAAATTTATACACATGGTCAAAATATAGAGAAATCTAGAGACATGTCAGAAATGGGTCATGAAGAAGGCTTCTACAAAAGTTATGAATTAGAAACATCGTGTGAAAGCATATCAAGAATGAATCATGAGAAACACTTTTACAAGGATAGTGAAGCATCAACACCTCTTGAAGGAGCATTACAATCCGATATCTCACAAGATCAAGATAAACATACCAATCAGGCATTCATCCCACTTATGGAAGATCCTATCACTTATAAACTTGGATCACTCACCTTTGTAAGGGGAAATTATCCTATCAATAAGGAAGTTGTCACTTTTGAAGATCCACCACAGAGCGGAGAAGGATTAGCACCTTGTTTCCAAGGTAAATCATATCCTATTGCAAATAGGCTTTTTCAACAAATGAATTATCAAGGCGGATTATTAGGCCTACATGAACAAGGCATCCTAGAACTAATGCAGATTATTTGAAATCCTAAGCATCAAGGGATCTCAACATATTAGTAATACTTTCATAAAATTGGGGGCAACTTCATCTTAAGAAAATGTCAACATAGGGAGCACAAAGAATCTTTATGATGAAACCAATGCCAATACTACAACTAGCCACGTCATGAATCTTCATCCACCCATCGCCCCATCCACAAATTGGGACCAACGTCAAAAGAAAGACTTGAATCAAAGCATGAAGAACGTTATCAAAGCAAAATAAGGTACAAAGCATATCAGACAAATCAAATACACTTGGATACCAAAAAATACAAAGAAAGATTATCCCTATCAAAATCCATCAGTCAAAGAAACTATGGGGAAAAATTAAAAAGGGGCAAGTATCCATCAAAGATGTCCACAAAGGAAAAAGAAAGCTTCTCAAGCAGTTGGTTCTAATTCCATGCACACTTCCATATCCACTCATCATTGCTTATCTTCCCAAGTTTAGAGAGTCAAAGGTTCTAAACTTTCAACTAATCCACCTTTTATTCCTAAACGCACTCCATCCATGCCTCCACACATGATATCAAATTCTCTCATTGACCATGTGTTGGAAATGACCCTTCATCATAAGGATTCAAAATGCATTCTATCACGATGTGCACATAAAGACAGAGTTAACTCCGGTATCAGCAAAGCAGAACAAATTTCTCAAAAGTTGCATTCAAGTGCACATATCTTGGAAAAGAAACTTCTTCAAGCAGGATATCTATGACACATTATAATAGAAGCATCAACATCAACACCACCAGGTGGTTCAGCATCAACTTAAAATCTCTCAAAAAATACAAAAAAATCAAAAAATATATAAAAAAAAGAAAAGAAAGATTGGAAATAGTAAAGAGAAAAATCATTCTCTACCAAAAACCATTTCGATGGTGCTTTGGACAAGTACCATGATGAAAACCTGGAAAATAGGTGTTATGTGTAGAATCGAGCATCTACGTGTGCCAATTCAAGAGAAATCATCTTATCGCATCCATAATAAAGCCAACATTCCAGCCATATCATCCGTTTATCCAGTTCATTACCATTTATTTACATTATCTTGATCTCGATAAAGTTTGGTAAACATTTTACACTTGTTTATGCTAAACATCTTGACACGGGTCATTTTCATTGATACTATCCAATCCAAATGTTATCTAAGCCTTGAAGCACTATCCAAGTGAGCATCCTTTGTTCAAACACCTTATCTTATTGCAAGATAATCCTTGGCATCCTTTTCATGCTTACCATATCTATCCATCCATCCGTCCACCTATTCAAGAATCCACCCATGGCCATTCAAAAATTGCTAGACATTGGGGGAAAATGTCTACATCTTGCTTCAGGAATGAATCTTGATATATATCCTCCAACTTATGTGGTGGTCTGAACATTGGAAGATGTAAAATCAAATTGGTCAAGTATTGGCGAGCCAAAAGATCCAAATCACTGGCCCATGGCATATTTTGACAGGAAGACGCTCCTTATCAAGCTTTATCTTTCGTCGAACATCAACCTGAACAATTCATATCAGTCACATCTAACTTGCATTTCAGTGTCAGATCAAATCATCAAAATAATTTTGTTCCAAATCAAGCTTCATCAATCTTGGTCAATTGAATCTAACCAATTATCACCTTGTTTGACTTAACACACTTAGTCAAACTATCATCTTGTGAACAAGTTTAATCTAGGATAACACAACTTCCTTGGGTTTACAAGTTCATTATCATCTCTGTTTGGTTCAACACACTTAGTCAAACTATCAATCCATCAATCTGATCAATCAACCTTAGCTTGGTTTTCAACAAAATCTCAAAATAGAGCACTGATATCGTCATGCAGTTTGCCTCTGGGAGATTTTCTAGTAGGTAGTCGACAACATGTGTCAAGGATTAGAAATATGGGAAGCAGCAAACTTTGTCCAATTAGACTAAGCCTACATGACTATTTTTGTCAAATATTTAAAACAAACTAGATGATCTCAATCTGAATAAAATGAATGACAAACTTAAAAACATAAGTTGCAAATTGTTGTTTTGATATTTGATGACATCATATCTTTGCACTGATTCAATGATGTATTGATTTAGAATCACAAGGAAGAAGTATGATTTTTCTTTGCTTGTCGTCCGTAAGGTAATCATTAGTATTGTGCAAATTTGTCATGGGACATGGTCTACAATGTATCATTGATGAGATTTTGGAATTTTCATAGGAAAATGATTAACTTTTGTCCGTTTATGCAAGCAATGCTTAGGTCATCTTAATTCAATTATACCTCAATGCTTGTATTAACTTGCTATATCAAACACCATGAAAGTAGTACTCAGGTCATCATTGGTGCTAACATACCCTTTGATGCTTGTACTAACTTTCAACATATCAAAAGGCTCAATGATGAAACGTAAAGCATAAAGTAGCTCACAAAATGATAACTTTGCATTTTAGTTTGCATATTAGATAGATTTCATCCATCTTAGTTTATGCATGAGCACTATCATATCCATCATATCTCATCTACATCATCTCAATCAATTCATCCAATCCTTTCTTCCAATCTCATCAATCAATCATGCAAATCAATTAGTAAGGGATATATCAATCAATTAGTATATCAATTAAGTTCAACCAATTTCAACAATTATTTGTTTTTCATATCGCATGGAAGAAAATTTATCAATCCAAATCAACATTTATTTGTTTTTCATATCGCATGGAAGCAAATCTATTAGTCATTTCTACTATTTTTTTTTTCATATCACATGGGAACAAATTTAACAGTCAACATGACTCAATATCTATCTATTTGACTTTCAATCAGGAAAGCACATCTATGTTACTATTTATTTTTCATCAATCATGAATGAAAATTTATCAATCTATCCTATCATTCTTATCAGTCATCATCACAAATTCACTATCACATGCTGAATCAATTGAAAAGCATCATCAATCGGGGCAAAATCAAAGATCTTCATCTTCATATCAATATTTCAATAGAGGTTTTCATCAAATCATCTTGATTGGTAGATGAATTAGATAACGAATCAGTAAAAATTTCCAAAAATCATCTTTATCTGATTCATCACTCAAGGGGGCATATAGCATTGTTACTTTCAAAATTCTGGGGCAAAATTCTTTGAAGCAATGTGTAAAACACCTCACTTCAAAGAGAGGAAAAATGTACACATATAAAAATGGTCATGGTTAACCAAACCTATTAATTAATTAAATATGAATTATTTAATTAATATTCTTGAGTCATCTACATATAAATAAATTAAATTATTTATTTATATTGTTCATTTTTCCAATTCATCTAGTTTCATTAAATAAATAAGTTTATTTAATTAATGCTACCTTCCTCTTAATTAACAAAATAGATTTCACGATTTATTTATATTAATTATCACAAGTTTAAATTCTAAATTTAAATGATATCCTTCATTTCACATTTAATTAAATATTTTCAATGTTTAATTAAAACACTTTCTAAATTCTTCACTCTTCTCAATAATTAAATATTTGCAAATATTTAATTAAAAAGCTTTTTCTCTTCTCAAGAATTAAATATTTTCAAATATTTAATTAAGAAGTTTTTCATTTCCCACAAATAATTAAATATTATATATTTTAATTATGGACACACCTTTCATTTGTCTCTTCAACTTCCATCTTCTTTTCAAATTCTCGATCTCTCACCATTCATTTTAATAGGTTTGAACTCAACCATTGATCTTGGCCAATTGAATTCTTGCCTTCAAAAATCTATAAATGTAGCTCTCTTGTGAGTTGAAAAGAACCTCGAATTCTATATTTTCATACGTAGTTATTATAGTCACATTTCAGTTTTATCAAACATTTTAGCATCAGAGCATTGCAAATTCATAGCTTAATCTTTTAGTCATGCATATGCACTTTCATTAAATCTCATTCTCTTAAGTAATCATTTCAACAAAGCTGCTATTTCCACAACTGAGAGCTAGCATCTTTAATCAAATTCCTAAGAGATAGAGGACAATGGGATGAATTTGAAGAAGCTACTATTTTAGAGTTTGCATTTATGCTTTGTAGATTAGTTTTCTTTAATATAATGTCCTTGGTGTGTTAATTTGCTAATTTAATTAGTTCACATTCTCTAACACACAGGGGGATCTTATAAAACTTGGCTTCCAAGTTTTTGCAATAGGCAAAGGGTTTGGGATCCCCATATATAGTGACCTCCTCATTCTGATGTGAGAAATTGATGCATTGGTGATAAGCTGAGGCCAGTGCCTTCATTCCATGTATCCACGGGCATCCGAGGAGGATGTTGTATGGTAAGTCGAGGTCGAGGACCTGACAGGTGGTTTCCATAGTTGTCGGCCCTACTTGAATGGGGATTTTGATAGTGCCTTGAGACACTCTTTCTTGGTCATAATATGCCCTTATTGTGATGCTTTTGTTATTATTGATGGAATCCTCAGTGAATCCCAATTTCTTTATGAGTTTTAGAGAACCAATATTAAGGCCTGCACCTCCATCTACCAGGACTTGTTTGAATTTATTTTTGTGGATTAGTACTTGGAGGTGGAGTGCATGGTTGTGAGATGGCTGCAGGGGGAAATCTTGATCCGAAAATGTAATGATATTTGGGGTAACGATGTTACCCAATATAGCCTAAAATTTCTCTGTATCGAGGGTGGCGGCAACGGTAGATGCAACTAGTGCTTCATCAAGGATATTCCTATGGGCGGTGGAGATTTTCAATAGTTCCATGATGGAGATTTGGGTGGGTGTTCTTTTCAGCTGGTCAATGACATTGTAATCATAGGGGATGGCCTTTGTATTGGAAATGGGGGTCTTAGCAGGTGCCCCAATGATGGTAACCTTTTCACCTTGTGTGGTGAGTCCAGAGTCATTGTTGGCTCCCTTGATATTTATGACAGTGACCATTTCGTCGATGCATTTAACTATCTCCTCGTATACTAGATTAGACTAGCATACTTTTGCTTGCCCTTATTATTCCCTTGATTATTTCCTTGATTGTTCCCTTGGTTATGGTTCAACATCGGTTCCTTTATATTTTCAAGTCTTGGTTTCCAGTTGGTTGCTTGATGTTGATGACCTTATCCTCAATGAGGTCTTGGATGATGTTTTTGAGTCTCATGCAATTGGCAGTGGTATGTCCTTTGACTTTGTGAAATTCACAAAGGAGGTTCTCATTATACCATGGCGGCTTGGTCATGGGTTCCGTGTACTGCTCGGAGTTAGATATTTTGATTAGATTCTCTTTGACTAGCTTCTTCATTATGGACTCAATCGATTGACCAAGAGCTGTGAACTTCCTCTTGGGGGGATACTTGTTGTGGGGAGGTGGTCCTCCTTGATTACCCAAATTTTTGATTTTATTGGTGGAAGATGGTTGTGGCTTTGCTAGTACCGCATTAGTCTGCACATTGTTGTGATTATGATTTTGCGGCTTATGATGGTTTTGGGTATTCTACTTAGGGGAACTGACGATCACTTTAGCATCGACCATGCCATCATTCCTGATATTTTTATTCCTTGACCATGTTTGAGGTTTATCATTGTAGTTGTTAGACGAGCATTTATCCTGCGGTGGAGTGAATGTTGGTGCACCTTCTCACGCGGTAAGGGCTCTTTTGATGTTGAGCACCTTTGGGATCAGTTGATCATAAGATGTGATGGATGACATTTTTAAGTAAAACACCAAGTTTTCATCTAGATTGGCTATAATGGTGAAAAAATTTTATTCTTCTTGCATGGTCCACTTGCTTTGATTGGCCTTGGATCTCCATCTTTACAAGAAGGATGCAAATTGCTCTCCTTTTCTTTGTTTGAGTGCAGATAGTTCTTCCAAACTAACATCTGCACCCATATTGAAAGCATAATTCTTAAGGAAGGCTTCCATGATTTCTTCAAATGTTTTAATGCCTGTGGGTAGGCGAGAAAACCATTCCATGACTAGACCAGTCAGGCTACGAGGGAAGAGTCGCATTAGGTACGTGTCATCGTATGCGACCTCCATGCAGTGCACCTGAAATTCCCTAACGTGGTTTTTAGGGTTACCCATTCCATTGTACTTGTCAAATTTGGGGATCTCGAATCCCTTTGGGAATGGTATCATGGTGAAACTTCTGTGGAAAGGGTAAGGGCACAAGTTTCCCGATCTTCTCATGATTTTTCCATCTTGTAATTCCAACACTTGCTACAAAAGCAGTTTCATTTATGTTGTGACATCCTTGCTCAGATTAGGAGGTGGAATGAATGAGTTGTGAGGTGTTTGAGGTGTTTTATGGGTGGGGAGAATACTATTAGGTGTTTTCTGCAAGCTCGTTTGTGTGTTCAAAGCCTAATGGTACGCCTGCATTTGCGTTAACAATGCTTGTTGTTGGTCATGTTTTTTTTGTTCCAACAACGCTTGTTGTTGGTCCATCTGTTGTTGTTCCCATGAAGCCTATTGTTGATCAATCTGTTGTTGTGCTAGTAAAGCTTGTTGTTGGTCGAGTTGCTGTTGTGCCAACAAAGCTTATTGTTTAGCTTGTTGTTGTGCCTGAAAGTCTTGCAGGGCTTGTTGGTAGGCTTGTAGGTGGATCACATGCAATTGTGCATGGTACTATGCTTGTGCTTGTTGTTGGGCTTGAGCTTGGGCTTGGGCTTGAGCTTGGGCTTGAGCTTGCGCTTGTTTTTGAGCTTGGGCTTGAGCTTGGGCTTGAGCTTGGGCTTGCTTTATTTACTAAAGTACTCTCTGTTGTTGGCCTTTTGAAGGGTTTGGATTAGCGTGGTGAATGAGTTTGTCGTATTGGCTTTCGGTGGGATTGGTGGTGGAACAGGAATCATGCCCACCATTGTGACAGGTTCAGGGATTGTGGTAGTGATTGGGATTTGGGTTGTTGGAGGGGTGGTTGAGATGATTGGTCCTTGAGATGGTATGCTTTGGGATATTTGAGGACCAATTATGGTGGCGGCTTGTGTGGTTGCCCCTTGTTGTTGTGATGATGTGGGAAAGAAGAGGGAATTGGGTGTGATGTTTAGATTGCTATGTTCCAAGAAACCATCGATGTTGATAGGAGGAAAACCCAATCCCAGAGGTGATGTGGTGTTAAATGAAAATGGGGGAAAAGATGGAATGTTACCTTGAAAAAAAGGATTTGCAATGTCAGTTGTTTCAAACAAGATTCCTTCTTCAAGTGGTAGAGAAGTTTGTATGTTTGATTGACAGGTTGGTGTTGCACGGAATGAAGATGAGCCAATGTGGTTACGGAAGGTGAATGGGACGTATGGGTGGGATGGATTTTCTAGAACAGACGTAATCGGCATGGTGGTGATGACTACTTCTTTTTTAGCCACAAGGCGATGCCTTTGTAATTCTTGAAACATGGCACTCCCTTTGTTTTCATTTGGTGTGATGGTCGAGGTGGTGGGAGGTATTTCTTGATTGACATTTGACATTGGGGATGCAATTGGAATAGGCACATCTATACTAGTGCTTGCATCGAGGTCGAAAGGGAACTAGACCCCTCCTCCCACTAGCGTATTTAGGTACTTGAACATAGCACTAAAAATTTTGTGGTTCTTTTGATTTTGAACCATCTTCATGATTTCGGATTGTGTCATCCCCATGTCTTCATCTATGATGTCCTCTTGATGACTCTCCTCTTGAGGATTTTGTGATGATAAGGGAGAGTTGCTTGGGGGATTGCTTGATCCTGCTAGGTTTACTTCGGAGTTTAACTGTCTCGTGTCCACAAAAGTTGATATTTCTCTGATATTCTCCATGTTCTTGTATTGAGATCTTGTTTGGACCATAAAAAATAGGGATTTGTATGATCCTAACCTTTTAGGCCCAAAAGAGAAGAACTAGGGAAGCTAAAAGATCAAAGACGGTGGCAATGGTGATGGGATAAATGGATGGGATGAGTGAGTGAAAACCTTTTTGAAGAAATTTTGAAGGTATATGCTAAACTTGTAAGGGATTTTATATTGATTGTGATAATTTTACTAGATGTGTTAAGTCAAATAGGATTATTGTGAAGTTGTATTCCCTAGGAAGTTGCGTTATCCTAGGGGAACTTGCACAAATGGATGAATTGGTTAAGTGTGTTAAGCCAATGTAATTGTGAGCTACTAGAATTTAGGAAGTTGCATTATCCTAAAGAAAAATTTGTCCAATGGTTGTGACTATTTTGGCTAGGTGTGTTAAGCCAAGATAGGGTGATGTTGATTTAACCCTCTAAGTTTAGCATAATGATTTTTTCTAGAGTTCAAAAAAGGTTTGATGATGAAATGATATTTGGTTGATGGAGGAACAAATGAGAATGATGAATTTGATCTTGAACCTTATCCTAGACATGACTCTCTTTACAATACCTCGGTATTGAAGAACATGCTAGACTTCCTATGGGAGAAAAGAAAACCTTTCAAAAAGTTCAGGATTTTGTTCACAATAAAATGCATACAATGCAGGATTATTCCTTGAGGCCTTTTTGTAAAAGTTGTATACAATTATTTCTCTCACTTCAAGGAGCATCTCAAGGTGTTTCTCATGGATTTTTAGACTAATTTTCTTGAACTTTGGTTTTGGAATTTTGATCTTGCGGGAAATCATTGGAAACAACACACATGAAGATCAATTTGTCTCTTTATCTTGGTTTAATGAAATTCTTTTTATCCAAGACACTTGCTTGCTTAGGTTTCAAACTATATGTCTAGTGTCCCACTTTCTTTCTCATCCCACAAGGTCCTTTGTGTGAAAATCGAGGAAAATAGGGAAAATTTTCCTTATATTTAACCTTGTTGAAAATAAATGACGATAGAATTTGTGCACTTAGAAACCTCTAGGAATATGATCCCTAGGGAAAGCAAGAGTGCCTAAATTCATCAAGAGTATTTGTTTCTCACAAGGGGTTTGAAATTTGAAGGTCTTGTGAATGTTTGTTTTTCAAATTTTTTGAAGACCAAGCAATGTATTCCTTTCTTCGAGCATTTTTACAATCCTAGGATGATTAGGTAATATCTTGTTGGGTTCCCACTTGGATAAATCCAGCTACACATATCTTGTCTGAATGGCTAAATGTTTGACCACACTGGCTCCCCTCCATGACACTCACTTATTTGGGTCAGCCAAGCATTAGTACCTATGAATCTCCCATGGCATACTTTCCATTTCGACAACAAGACCACATGTAGATAACCTTTTGCACCAACAAGATAGACAAGGTTTTGGCCTTTTTCTAAACAAGGGGTTCTAAAGCGGGCATTCTATTCGTGGGGGATTATCCAACATCGGTGAGAGTCCATTGTTGTCCATCTCATCAGAATAATCCTCATGATTCTTGAACTTTCCTCAAGAATCCATACTTATATACCAATTGGAAGTCGCTTGGCTTTAGCGTGTTCTCGGTTGGTTCGTTCCCTTGGGTGAGTACTTTTTCCCACAAGGTAGGCCCTCTAAGATAAACAATAGCGAACAAAAATTATTCGTAGTTCGATCAACCTTTGTTTAAAAACAAAAGGAGAACACTCGCAATAAGTCTATTCACACTCGCATGTTTTGTTCATTTTTAAGTGCCCAAATTGAAATATGGAGGCAATCTTTTTAACAACCTAATATCACTAAAAAAAATTTGATTTTCAAGATCACAATGAAGTGCGAGAGAAGTGCATACACATTTTGAATGATATTAACTTGTAAAAAATATTACAAAACATGGAAAACATTTGTTCATTTTAAACCTCACAGCAATGATGACTTATTTTTAAGCACCAAATGAAGTGTGAGTTTGCCTTGTTCAATTGTTACCTTTTAAACAAAATCTAGTGTGTTTGCCTAAAGTTCTTTTTAGCCCCTTGGCAAACTTTTGAAAGGAAATTTGATTGTTAATTTTTAGAACCCAAAAGAAAACTAGTGTCCTAAAATCAAAGAACTTATCAAATCCTTTATAGAGTGTTAAAAAACACTTTAGTGTTTAAAATAAGCATGGTGTCATAAAAAAAATGTTGCTTGTTCCTTTTAGTCCCAAAGTAAATTTAATTTTCCTAAGGCCAAAGATATTTAACAAATTCTCTTAAGGAGTGTTAAATAACACTTTTAGTGTTTAAAAAAACTTTGGGTTTGTGAGCATGATATCATGATAAAATTCTCCCTTTGCTTTTCCTCTTCTCCAACCTGCAAAATGACAGAAAACTAGAGAGAAATAATATAGCAAGCAAAGTTAATGCTTAGAAAATTCAAAATTAAAAAATGTGTCCAAATTTAAAAACAAATTGTTCCCCGCGGCGGATTTTAGTGGGTGCGGCGAAGTTAGCGAGTGTGTTGTTGTTTAGCAAACAGGTGGTGCCATATAGTGTCACGCAGTCAACTTTGTGCGGTGCTCTGTAGAAATAGAGACTGTGAGTGTAGTGGACTTGGGCATGCAGTGGAGTTTTGAAGCAGTGAAGCTTGGAAAATTTTCAAATTTCAAGCATGGGAAGCAATTGCGGTCTTGTATAGGGTTGCGGTCTCCAAGGGATGCGGTGCAATACAACGCTACATTTGAGTTAGCAGTGCAATATAGTACCGCATGCCTGATCTGCGGTGCACTTTCCTGTGTGTGGTTAAAAATACGTGAAAATGACGGAATTTTCCAGAAAAAATTGTGATGAGATGGTTATTTCCCTCCTTCTAGCGCCAAAATGTGAACCCCTAAACTTGTAAGTGCACAAAGACGACAAACATGGTTAGATGTTAGATCAAAATGCAGACAAATATGAGAGATTCTCCATAAAATCCATCTATTCAAGCTAAAATTAGGAAATAAATAACAAAACTCAAATAATAATGAAAGTAATCTTAATTAAGCTAATAGCATAATGATCTTATGGGGAAATTGGTGCCAATGAAGTGATGCAATTTTCGCTTTCCCAATTCCTATGTTGTAATGATATGTGAATCTAGAAATGGTCAAATCTCCAAAGAGATTTGAGCATAACCTTGGTGCAAATATGAAAATGTGATGAATGTATGGATGAAATGAGCAAAATTAGTTCTCAATTGAAGATAGTAACTTTGCATGAAGATTGTGGATGAGAAATGAGGAGAAGAGTCTCCAATTTATAGACTTCTATTTGGAAGAAGTGAGCAAGATTGAGCAATGTGGGACAAAAGATAATCCAATGGCATTGTGCCACTTGTCCACATGTGATTGGATGAGGAATGAGCACATTTTGGCCAATGTGCATGATAAATGCATAAATTTGAATTTGAAATGGTGATTTGACTTGTTGAAGGGGGAAAAGAAGTGAAGTTAATGTCACTTGGCTCAAGGTCAAGGACATGTAAGAGGCATTGAATGCCTTGTTGGGAGGACCAAGTCCACTCGCTCTTTTTGAATTCAAATGAGGGAATATTCCCTTTTGATGCTTTGTGAGGGAAAATAGAGAATTAAATAAATCAAAGTAATTGATTTATTGTGCAAGTTGCATTCTCTAGAGGATTTTAGTGAGAGGGATTAAGTTAATCATGGATTTGATTAATTTAATGAAGAATTAGGTGATGTGACAATTTTAGACTTAGATTTATGAATTGATTTAAGTCAAGAATTGAGAGGAAATGATTTATCAAATAAATGATTTGATTTATTTAATCAAGAAGGAATATGTTAGATTAAATCAAATAAGGTTTAATTTATTTAATTGAATAGGAGGACTTTAAAGATTTTAATTAAATAAAATGATTTATTTAATTAAACAGGGATGCGATGGTTAATTAAATTAATTGATTAATTTAATCATTGAAAGAGGAAGACTTAATCCAATAAATAATGATTTATTAAATTAAGAGATAGAATGTGATGAAATGTTGAGAATGTGATTTAAAAGGAAGCGTTGTTAGTAATCGGGATCAGGTATGCCAAAACAAACTTGTACATTTTCCATGTCTACACAAGCAAATAAAACCTGAATGTGATAGTCAGAGTGCTATTTTTTTAGCCAAAAATCCTATGTATCAAGCTTGTACTAAATATGTTAATGTGCAGTATCACTTTGTGCAAGAAATTATTGAGAGGGGAAAGGTATTGATTGAGAAAGTTGACACTTTGGGCCAATGTTGTATATTTTCTAATGAAATTGGTTCCTACAAAAAAGTTCTCTTGGTGTAGGAAGGCCATTGGCCTTGAGTCCTATACTTGATATATATTAAATAATTTATTTTTTTAGAATAATTACAATGATAATGTCAAGTGGGATAATTTTGGGAATAGGATGCCATTTAATTGCATTCTTAACATATTTCATGTATCTCCTAAGTCCTTGGAATGTGTTTCACAACACTAGGATTAGGAAGAGATTAATTTAGAATGAAATAAACATTAATTTATCATTTTTAGTTATTTTTACTACACTTTGGTCAATGTTGTAGATTATCTTATGAAACGGATCCTACAAAAAAGTTATTTTGGTGCAAGAAGGCCATTGACCTTGAGTCTTGTACTTGATCTATATTAAATGATTCCTTTTTTAGAATAATTGCAATGATAATTTCAAGTGGGAGAATGTTGGGAATAGGATTCCATTCAATTGCATTGTTTTCCCAACATAAAATTGTCAAGGAAATGAATAATTTAGGAAATTAAGTGCTCAATTAGGTCCAATAACTTAAGGGGAAGCAAAACATAGTGTGAAATTGTCAAGGGTGACAATTTATGATGCCACATTTAGCCCTCACTTTAGTGAGAGTATGAACTTATTCTCAGACTCACACTAAAGTATAAAATTTATGTCAAGAGGGATCCAAATGTACAACTGTTGAAGAGATAAGATGACTATGAATCTAGGGGGATGTAAAAGCCCCGAGGATTCAAGATCCCATGGAAAACCAACATAAGAAAAGGAACACACATGTATGAAATGCAAAAGGATAGAATACACAAATATACACAATATCAAAATAAAATATAAGAGGAGGGTATGGATAATCACGAGCTAGAAAATTGAATTATGATAGGATCCACACCCAAAGGCATTCATGACTCATGAGCTAACAAAGTGAATCAAAAATAGAAGGAAAAATGGGCTAGTGAAGTCTGATATTCACTAGGTGCGCCCCCAAAGAAAAGTAGAGAAATGAGAAACATACAAGGTCTAGTGAAGTTCGATATTCACTAGGTGTGCACCCATAACCATACCAAGAACTATGCTCCCTAATAACTTTGATAAGGTGCTAAAAAAATTATATTCGAATGCATCACTAAGTTTAACATGTGTGTACAAAGTGAAGCAATAAAATTCTAATTTCAACACATCACTAAGTCCAATGCATGTGAGCAAAGTGAAGCAAATAATGCCAATGTATGCCCCCACCTTAAGAAATTATAAAACACCATGTCGTGAGCAATTACTTTAAGGTAGAAAAATTATAAATCTCATATGATAAAGACATGAGAGCCTATTTGGAAAGCCTTATTCCCATGACATGTTTCTAAAAAAGCTACCTCATGATAAGGAATTACCACCAAACTCAATAAAATAACAACATAAAGGATGAACACATAATTAATTCATGGTATGGGGCCAGTATACATCTTTTCTACCATGATATAAGTGAGCTCAGAATTGACATCAGACCCCTAAATTCTCATGGAAAAGCAAACACATTGGAATAATGACACATAGAGAGAGAGAGAGAAAACAAATAAAAATTTGGGTCAACATGGAAGAGACCTAAATGTCTCAATACCCTGCATCATCCCCTAAAGGAAACACAAGACAAAAATTAAAAAAAATTACAACATATAAAAGGAATGGAGATACAAAAAGAAGAATATCATGAGAATTTTGATTCCTTTGTATCCTTATGCCAACATAAAAAACAAGGGGCATCCAAATAAAACTCACAAATATAGACACACCAAACAACACATAAGAGATCACATAACGTACAAGAAAACATAAAAAATGTGTACCACACATGTGAGCCGACCTAAATTATGTCATTTACATCCCAACCTTTCTCATCATATATGGAATTCATACAACTAGCCAAAGGGATAGCGAAAAGTATCATACTAGGAGCATCACCAAGTTCAACACGTGATGGGTCATTCTCATCAGGAGGATCATCACAATTGCCTCCATCTAAATTCATAGAATTTGAAAACAAAAAATTAAGATCATTATGCACTTGTTCATCAATTTTAGAAATTTCATCTTCATCATCTAAATTAATCACCATGGGAGGTTTAATGATAATGTCAGTTTTATGTTCTTGTTCAATTTCTTTTTTTGATTCCACTTCTTGTTTTAGTGAAAGCTGTAATTCTTCTTGATTTTTTTTGCATAGGTGTTTGAATTTTTGGTAATGTTTTATTCCTTTGTTCCAACTGATGGGTAAGAGAACAACATATTTTCCTATTCTCTTTAGCATTTCTATTTCCTCTTGTTCTATTTTCAATTTTGAAGGTGTAAGGGTGGGTTTCTTGGCCATTGGTCTCTTTTCTTCCCTTAAGGGACAAACTAAAGAGACCACTAGGAGTTGGGAAACCACTATCTCTTTAGGTCTATACACTTGATTTATTTTTGGAGGCACAAAAGGAATAATTCAATTATCTCTTGGTATTTTGTATGATATAGGTGGAGGAACTCTAGCATACATAACTTGATTAATTGGAAAGGCCTTTACTTCAGGTGTGGATTCATCCACAACTAGTGGGGGAGGTGGAACAATCATAGACCTATCATTCTCATGAATATTTTTAAGGGATAATTGTGTAATTTTATTTGCCTTAAAAAATTTGTATGACCTAAAGAAGAATTCTTCATAAGGTTTAATACGTTTTAGAAGTTGAGGCCAAAATAAATCCAGTGAAAATTTTTCATGTGACCACAAATGATTAAACCCACTATGATCCACTGTATATATTTGATCCTTAAATTGGAACTTTATGCACTTTTGGATAGCTAATAGGACAAAATTCATGGAGCATAGACATGGGTAGTGTTGTCACATAAAACTCCACCCTATTGATTAAGAGTTTAGTTTTTTAATGACACAATGGAAAACAACCTCGAGTTTGTGGGACCTTGTGTGAATGAGGTTGAATCTCTAGAGAAGGTCAGATTACTCTTCTAAAATAAGTACAATTTTGTTGGTCTAACCAAACACAATAAAAACCCTATCACTACCCCAATCTAACAAATCACAAGGGAAAAGAGGTAGAAGGAGAACATGAAATGAAAGGAAGGTGATGCACCAAGATTAGAAATATGTTTCTTCCTGCTTCTAAATAACATAATACATCAACAAAATAGCTAAAACATACATTCAAACATGAAGGTAAAAATATTTTACACAAACATACAAGAAATAACAATGATAATAACTAAACTTTATTAATATAAAAGCTTAGAAGCAATATTTACAATGGAAAAATACAAGGATGTAGTGTGTGTAATAGAAAAACCCTAGAGAGGCCAAAGGAAGAACCCCTAAAAAATATACAAGTGTTTCTTTTATAGTTTAAGCATAACTCATGTGAACAATAACTAACGCTAACCCAACTAGGGTTGCAATTCAAAGAGATCTGATCAAGAAATACTTTCTCATGAAATCCATGTGAAGAAGAGCCATGGAAACCATACCTTCCATGAAGAATCATGCCAAGAAGGACATGGAGAAGAAATATACAACATGCAATCACCCTGTTGTGGAGATTTGAAGCAAAAAATCCATGAATATTCCCCATAAAATTAATGAAAGGGGTATGGGAATGGTCAGAGGGGACGAGAAATAGAAATGAATGGGCATGGCACCCACAAATCCACTAGGAGAAGTCACCAAAAATAATTAAATTCATCCTTCAACCCTAAAAACGTGCTTGGTAGCTGGAGAGTTTGTACACATTAATGGCACCGTGAAGAAAATTGTGTCAATTCATGGATCATCAGGGCATCGGGCTTGAAAAATCATCCTTGAAAGCCTATGAATTAAAAGGTGCAAACCCCCAAAAATATGTCTTTGTCAAAATGTCGAAGGGAACATGAAATAACTCACTCCGATATCACATTATCTCTTCAATGAGGAAATTTTTCCTTCCATTGGAATGTCAAAGGGACCACAAAACAGGTCTCGTCGATACTGCATTCTTGTTTCAACAAGGAGCCTTTAGGGATCAGGCCTTAGGATTTAGACGTCAGGCGAGAGGCTTACTTCCAAAATTTGGAGGTAAGGAGGAAGCCCTACCTCCGAAACCTGAAAACATGTCACTTAGTCATATTCGGAGAAAATCAAGAAAATGAGAAGGAAATAAGAAAGCGAAAGGTGAGACTTTGGAGGTCGAACCGAAGGCTTACCTATTACCTAAACAAGTTAAGAGGTAAGATGTAAGTGTGAAGACAAAATTTTGAAGGTCGATGGATGATAGAAGAAAATCATGAGGGGAGAGGAAAAAGGGAAGTCTGAAGGTCGAAGGCTGAAGGGAGAAGGGAGAAAATGGAAGGGAGAGGGACCGATAAGAGCTAAATAGTAAGGCTAAAGGATAAAACCTAAAATTCTTAGAAGAAAGATGGAAATAGAGAGAGTGATGGAGAATCCAAGCAAGGTAAGCAAGTAAAAAACAACCTGAAAGATCAAAAAACTAGGACTTAACCAATTTAAGAAACACTCCAAGAAAAAAAAATGCAAGATGGTCCATGGGGAATCTCTAAGATCCATTATCAATGATGGGTAATCAAAGGGGAGCATGAAATGACAACATTTTGGCAATTTCCACTGGAAGATTTCCTACTAATCATAGATTCTAAAGGACTTATCAATCCATTGGGCATGGGGTCATGAGAGAAAAACTATAACAGTTGGGCCTTCTTAGAGCAAAAGAAAACATGTGCAACTACTCTTGGAGGAAGGCATGGAAACTAGGGACATGCATTCCCTTAAGGAGAATGTAGGGTGCGTAAAACACTTCATGGAAAGAAAAAAAATTTACAATATATACATGAAAACTCATAACTTATCATAAATAAGGTTTGAGATGAATCCTATTGACTAATATTGGAATAACCTCACCATCCAACTTGGAAAGATTGAATGCATTAGCCTGCTTCTAGCTAGTGATTATGTATGGACCACTAAAAATGGCAAAAAACTTAGAATGTCTTGCAACCTTCGCTCTATCAACATCACATTTCAAAACTAGATCTCCCTCTTGGAATACTCTATGAACTAACTTCTTGTAAAAAAATATTTTGACCTGTGCTTGATGTGCCTCTATGACTTGCATAAACTTGTTCCTTATCTTTTCCAACTCCAAGAGTTCAACCATCCTTACTATCATAGCATCATTTTCTTCCAGCTCCAAGTGATTTTCCAACTCAAGAAAAGGAAACTCTAATGATAATGGTAACCTTGCTTCCCTTCCATAAACTTATATGAAAGGATAACTACCAATTTCCCTTATGGGATTAATTCTATCATCCCAAAGGGATGTCTTCATTTTTCTATGCTAGACCCTTTGGTTGTCTTAAATGGTCCTCTTGATAATTTTGATCATATTTTTATTTGAATAATTAAGCCAAGACATTACCTTGAGGATAGTAATTAGATGAGGTCTTCAAGTAAACTTCGTGCTTCATTGCCCAATCAAGGATCTGAGCACTAGTAAATGCCTTGGCATTATCAGAAATAATGGTGGAAGAAATGCCAAATCTAGTAACAATTCCATCAAGGATCTCTAAAATTGAAGCATCAGTGGCATCCTTCAAAGAAACTACCTTTTTCAACTTATTAAAGTAGTACATGGCTGTCAAAATCCACTTATGACCAGAACTTGATGGTGGACTTATCATGCCAATAAATCAAAACCCCAATGTGTAAATGGTTGATTAACTTGAATGGGGTGAAGAGGGAGGGAAACCAACCTTTTCTTTCTAGAAAATAAACACACTTTATAATTTCTCACCTATTTGTGAGCATCATTGAACAAAGTTGGCCAATAATAACCATCCCTCCTAATCTTTGTAGCAGTATTCATTGCAGAAAAATGGCCACCATAAGAGCCATCATGGAATTCATATAGCAATCTATTGACTTGATCTACTTCAATGCATCTTAATATAGCTCCATTAAAGTCCTTTATGAAGAGTATACCATCCACTATGAGATAGGGAATGGACTATAATCTAAAATGTCTTCTTCTGGTTCTATTTAGACCCAAAGGATATATACCTTCCTATAAAACGGTAGTCATATCATGCATCCAATTTCCTTGTATGTTTGTATTCTGTGCTTGTTTTTCATGTAGCACAAGGGAAACCTTTGTAGGAGTCTCAAATGTAGAGACAAGTTTCTCACACAACCCTTTGCCTCTCACTAGCTTGGTGATTTTGATGTCAACATCATACTCCATCGCCTTGGTGATCCATCCAACCCTTATCTCATTGATATCTCTGGTTAATAAGAACTCTTTATTGCTGACATGGAGCACCATTAGCTGTATTTTATTATTAGACAACATGTGTCAATTTTTTCAAAGCTCTAACAGTAGAAAGATCTTTCTTTTCAATGTAGTTGTACTTAGCTTCATAATATTTGAGTCCTTCACTAAAGAAATCAATGGGCTACTCTATATTGCCTTTATTTAGTTGAGTTAGAAAAGCTGATATAATTGCTTCACCTCCTAAGGTATAAAGGATAAAATCCTTGTCATAGTTAGGATTAAATAGGGTAGGAGCTTGAGCAATTTCTTTTTTGATAGCTTGAAATATATCTCTACCATCCTTGGTCCATTTGAAAACCATTTTTTTCTTGAGCATAAAAGCAAGAAGCTTTACCGAAGCAGCAATATTTGGGATGATCCTCCTCACAAAGTTAATTGTACCTAAGAAAATTTGTAATCCTTTCTTGTGGCTAGGAAATGGGATGGCCAAGATGGATTTTACTCTTTCGAGATCGATGACCTAGCCACCCTTTGAAATATTGTGCCCAAGAAGCTTGCCCTAATTAGTGGCAAGGACATGTTTATTTAGATTTAGGTAAATAATATATTCCCTATATTTCTGAAGTACTTGCTCAAGATGACTAAAATGGTCACTTGCATGCTTGGAAAACACCATGATATCATCCAAGTAAACCAAAAAAACTTGTCTAAACACACCTTGAAATACCATATTCATGGCTCTCTAAAAGGTGGCACCTGCATTCATTAAACCAAAATCTGATTATAGTCCGAGTAAATGTCCAAGAAAGAAAACCTTTATGACCCATTGACTCTTTGCAATTTTTTTTCCATGGAGGGAAGGGGATAATGATCCTTTGGAGACGCTCTATTTAGATCCCTAAAATCTATACAAAGTCTTATTTCCCCATTATTTTTTCTGACAGATACTAAGTTTTCCACCCATGAAGAGTGCTTGATGGGAAATATTATTTTAGCCTCAATCAATTCAGCCAAATCCTTTCTCATTAAAGGACCAATCTTAGAATTTATAGGCCCTTTTTTTTCCTTAAGGGTTTGGCATCTAGATATAATTCAATGGGTATGCTGGAAAAGGCTTGGGTAAAAACCATTCAGGTCTTCATAATTCCAAGAAACTACATTGTTGTATCTATTGCAAAGATGTATGAAAACATCATGTTCAACAATAGAGCATACCTTTCACAAATTTAGAGACTTGCCTTGAGAAATTTCAATTGGCTTTAATTTACCATCTTTTGTAGCTAAGTTCATTCTTTTTTTGCTTTAACTGATTATCAGGGTTGAAAATACCTTCAAGGGTGATAAGACCACTTGGTAGCTTTTTGCTACTTAGCTGGACAATATGATCACCATATTGATTTTGTAGTCCGGATTGATTACTTTTAGAAAATTCTATGTCATCTTCAAAAAAATTCACTACCTATTGGCCACTATCAAATACTTGCCAATGATCTTGATTATCTAGAACAACAAGACTTACCACAAGTCTGATATGTTTCTCCATTTTACTTGCAATATTTGATGGTATGTCAAATTGAGCACCAACTATTGCAAGTCTAAAATCATGTTTATTTTGAGCTTCGAGAATTATTTTAATGTTAAGACCTTCAAATTCCTCAATTAAATCCCAAACCCTATACTTGTAGGCTTTCATTAGATTATTCTTGGTTGAGCTTTCAGTTCGGACTTGATGAACAACCAATTCATTGTTACCAAAAACCTATAACAATTTGGTGTTTCTTTTTTTGTGCAAGTTGGAGACTTGGATGAGTGCTTCATACTCAACCACATTTTTAGTGCAACTAAATTGAACCCTGTGTACACATCTAAAAATGGTCACGGTTGACCAAACGTGTTAAATAATTAAATATGAATTATTTAATTAAAATTCTTAAGTCATCTACATATAAATAAATTTAATTATTTATTTATATTGTTCATTTTTCCAATTCTTCTAGTTTAATTAAATAAATAAGTTTATTTAATTAATGTTATTTTATTAATTAATTAAATAGATTTCACAATTTATTTATATTACTTATCACAAGTTTAAATTATAAATTTAAATGATATTCTTCATTCAGATTTAATTAAATATTTTCAATTAAAATATTTAATTAAAACACTTTTTGAAATTCTTCACTCTTCTCAATAATTAAATATTTTCAAATATTTAATTAAGAAAATTTTCATTTCCTACACATAATTAAATATTATCTATTTTAACTATGGACACATCTTCCATTTGTCTCTTAATCTTCCATCTATCTCTTAAAAATCCATCTTCTTTTCAAATTCTCGATCTCTCACCGTTCATCTTAACAGGTTTGAACTCAACCGTTGATCCTGGCCAATTGGATTCTTGCCTTCAAAAATCTATAAATACAGCCCTTTTGTGAGTTGAAAAGGACCTCAAATTCTAGATTTTCATGCATAGTTATTATAGTTACATTTCAGTTTTATCAGCATTTTAGTATCATAAGAATTTTAATTCTATAGATTAAATCATATAGTCATGAATATGCATTTTTAAATCAATCTCGTTCTCTTAAGTTGTCATTTCAACAAGATGTTGCTTACACAACTGAGAGCCAATATGTTTTATCAAATCCTTGGAGATAAAGGACAATGGGATGAATTTGAAGAAGTTGTTGCCATGAGAGTTTGCATTTATGCTTTCTAGATTAGATTTCTTTCAATCTAGTGTCTCCTCGGTGTGTTAGTTTATAATTTGTTTAATCTACGCATTTTCTAACCACACATTTTTGGCACTCACCGTGGGGCATCCCCTCGTTTTTAATCTTTTTTATTGCAAAAAATATTCTAATAGGTGACAAGTGATGGATTGGAGTCGCGCTTCGGCACATCCGAGCTTTATTTCAGCACATCCCGGTCCTATTTTTTACTGCATCCCTGACCTATTTCGGCGCATCCGAAAACTATTTTAGTGCATCCCGGGTCTGTTTTGGCATCTGGGGGTATGTCCTAGCACATGCAGGAAATTTATACAACAATTTTTTTGATTCCAATGCCATCTACAGATAAAAAAATTATTTTCAAATTTTAAAAAAATGAACCAATCCTAGGATAGAAATTTAAATTTTGGAATATATCAATCCTAGGATAGTCACCACACATTAATTTGGAAGTTAAAATGAACTCGATGCCTATTGTGAAGCAACATCTTCACTTAGTTTAAATCATTGTTATTTGGTGCTATAAAAAAAACACTGTTTTCTTTGTTTGTGGCAATAGGTTTATGCTCTCCCCTTAACTGGGTGACCAAAATACCAGACTGCCTTTTTCATTTTCATGCAATGTTTACAATTTCTTACATCCTTTAGAAGGCCGGCCGTAGTTGGGAAAAATTACTCACCCTATGAGAACGAGCTAAGTGGGAACAACCAAAGCCAGGTTTTCCAACCCACTATTATCAAAAACGAATTTGGGGAAAGTCCACAATTCGATGGCACTGTGCAAGATAACCATCCCCAAAATATTTGTTCTAAATATTGAGAGGTTTCTTGAGGGATTTTATCTATTGCCGCGCTGAATGGAAACCTTGACTATGAACCATAGTGTAGAAAGCCAGCTGAGTCAGTAACCAAACATCATTTTAATCATAGTGCAATGGGAGGGAAGAATCTACCCCCAAGACACTCACCATATAATCGCCATGGATTGTTTGCTCATGGGATTTGGTATCCACTTCCGTCACCTTGAGTACGCACCTAGAAAAGACAAAAACACGAGTGCCCTCTAGGGGGTGACATGGTTGTGTGAGTCGACGCGATTTTAAACTATGGGTTGTGGTTACTATAATGACCTATTTGACAAATTAAGAGTGAGTCTGACTAAATTTCTTATCTTGTTCAAAACCTATGAAAATCTCAAGAACATACACTCTTTGTTTAGATTTTAGGATTAATTAAATAACTGTCTGCTTCTCTATGCTATGTTTTTCACATTTAAATCAGATTAAGATCATCCAAAAATATCAAAACTATCCCAACATGTTTGTCTCAAAAGTCTAGCAGATATTTTAGCACATCCAAGGTCTGTTTCAACGCATTGCTGCTCTATTTCGGTGCATCTGTGCTTTGTTTTGATGCATCTGTGCTCTATTTCAACGCATTTGTGCTTTGTTTCAGCACATCTATGCTCTGTTTCAGCGCATCTGTGCTTTGTTTCGGTGCATCCATTATCTGTTTCGGTGCATAGGAGGTATGTTTTAGCATATTCAGTCTTTGTTTTGGCGCATCTATTTTCTGAGCCTAGGTAGTTTTATGACATTCATAAATCAAGTCTTATCAATCTAATATTTCCCATGCTTAGAGTTTGGAAGTCTACAACCTTTTCTAGGAAGTCTCTAGAAAGAAAAATTAGAAAGCCAAATAAATCCCTCGATTATAAGAAGTTATTGAAGAAGAGGAAATTTTTATACCAAATTCAAAAGGTCTTGCTTGAACACAAGACCTTTATTCATCGATATCACGACTATATTAGAGGTTTCACTAATGATTACAATGTAGAAGCTTTGTACTCACGAGCCTTTTTTCAAAGGAGAGCCCTTTCTCAAAGGCACAACCACAATCAGTGTATTCATTATTCTTATATCCCCCAACCTCCAATTACTTACGCTACTCGTCCCCGTCAAATTATGCAATAAAGAGCTCAAGCACATTAGGCATCCATCAAATCCTTTTTTACGAAGCTTCGATCAAACCTTGCAAAGTGCAAAATCATCTTTATTTTTTATCTTTGGTTTAATTCCCGCAAATAGGATTTTCATCCTCTCAAATCAGAGAATCACAAGCTAAAGATTAAAAATATTTTAATTCATAGAATCTTCACTCTATCCTGACTTTCATAGCCATCAAACATTTGCACTATCTCATCCCTTTGATCAAGGTTAGTAGAATTTGAGTAACGTTTATGCCTGTTGTTACGAGATCTCAAAAGCACATAAAGAAAGACAAAAGCATAGTAAGTGGAATGGGTGATAAGACTAACAGGGAAGAGATCCCTTGGCATATTTCAAATACTGAAGAGATAACAAAAGAAAAGCTCCAAGAAGCTGAACAGGATCCCCAATTCCATACTCTTATGGAAAGGATTTTAGAACGAAACAAAGAAAGATATTTCCTTTCATTAGCTAATCAAGGAGCTAAGTTACGTACTGATTTTGACACATAAGGGATTAAAGAGGATCTTGAAATTCCTCTCAATGATTTTGGTGCCCTTACTCTACAGATAAAGGAATTACAAGGACAAATAAAAGAGATGCAAGGGGGTACAACAAAGAAGTATGTTTTGGATGAAATTTATCCTTATCCATTTGATAGGTGTCTCTGAATGATTCCTTTTCCAAAACATTGTGAAATCCCTAAATTTGATAGGTATAATGGGAAAACTGACCCCATTGAGCATGTGAGGGATTTTTGAAATATGAGCTTAGAATTTTCTCATGAAGATACCTACTTAATGCGATTGTTTCCATGAAGTCTGGGTGGACAATCCATGGAGTGGCTTTCAAAGATCACTCCCCCCATCAAAACCTTTGAGGAGTTAATAAACAAATTTATATCACAATACTCCTACAACATCCAACACCGGATAACCATGCTTGATATTTGTAAAGTAAAACAAAAAGTAGGGGAATCTTTCACCACCTTTTTACAAAGGTGGAGAAGGGTGTTTGCTAGATACTCCTGCCCTATTCCTGAAAAAGAAAAGATGGAGATCTTTATTGATAGTTTGAATCAAGAAATGAGTTACAAACTGAACCTTCATTATCCTCAGTCATTTGAAAAATTGATTGAAAACACGATTATTATCGAAGGTGCTTTGATCAAGCGTGGAGTTTTGAAAATTGATAAAGCGGGTTCAAATTCATACAACAATGACAAGTCATGATTTTGGACCCAAAATAAAAATGTTGTGAATGATGGGGTGATAGGTGCTAACAACATAAATACAAAGCCTACAATCTTTAATATGCCATGTGTTCAACGTAGCAATAATGCTGGAAATTATAGCACCCAAGGCAATGTTTTCAATCAAGGAAACACAACTAACAATCACGGAAATAATTTTGGCGATAATCAAAATTCAAATACGACCAGATCTTCATATTATTCAATTCGATGGAGTTTTACTCCCTTGGGCCAATCTTTGGAATCCATTCTCAAAGAGTTATTAGATCAAAACACTATTACATTTCCACCGCAAAGAGACTATGAGCCTCGAGTTAAACCACCATCGTGGAATGACTCACATTTCTGTGATTATCATAGGTGCAAAGGTCATAAGACAAACAATTGCCAAGGGTTAAAGAACATTGTTCAGGATTTGATTGATAACCATACCATCACGGTTGAGGGACATAATTTCAAAAATGACCATCAAGCATTCAAGAATCCTCTCCCTAATTATCGAAAAGGGGAATCTTCGGGTGATAAAGGCAAGAAGGTTAATTATATCCATGACATCATTATCAATCATATTTATATTGATGATCCTCAAATCAATGTTCTCTGGATCAAAGGTAAGCAAGAATATCAAGAGGTCAATGCTACGACAAGGGAACAAGCCAAAAACATTATCAAAGGAAGCTCATCTCAAGCTGCAATTCCCCCTCCAAACCAATACAAATTGGTTGATCAACTACGAAAAAAACTAGCCCAAATTTCTATCTTGGAACTTTTAAAGTTGTCACTTGCCCATAACAACGTTCTAGAAAAGGCACTTGTTGATACACCTGTATCCCCTGATCTGGATATCAATAAATTTCAAGACATGGTGGGACACTTATCCTCCTACACATGTTTATCTTTTTCTGAAAATGATGATTCATCCTTAACCCACCCACATAATTCATCACTCTACTTAGAGGTCATGGTTCACAAAGCCTGCATTAGACGTGTCCTAATAGATGGGGGAGATAGATTAAACATTTGTACTTTAAAATTGGTCCTCGCTTTGGGATATTCTAAAGAATCCATAGATCCATAAAGAAAGATTACAATCAAGGCATATGATGATGAAGAAAGGACTTCCAAAGGCCTCATCATGCTGCCAATTAAAGTGGGACCTGTTGTGAAGAATACCTTTTTCCAGGTTCTAGCTCAAGATCTAACCTATAACATACTCTTGGGTCATCCATGGATCCATGACATGAAAGTTGTTCCATCTACTTATCATCAATTCTTAAAGTTTCCATATGATGGACAAGAAGTAACAATACCTGCTGATCACATTAGCAGTCAAACTTGCTCTAACCTTAGAGAAACTCAGGACACACTCGTCCCACATAATAGAGAGGCTTTGGCCACCTCTACCTCTAAGTACCATGAACAAGCAAGTGAAATGATAAGTAATTTTTGCACCAAGCTAAAATTGAAAGATAATGGAGTGGGAGAATATTCTTTATCTCTCTCTAATTTACCCATATCCCCAAGATCCCATGGTCAACCGTCAACATCCATACAATAAGCAACAACAACCTTAGCCTCAACTTCAGCTCCCATCACCAAGTTTAATGGGACATTTATGAAATAAAATGAAATGGAAGATAGAGCTATCCTTGATTGGCTCTATAAAGATGAAGAAGAATTAGTACTACATGTCAAGTTACCCATAGAACAATATGGAAAAGGTTATGCTATCATGCAACAAATGGGTTATGAAGGAAATGGCCCTATAGGTAAAAGGAAAGAGGTTTTTGTTGAACCTGTCCAACTAAAAACAATGCACCCAAAAGATAAGACTGGGTTAGGATATGGTGAAGATACTAAGGAAGAAGTAGCACAAAGGTCATCAAATGAGGAGTTAGCTGAATCAATTTTGAGAATTCAAGCAAACAATTCTGACACTGATTCCAATGAATATGAATGGGATGACTTCTCTAATGATACTTTCATCTTAGAGAAAAGGGTGGATGTCATACACAAATTCTCACCCGCATTCTTACAAGTGGAAAGCTAAAGGCCCCCTCTCGATTATGTTCTACAAAGCAATCGTGACTCAAGTGAGACCGATTCGATTCAAAGCAAAACAAATTATCCACGGGAGGATACCATCTTATATCTCCCCTATGATGATGTTAATGATCGCATCTTGACACTTACGGCCAGTGACCTTACTCATCCTAATGATCCATTTCCTTTGGTACATCCCGAACTCATTGATTGGGAACAAGTTGCACCCATTGATGTTCCAACTTTTCCAAATGATGAAACCATAATAAAACTTGTTTGTTCATCCCATCCTGAAAAAAGTTCCACCAGGGAATCACAAGATCAAAGTTTTTGACAGGAAAGTGCCAAGTTTCTTAGCTATGAAATAAATAATATAAAAGAAAGATCTAATGGTGAAAACCTAACAAAGACAATATTAGATCAAGAAAAGAGAAAAATAAAAGAAAGATCTAATGGTGAAAACGTAACAAAGGCAGTATTAGATCAAGAAAAGAGAAAAATAAAAAGCATATCCAATGGTGAAAACCTTTCAAAGGCGCCGGAGGATGGGAAAATTGACACTCTTCTGAAGCATTATCAGGAAAGGTCTTCCATTCTAATCGAACCAATAGAGGTACTCAATATAGGTACTACAGAAAAGCCCAAAGTTTTGCAATTGGCTGCATCTCTAACAGACGAAGAAGTACCTATGTTCACATAATTTCTCAAAGATAATCGAATAAGTTTTGCATGGTCCTACACAGATATGCCTGGATTGGATCCAGATCTCATCATGCATCATCTCTCTATTACATCGGGGGCAAAGCCTGTAAAATAGAAACTCAAAAAAATGCATCCACATGTTGCATTATTGTTTAAAGAGGAATTAAAAAATATTTTGGATGTTGGATTCATCCGGTCCATGGACTATGTGGAATGGATCTCCAATATCGTGCCTATTTCAAGGCCAAATGGAAGGATTAGAATTTGTACAAATTTTAGGGATTTAAACAAAGCATGTCCTAAAGATGACTTCCCCTTACCAAACATTGATATGATTGTTGATTTAACTATTGGACATGTGATGTTCTCATTAATGGATAGATTTTCAGGATACAACCAGATAAAGATTGCACCAGAAGATCAAGATAAAACAACATTCACATATCCTTGGGGTACCTATTGTTGGAATGTAATGCCATTTGGGTTGAAAAACGCAGGAGCTACATACCAACGTGCAATGACAATGATTTTTCATGATATGATGCATACATTTATGGAAGATTATGTTGATGACCTCCTCACCAAATCTAACACCAGAGAAGGACACATAGATATCTTATCAAAAATCTTCAAAAGAATGAAAAAATTCAAAGTGAGACTTAACCCTAAGAAATGTGTTTTTGGAGTAAAATTTGGAAAGCTATTAGGTTACATTGTATCAGAAAAGGGAATTGAAGTGGAACCAACTAAGGTACAAGAAATTCTTGATATGCCACCACCAAGGAACATTAGTCAACTACGCTCTTTGCAGGGATGGTTACAATCCATTTGAAGATTCATTGCCCAACTGGTGGATAAAATTTTTCCATTTACACATCTCTTACATAAGAACCTTCCATTTAAATGGGAGGAAGAATGTGAAGCAAAATTTGATCAGATAAAGTAGTATCTCATGAATCCACCAGTATAAGGAGTGCCTCTTATATTATATATTTCCGCCATGGAGGTATCTTTAGGAGCATTATTGGCACAAGAAGACAACTCAAGAAAAGAGCGAGCAATTTATTACATCAGTCGAACATTGACAAGCCATTAGCTAAACTATACATTCATTGAAAAAGCTTGCTTAGCAGTGGTCTTCACTTCTCAAAATTTACGACACTACATGCTAGCACATACAATAAAGCTTGTGACTAAGATTGACCCACTCAAATATCTTCTCAGTAAAGCAACCTTAACTGGTAGGTTGGCTAAATGGGTCATGATCCTGAGTGAATTTGGCATTCATTATGTGGATCACAAAGCTATAAAGGGACAGGAAATTGCGGATCAATTAGCAGAAGGACCAATACAGGAAGAACACCCAATACACATTGATTTTCATGATGCCGATGTATTCACAACAGTTATCCAACAGTCACGGACGCTCTACTTTGATGGTTCTTACACTCAACATGGTTCAGGAGCAGGGATTATTTTTATTACGCCTCAAGGACATACAATTCCAAAATCTTATCAGCTAGTGTTTCCATGCACCAACAACATAGTTGAATATGAGACATTAGTAATTGGCATGAAGATTGCAGTAGATTGGAAAATCATCAAACTTCAGGTTTTTGGTGATTCTGAACTTGTTATAAATTAGATCAATGATGAATATTACACTAAAGATGACAAGTTGATACCTTACAAAAGAATGGTGGATGACTTAAAGAAATACTTTGTTAATATCAAGTTCATACAGATTCCACGTATTGATAATAAAGTAGTAGATGCTATGGCTACAATCGCCTCTCTACTCTAGTTGACATAAAATCAAACACGATATGGTTTCCTGGTGGAACAGTTGTTTTCTCCCGCCCATGACAATCATGAAACTCAAGTCATTTGCCACTTAACCAATTATGATTCTTCCTTATATAGCCAAATTTATGCTTACCTAAAGGATACTATTTTACCCTTAAACTTGTCTAGGAATCAAAAAATAAATTCCATCCGTCAATCATCCTATTACAACTTAATTGTTGATGTCTTATATCAGCGTGGTCTAGATGGTACCCTCCTTAGATGTCTTGAATGCAATGAGTCTGAAAAGTCCTTACAAGAAGTACATGGTGGAATTTGTGGGACACGCTCAAGTGGACTAACCTTAGCGAAGAAACTTGTTCAATTAGGTTATTATTGGCCAACCATGGAGAAGGAATCATTCATCTTTGTGAAGAAATGTGCAAAATTTTAGATTCATGGGAATCTCATTCACGCTCCTGCTCATGAATTACAACCCTTCACCACAACATGGCCTTTCGCTCAGTGGGGATTGGACCTGCTTGGTAAGATACACCCATCATCTTCAAATGGACATAAATTTATCATTACAGCCACTAAGTATTTCACTAAATGGATTGAAGTTATTCCCCTGACAACTGTTACTGGAAAACAAATTTCTTCATTCATTTTGAACTATATCATCTACCGATACAGTATTCCCAACTCCATTATTACAGAAAATGGAAGACCCTTTAAAAATTAGGATGTAGACGAGCTATGTGAAATATTTTGCATCCAACATAGATTCTCTATGCCTTACTATCCACAAGGGAATGGTCAAGCTGAAGCTTCAAATAAAAAAATTCTCAAGATTTTGAAGAAAATAGTGAATGAAGCTGGCTGAGATTGGCATGTCCAATTGAATCCAACATTATGGGCATACAGAACAAGTATTCACACACCGACAAGAGCTACTCTTTATGCTTTGGTCTATGGAGCATAAGCTATTCTACCATTGGAAGTTGAGATTCCTTCACTTCAAGTATCACTCAAAGGGTTAATCAATGATGAAGATTATCGAGTATCAAGATTGCAAGATCTAGAACTGCTTGATGAACAACATCAAACTACAATTAATCATTTGAAGGGTATTCAAAAATTTATGGCCTGCAGCTACAATCACAAAGTCAAACCACAAAATTTTCAAGTGGGTGACTTGGTTCTCAAAGAAAACCCTCGAAATCAATAGGATCGGGAAAAGAAAGGCAAGTTCGAACCTAATTGGCTAGGCCCTTTCATTATCATTATAGCGTATGGATCGGGGGCATATTAGTTATCAACTGCAGAAGGGGATCTATTTAAAGATCCAACCAATAACATTCATCTGAAGAAGTTCTATGCTTGAGAAAACATCAAAAACAATATAAAAAGTCCTGAAAAAAAAAAATTTGCCTTGATGAAAACCTGGCAAACAAGCATGTTGGTAAATAGCAAAAAAATCATAAATTCAAGAAAAATTGCAATAAAAGCAAATGGTGAAAACTTGGCAAATAGGCATTGTTTGTGATTTTATTTGGCTCTCTCATCTATTAGGATTCATTTTGCATATCCATCTTTTCATCGACATCACACACGCACCTTGCCATCGCATTCACATTACATCATCTCCTTGAAACAAACAAGGATCTCATCGTGGGTTGATGATTTAAAGGTTATCCTTAGCAATAGTTGTGTCTAGCAAGAGTCGGAGTATGAGGTCACTAGGGGGCAGTTCGCTTCTTGGAGCTTTTCTAGAAGGTAGTCGGCAACATGTGTCTAAAATTTGAATGTTGGAGCAACAAGCCTTGTCCAATCAAACTGAGTCTATACAACTATTTGACAAAAACAAAGTGGATGATCTAAATCTGAATAAAATGAATGACAAACTTAAAATCATAAGTTGCAAATTGTTGTTTTGATATTTGATGACATCATATCTTTAGAGTGGTTCAATGATGTATTGAACTAGAATCACAAGGAAGAAGTATGATTTTTCTTTGCTTGTTGTCTGTAAGCTAATCATTATTATTGTGCAAATTTTTCATGGGACATGCTCTACAACGTATCATTGATAACATTTCAGAATTTGCATAGGAAAATGGTTAACTGTTGTTTGTTTATGTAAACAATACTCAGGTCATCTTGGTTCAATTATACCTCAATGCTTGTATTAACTTGCTATATCAAACACCATGAAAGCAGTACTCAGGTCATCATTGGTGCTAACATACCCTTTGATGCTTGTACTAACTTTCAACATATCAAAAATCTCAATGATGAAAATCAAGCACAACATGAAATGACAACAAGGAGAATAGTTCATTATTGCATTCTAGGTTTGCATAATTAATATAGATTTGCATTTTGGGGGCTATTTCAATAGATTTTTGAAGGATTGGTAAACTTCTCATATATCTTTTAAAAACAAAAAATTGAGAACAACTGGACATTTGTTTCATCTCATTTTCATTATCATTCACATCATTTCACCATCATTCATTATCATTATTCGTGCATTCACATTTTACATCATCATTTTATTATCATTTCATCATATTCATATTAAGTGCATAACCATTCATTTCATAATTTATCTCATATTATCACTTCATTACATTGACATTTCCACTTGCATACACATCATGTCACATACATAAACACTCATAGTAAGGTTGCATCCATTCCATTCATTTTTCATTCATCATTTAGGATATCATGTTCATTTGCATTACATCATGCATTATTGGTTCACCAATTATGGCATTATCATTATCATCATAGTACATCATTATCCATGTCATATCATTCATTAAGAAATCATATCATTTATCCATTTCCATTTTAATAATTACATCATATCATTTTCACATCATTAAAATCATTTCATTATGTCTTACATCTTGCATTCATTAAGAGGGAAAATCATTTATCAAAATTGCATCATATGTCATCATATTAGAATCATTTCATTACATCTTACATCTTGCATTATCATACATAAAATGAAAGAAAATCATTTACATCATCATTTTCATCAACATACATCATGAAAATCATACATGACATAGCATATAGAAATAAAGCATGCATCCATCACATGAGCACAAATCAACCATAACACATACATAATCAAATCACCACTGCATCTCATAAATCCCATCAAAACAAATGTCTAGAAATACAAGGATATAAAATATTTCAAAAAAGATATATCAAATACAATGGCATAAATATGTACAACATGTCCATCACTGAGGGGCATCTGGTTGGGGCACATGGCTACTGCTACCTCTTGAGGTAGTAGGTCTCGATGGATCTCTGCTCCTAGAAGCTCTGATCTCTTGTCTAACTCACTAAACCACACTCTTGGTAGCACTTCTAGAATGACTGTATGAATGGGTCCGAGACCAAGTACCTAACTATGTAAAGGAAATCCTCCTCTCAAGTGGTACTACCTCAAAGTATCTCATCCTGTAATACTCGGCCTCCCGAGCAGTCTCTAGTCCCTCTGCAACAACCTCTCCTATAGAGGTGTTCTCCACTGACTGAGAAGTCTCTCGGCTAACCCCTCAGCCTGTATGACTCTCTCTCAAAAGTTGTCTCTCTCGACAATAAGTTGAGCTACCTATGGGTCAGGAGGCGGTGACTGTGCAACCTATGCCTGCAATTGGCTAATCATCCCCTGAGCTTGTGCCAACTAACTTTGCAAAGTCTGAACCTCTGCTTGCAAAGCATCTATCTATCCCTGTGAGGGAGCCCTGATAACGATCTATGGAGCCGAAGTACTCAGCTGGTCCGCTACTCTTGAGGCTTGTGGCCTCATCCTAAAGGGAACATCAAAGAAATATCTTTGTCCTCCGCTCCCACCACCTCCATCATCCCCACTATCATCACTGCTATCATCCTGGCTACCAAATTCATCCCCCTCATCTCCTCCCTCATCAATATCCATGGCTGCTACATCCTCTGCCTCCGCATGCACCTGCCCTACGACTACCTGTGTCGGTGCCTATCATCATCCTCGCTGTATGATCGGTCCTCCCAATAATGGGGTAGGCTCCTCAGGACTGGTAAACCTCGGAAAGGGATGTGTGTAAAAGAATGCGGCATAATCATCTGTCATCCCTGCATTTGTAACCTCTGGATGCATGGCCCACTGAGCTGGCTGTAACTCAAAGTAATTTTCTCGGGCCACCTCAATGGTAATACTAGGAACCCACTCTAGTACATCCTCTCAGCATCTAGCATAATATGCCACACCCTGCAGCATCATCTGAACTAGCCCAAG
Source organism: Sequoiadendron giganteum (assembly GCA_007115665.2). Taxonomy (NCBI): domain Eukaryota; kingdom Viridiplantae; phylum Streptophyta; class Pinopsida; order Cupressales; family Cupressaceae; genus Sequoiadendron; species Sequoiadendron giganteum. Next base: position 50,912,402 of record CM021103.1, on the reverse strand, counting down.
TTGTCTCAAGACTCTCATCAACAAAAATCGCTCAATAATATAAGGAGTTCACCCAATCAGGTATTTGGATCTAGTAACATATGGAAGATCTATATCATCTATCTCCCATGGATCACAATCTACATATGGTCTCCAGATGACTGTATCCAAATCATCTAACATGTGCCACCAATACTCCAACTTGCCCAGCCTCGACTGGACAAGTAGCCCTATGTATGCATAGACATATGGGAGCCCAAGAGGATGATCCCTCTGAACAATGGGACGTGTGATGGAAAAATGATCCCATGCGAATATCTGTAGAAGAGTAACTCCGCAAGAGAGACTCTTCCCATCTATGTACACGACCTGATGAAGATCATGGTATAGATGGGCAAGCATACATGAGCCCCATGCATATTTGGTCCTATGGACAAGCATATCATCCATAATTCCACCCCATCCAACTGATAGTCCCTTTGCCCTACAATCAGGACAAAGGAAACCATCGATCATACCTGCTAAGACTGATGGCAGTGGGGTATATCTCTCCACCATCTCCTTCCAGGGAATCTCATATCTAGAGACATGAGGATCCTGGAAGACTCATCTCAAAGCATCGGTCCCTCCAATCTTCTTATGATCATAGATCACAAGCTCTCCAACTACAAGAATACCCAAAATCCTGTACACGTCTTTTGGCGTCACTGTGCTCTCTCTTATCGAAAAATGGAAGGTGTTATGCTCACTGTGCCAGCTCTTGGCCAAAGTAGTTAGCAGTGCTTTGTTGACTCGATATTGCAGGATACTCAACAAAGCTCTCAACCCACACTAGTCTATAACTCCTAAATCCTTATGGGACAGTCGAGGAATCATCTCCCATGTCTGAGGAAATTTCTTTCTAATCTGAAGAAGGTTAAATTCCTCCTTTACAACATCATCAAACAATCATGCAAATCAGCCAGCAAGGAATATATCAATCAATCAGTAAATCATCAAGAAAATTCACATCAAATCAAATCAACACCTATTTTCTTTACATATCGCATGGAAGCAAATTTATCAATAATTTTACTATTTTTTTTTCATATTGCATGGAAGCAAATTTATCAGACCTATTTGTTCTTCAAGCACGAAGACAAAATAATCAAAACAAGCTACTCTATTCTTGATGTTATTCAAAAGCATAAAATCAGTTGTCTAATCTAACAACACTTATCAAGCATTTTATCAAAAATTCTTTAAAATTTAAAATTCGAGAAAAATCCCTAGATGCGCCAAAGTAGGTCATCAATGTGCTGAACCCTGTATGCGCAATTCTAAACTATGGATGTGCTAAAATAGAGCTTCCATGCACAAATTTGTCAATGTGTGACTCTATCTACTATATGCACCAAAACAGACCTTCTATGTGCTATAACAGTCATCCTATGCGCCATTTTACACTATGCACCAATCTAGCATCCTACACGGGCATCATTTATGTATGCGATATTAAAGGTACCATATGCGTTGTTGTACACTATGCGTGACTATTTCACATCTATGTGTTACCCTGGATGCGTGAATTTATCTACCCTATGTGCTAAACTATGACTCATATGCGCAAAATTGGGACGCTAAAAATTTAAAAATTGCAAAAAAATGTGTAAAATCATCAAAAAAATTTACAAAGAGGATCAGGTCGACTTACCGGAGGTCTGTACATAGCTAGTCTCTGATACCGGCGGGCTCGCTCAAATCTATGGTGCTCATAATAGATCGGCATCGCGAATATGTCTCTCAGAGCTCTGAAATTTACCAAAGGTTACTGTTCAAATGACAATGAATTTTCACCCTTTTTACCTTTTAAGGGGGTACAAGTGTGAAAATATTCAAACTTTTGCTAAGGCAAAGCACTATTTCAAGAGCTAAATCATGAATTCTCCTCCGAAAATCATGTTGATTCTTTTATCATGTGATTTACCTCTCGAGGGGGCATATACCATTGGTAGTTTCTAAAAATCTAGGACAAAAATTCTTTGAAGCAATGCATAAAACACATCTTTAAAGAGGGGCAAACTGTACACATCTAAAAACAGTCATAGTTAACCAAACCTGTTAATTAATTAAATATGAATTATTTAATTAAAATTCTTAAGTCATCTACATATAAATAAATTTAATTATTTATTTATATTTTTCATTTTTCATTTTTCCAATTCTTCTAGTTCAATTAAATAAATAAGTTTATTTAATTAATGCTATTTTTGTTAATTAATTAAATAGATTTCACAATTTATTTATATTAATTATCACAAGTTTAAATTCTAAATTTAAATGATATTCTTCATTTCACATTTAATTAAATATTTTCAATATTTAATTAAAACACTTTCTGAAATTCTTCACTCTTCTCAATAATTAAATATTTTCAAATGTTTAATTAAAAAGCTTTTTCTCTTCTCAATAATTAAATATTTTCAAATATTTAATTAAGAAGCTTTTTATTTCCCACACATAATTAAATATTATCTATTTTAATTATGGACACATCTTCCATTTGTCTCTTAATCTTCCATCTATCTCTTAAAATTCCATCTTCTTTTCAAATTCTCAATCTCTCATCGTTCATCTTAACAGGTTTGAACTCAACCGTTGATCCTGGCCAATTGGATTCTTGCCTTCAAAAATCTATAAATACAACTCTCTTGTGAGTTGAAAAGGACCTCGAATTCTATATTTTCATGTGTAGTTATTATAGTTACATTTCAGTTGTATCAACATTTTAGTACATTAAGCATTTTAATTCTATAGATTAAATCATATAGTCATGAATATGCATTTTAAAATCAAGCTCATTCTCCTAAGTTGTCATTTCAACAAGTTGTTGCTTACACAACTGATAGCCAACGTCTTTTATCAAATCCTTGGAGATAGAGGACGATGGGATGAATTTGAAAAATTTGTTGCCATGAGAGTTTTCATTTATGCTTTCTAGATTAGCTTTCTTTCAATCTAATGTCTCCTCGGTGTATTAGTTTATAGTTGTTTAATCTACGCATTTTCTAACCACACACCCTGAAAGAGAAATAATATTTTTCCTTGCTTATAGATACTAGCATAACACCAGCACCAACACCATTTATGTTCCTAGAACCATCAAAAAACATATGTAACAATCCCCCTAGATCTTCTTGATTTTTAATGAGATTGGGGATAGGAGCATTCTCCTCGTGAATGCAATAGGTTCTAAGACTAGTCTCCTCTACCTCAACAATAGTTAATCGGTTAAATTGTAAAGAATTTCCCCATTCATCCAACAAACAATCATGTACCTCCTTTAAAGGATTTGCAAGCTCATGACTAGAACATCCCTCATTTTGATCATGTAATGTAAGGTTCATGTTTATTTGACTAGGATTGGAAGGCTCTAGATAATCCTTTTCTATAGGATCATATTTGATGGCTACTTTAGTACCATATCTAGTTCTAGATAGCATGTGAGACCAATCAGCAGACAAGTACCCACCTATTTTAGTTGTAAAATCCCTAGACAAGAAAATGGAAAAATGAGTAGGGAGGTATATGACTGAAATTTCTTGCAATACATAACAACCGATACATGCATACGAGGGAAATTTTAAGTCCTTAATTACCCCCATGATATTGATAGCAGTGCCATCCAATTGTAAAAAAAATCTAGTCACCAATTCATACTTGATGCCAAGGATGTCAATAATCCCCTTAGGCATGATTGAACTACTTGCCCCTGGGTCTATCATACAACTATGCACTATATGATTCCCAATAATTAAAGAAAGATAGAAGGGAGGTGGCTTATTGATTTTTTTTTAATTCCCTTCATCTCGGGGTTGCACAAGGCTGATTGCTAGAGTAAGCTACTCTTTTTATTACACATCATTTATTTGTTTCTATTCCTTCAAAGCCTACTATATAAAATACCTTTGTGATGGGATAGATAGATCCTCGCACATAGTAACATTTGGATTGGATTTCTTCATTTGATCCACTATGTTGAAAGGAAGTTGACTAGCTTTAGAAGAAATCTTGGGAACAAAAATTTTGTACTCATTGCTTGTGTGATCTTAGACTACTCCACCACTTGTTTAGTACTATTAACAGGCTAACTTGATTGTGCAACTTTTGTTGTTCTACTTGTAATTCGATCATTTACAACATTTTGAGATGGTTGGGACGCTGATGGTTTCCCAACCATGGAAGATATGCTACCCTCCATTGCTATTTTATTTGATCTTGTATTATGTGATATTGCATCGATCTCCTCTTGATTTTCACCACAAAAATCCTCTCGAACACAAATGACAAATGAGGAATCTTCTCGTGCATGATTTGGATTATGAGTATTTTTTGGCTTGTGCCAACCTATTTCTTTGAAGTAGATGTCTCATTTTGAGCTACCAAAGTTTGCACAAACTTTCCATTTTGATAATAATTTTGATTATGAGCTTGCTCACAACCGTAACACCACTCTTTCTCTTGTGCTAGAACATCTTGAACATTTTTGTAAATGGGTGTATGCATGTTTTTTATGGGCTTAGTATGATTCCATTGATTTTTCCCTTGATAAGGTGGCCTATTTTGTTGATAATCCTAATTTTGAGGTTGATAAGGTATATTGTTTTGAGCTTGCTACCTATTCATTGTTCATACTTTAGAGCAAGGACATGCAATCTTCTGGAAGTGTAGTAGAAGTAGAAGCTTGGCTCATGGAAGCCACTGGAATAGGAGCTACCTTTAGATGTGAAGGAAAAATTGGAAATAAAGGCATTCGTGGCCTAGGAGCTATATTCCCAGCTTGAATTAAATGATTTTCTTCCCTTATAGCAACATCATACGCATCTAGTAAGGTAAAACCACCCATTGATTGAATAATAGAAAATATATCACTATTAAGAGCTCTTAAGAAGTATAGGAAAGCATGCTCAGGACAAGTTTTGACCAAGGAAGGGATTCTATCCCAAGTCTTCTGAAATCTGAAGTTGAAATCACTCATGAATTCATGAGGTTCTCTTTTAATAGTGGTTAATTGTTCTACCAGGGAAAAATGGCCACTTTTATATTCAAAATGTTTACATAATTTCTCCCCCAACTCATCCCAATTGTGAATGGGGTTGGGTGGAAGTCCTCTATACCACTATAGTTGTTTTCCCTTAAGTGAATTGGAAATTAATCTAATAGCCACATTGTCCTCTGTTATATCATGCATTGAGCATATTTTTTCCACATCTATAATTTGTTTTTCTAGATTTGTAGATGTTTCACTAGAAAAATGGGGAATAATCTCGAGGGAATTGACTGCTATATCATCTTTTTGTGATAGAATTAAAGGGTTGTCACCAGTAAAAGACACAAAAGGTTGATTTTGGAGTAAATCCATATGGAATAAATTTCTATTGGTATGGACAGTGAGTGTTCTAGCTTGAAATAATCTACCCAAAGGTGGTGTATATAGGGCTCTAGGAGAAGGAATTATACTCCTACTTCTTATAATAGGTGATAAGGATTTTCTATTTCTTCTCCTAGAAGTAGAAAAAGAGTGTTGGATGTATTGAAAAATACCTCTAGAAGATTTTTTTCTTTGGATTCTTGTCATGAATGTGCATGTATGATCTTGAACCAAGAGTTATATGTATTAGTAGAGTCACCAAATTGAATATTGAATTGTCTCTTTGAAGAAAATTCACCAAGTACTTTTTTGAGAGCCTCATGAAGACTAGAATGTTGAGATCAACACCATCCTATCAATAAAATAAAATAAAATTTCTTCTTGTGTCCCACAGGGCATTCCAAAAACTATTGTCACTTAAAACTGCACTCTATTTAAATAATCAAGAAACATCAGATGGAGACAATCATATAATCACAAGAATCCCACAAACAATTGATGCCAGGATGAAATCACAAATTAATTGTCTTTCATTATCTTCTTTGAAATTTATACATGCAACATAGTCTCCTTCAATATCATTCTAAAAATATAATTCTTACAAGGATCTGTCCTATTCTAAATCTATCTTCTTTATAATTTATCCAATAATGCATATTTATACATAAATTTGCAAAAGGACGTGCCTTTTCAAAAATTCTAAAGCATAGTAAGTTTTAAAAGATTCTACATTTAACTAATTTTTGTTAAGCCACAAATGAACTGCAAACATATGCTTCATATAATCCTAGTGCTCATGAGTGTCAACATCCCCCAACGCATCATGGATCACAATCTCCATCATTATCATTCGCTCATTCTACTCACATGCTTCATCCAATGTCACATCCTCCATAGTGGTTGCTTTCAACATATCTTGGAGTATTGTTTCACACTCACTTTTCCACGTAGTCGCTTCTTTCATTTTGCCTTCATCATCACATAACTTGGTCGATCTATCTTTGGTAGCCTTTATCAATCCCTGCATATCTCCTTGCAACTCCTCAAATAAATCCATGTGTTTGTCCATGATACAGTTGGCATTTTCAATCTCTTCAATACTAGTAGTGTCCTTCTGCTCCAATTCCTCAATATTTTCCTGAATTTTGTTGTCCACTCTCCTGTGTTCCTTTATTGCATCCACAAATTGTGAATGTTTTCCCCAGAGCCTATTTAACCAAGTGGTTAGAACGACCTGCCTTATTTTGATTATTGCAACAAGTGCATCTATTTTCCCTTGAGAATATGCAGTTGATCCTTCCCAATGGTCCTTTTTTTGTGAACTCTCACCTTGGGTGAGCATCCTTGTTGGTTCAGTTACAGAACCTACCAAGTATTTCAAGTGTTCATTTTCTCTCAACATTCTCTCATTACCAGTTTTATACATCTCTCTTTCCCTTATCAATGCTTGGATTTGAGCTTTATTTAACTTGGTTATATTTATCCCAATATCAGTAGTTGCTATAGGGTCAACCTCCCCAGCCTTTCAGGTCATGACATGTCCAAATGCCTTTTCAGTATCAATAATAATTACTTTTTTGTGAGGATGATACAAGGCCCAAATCATCAATGTCTCATCATCAGGGTTGTATCTTGATCCTGTGTATACCTCTGTCACCTATCCTATACTTAGTTTGTAAGTGGCATTGCTATATTTTAAGAAACTATCAAAAACTAATGCAGAGTTCATATCCAAACCTGGAAAAATCATAACACCTGCCTTTTCTAGCAGCTCCATTCCCTTTTCATGGGTCATATTAATCATCTCTTTGTCTACTTCATATTTTAAGCTTTTCAACACTTGATCCTCATTTCTTGGAGTAACATTATCACCCTGTCCCCTTATCTCTTTTCCATTTTTCTTATATAAAAATGTCTTAAAGTTTGAGGTCTTTATAAATTCATCATCAGATATGAAAGACCTGTATTCTTCATGCCTTGTATCTACATCCATGGCTTCCTCAACATCATTTTCTCTGGAAACATAGGTATAGTCTTGAGTCTTCATTCTTAAAACTTTCCCTAATGAGCTTTGTGGCCTATCTGCTTTTGATATCCCTTTAATGGAGGATAAAAATTCAGCATCCATCAACTCCTGATTATGTTTTTCAATCATAATTTCAGCTTCCTCTACCCCCGGGTTTTTGAATATTTCATTAGATTTATAGGGCACATGATGATACCCTTTTTGTTTGGAAAATTGGATATACCCTTTCGGATCAAAGTTCTTTCTCATTGGTGCTCTTCTCATGTTATAGTGCAACAATTTATCGAAAATCAAATCATAACCTTCCTTGGCTAATACAATGAAATCCCTAAAACACAATGTGTTGGGAATGAAGGCCTATTTCCCATATGAACTTAAGTTCATAACACTGGAGTAATCCATTTGTCTAAAATTTTCTAGGTATGCAATTCTATCCGGGATAGTTCTAGGCAGAATGAAAGGTGCGTCCTCAAATCCATAAACCCTAATCATTGTGGCATTATCTAAACAGTACCAATCCCCCCAGTTATGGTTAATTGGTCCATTGTAATATTTAGGCGTAAGAAACCTTTTCACTTCTTCAGATAAAGAAAAATCACAAGGATGGTTGAAAAATCTATACAAGGGTTTCACAAAGAATTCTTCAAAATGCAAAAAATTTGAATTGGCAAACCTGTTGTCCTAGACAGCACTCCATAATTAAACAGGCAATGGCCTACCTTCCCGTTCAGATTGTGAAATCCTCAGCTCCTAGGGCCATAAACCCAACTCTTGTCCAAAGTACAACACTAAATGCATTAGTAGTGAGTAATTTTTGAGATGGAGAACAAAAGCGCCACTCTTTATCACCATCAAACTTGCATCTAGCTCCTTCAAAATATGTGCAACATAGTCAAATTATCTAGAATTGTGATATTGAGTGTCTGCAGCAATTACCATGGGCACAACCACCATATGCTCAGGCACTTCCATCCCTAATACCTATCCCACTGAGTAGTAAGTGTATTTGAGGTAAGGTTCGAAGAGATCGACATGAAAGGGTGGCCCCTCACTATCTTCCATTGGAATAGGCTTGCCATGACACCTAATTCTGTGCAGACACAACCTCCATCCTTCTGAATTCACTTTTGAGCTCCTTTCTTACCACTTTCTCAATGCATATTCCCTCCATCCTAAAAACCTCAGCAATTGCATTCTCAGATACATGTATCAATGGGTTCCCTGACGAATCACATATAGCTTTTCGTTTTAGGTCATACTATCCAACTAGCATTTTTACCAGTTCAACATCAATAAAAAATTTAGGGCACACAAATTTCCCTAAATTAAGCCTCCACGGATTGCATACCAGCTCAAAATGATTTCTCCTGTGATAGTGGAAAATGAACAACTCATAACCCCTAACCGAAGTCCAAACATCCCCTCTAAATTTGTATTTGTCATCCAATTTGTCAAATTCTTCTTTGAGCTATGCAGTAAACCTAGGTCTAGGCTCAAAACAAGGTAATTGGTCTATGAGGTCCTAATTCAACTTCCTTTCAGTACCTTTTGGTTGCAATTTAGTCTTTTTCTTTTTTTCTTTTGATTGGCTCCCCTCCCCGGGTTTTCTTCCCTTTAGTTTTCCTGAACCAGTGCCTTCCATTCATTTTTTTATGAATTATGAAAGAAAGAGAAAATTACTATAACTTTTTTGTAGACTCAATCTAGGTGAATGATTTAATTGCTCTGCTAGTTCCCTTGCTCTTTTTCGCTTTGAATTCTACAAGCCAATGATTTCAATTGATCATACCATGATATGAAAAATCTCCTACGCTTCGAGGCACCATTAATGTTTTTACTAAGACATGAATGCTACAAGTTTTTTTGAAATTCTCGCTGTCACATTAGGGCTCATACCAGCAAGACATTTTAAATCTCTAGTTGATCCGCTTGTTCAACGTTCACCCATCCGCTAAGACGTCTCGCAGTTTCCTTGACTTTACAAGTCTCTCCAATAGTTTCTTTCCTTTTTCTCTTTATATCGCCATGATTTTCACCAAAACAACTATCGCTCAGACTTGGTGAATCAAGCCAATAGTTCTTTACCTTACTCCGAGAGTACTTCATCTCATCAAGTTGTTTTTCTTTACTTATTAATGTTGCCGAGGCCAAGCAATTTGTTTTGCCGACAAAATAATATTTGCATTGATGTCTCTTAGATCTCCCCATGATGAGATGTCTCTTCGATATGCCTCCTTTTTGGCAAGACTACGCACATCATCTTCCTGACATCCTTTATCTTCGTAAGCTTAATTTTTGTCAGTGTAGCCCAAGGGGTCAGTAGGACCTTTTGAACTCTCCCCGACATAATTTGTCTCACCCAGTGAGTTCTCTTTTTGCTTTATTGGCAAGACCAATAGCGCTTTAGGCAGTGTTTTAAAATTTATCTCCGATGACCAAAGTATCCCCGATAGGATTCACTTTTCTTCAATCAACCCAAGGTAACTTAGCTCGATATGACCTTACACCATCACACCGATACCTTTTGTCTTGTCGATAAGTAATACAAACCCACATTCTCCTAGTGTACAACTTTATCAATGTGACCCGTCTGATGTCTCGCCGATATATTTATTATATGTATATCATCATCGATGAGACCTACATCAACTTATGCCGATATTTTTATATGTTAATGTTTCAATGCTAGATGAAAAATTATGGGGTTTTATGACAAAATTAAAACCGGTTTTGGGTTAAAAATACTATGTGTGGGTTATTATGTCTATATTATGAACCTTTTTGGGAGATTAATAGTCATGAAGGGTTAATAAATTTGTCAAAATTTTATAGTTCTAACAGTGGCTCCATCTGGGGATGAATGATTGTGAGATCATTGCAAGGATCCAGATCTCTGGGAGAGTAGACCAAACATTATGGATGAGAGCAAGTGGAGATGGAAAAAATGATCCTAAACTACTGTACATGGAAAAATATCAAATAAGGATTTCCAGGATTGTCCATGTACTAGCAATTTCTTGTATCCTTTAATTCATATACTACTGTGCATGGAAAGTTTTTATGAGAAGTTTTTCTTCAAAAATTTTCCATGCACTTGCAACCTTTGATTCTCTGTGATTTTTAAGAAAAAAAAGTTCTTTAGAAATTTCCCATGTACAGGAAACTCCTGCTCTTCACCACTCATATTTTGTAAATAATATGAATCATCTCCTTGCTTTCCAATAATAACAAAAGGTCCTAACCACAGTGCCTCAAATTTTCCATGTTTTCCCTTCTCTTGGCATCTAGCATTCAACATCAACACTAGATCATTCTTTTCGAATTTTCTACTTCTTGCCTTTTTGTCAAACAAATATTTCATTTTTGCTTGCAGTTTCATGTTTTGGTTTTGAGCTATTCTCCTTATCTCATCAAGTTCTACAAGTTGCTCCATTCTCTCCTCCATTAGTTTAGGAACATCTATATCCTCTTAAAGGATAAATTTGTATACTGGAAATAAATTTTGCAGAGGCATCCTAGCTTGTGGTTCCATAGACTAATTCATATGGGGATTTCCCAATTGCCTTTTTGATGGTAATTCTATCTGCCCATACAGCCAACCTTAAATTTGAATCCCAAGCTTTTTTTCTTACCAAGCATCCTTTTTATGATTTTTAAAAGACTCTTGTTGCTAGATTTCGCCTGACCATTAGCTTGTGGATGATATGGGGCAAAATAAGAAACATTGATACCATATTTCTTGCAAAAATCTTTGAACTAATCAAACTTGAAACACATTCCATTATCTATAATCACTCTCAATGGTGTACCAAATCTAGTAATAATGTTATCCATTAGAAATTTGATCACAACTTTACTTGTTGCTTGCTTAGCTGGAACTGCCTCCACCCGTTTGGTGAAGTAATCAGTGGCCACTAGTATCCACCTATGTCCTCCACTTGACTTCTCTTGTATTTATCTAATGAAATCAATCCCCCATTGGTGAAAAGGGGCTTCAACCCGCATAGGTCTGAGTGGTAGAGTTCCCTCATACTTCATTTTCCCTGAGAAATTCTGGCATGGCTCACACTTCCTAACATATGAAAATGAATCATTGAAAACTTTTGGCCTGTAATAACTTGCCCTGAGGATTTTTTGTGCAGTTGTCTTTGTTGAATAATGTCCTTCATAGACTCCTTCATGAATTTAATTTAGAACATGATTAGCCTATGATTCATCCAAACATAACAGCAGCATTCCATCTCTGTTTTTCTAGAATAGATCTCCTATAAATACATATTTAGAAGCTTGAAGTTTTAAATTTATTTTCTAGTTTTCACTAAGTCCTTCTGGGCATTTTGTATTCCTAAGGTAATGCATAATGTCTGTGTACTAGGGTGTATGTTCAATACTTGCAATTGCATTTCCTTCTCCTTATACATTGCAGATTTTATTTGCCTCAATGTTTGTTTCTGCCACCAATTTAGTCAATCCTTGGCCTCTTACCAATTTAGTAGTCTCTATTTTCATATCAAATTCTTGAATTTTTAATCCATTTCCACCTTTTCCTTGTCACTTATGATTGTGTCAAGATGTCTTTGACTGCTGCATGAGGGACATATGCAACTAATTTGGCTCCAACAAGATACAACCTGAAATATTTTGTGGCCTTTACCAGTGCAAAGGCTTGTTTTTCCATTATGTCATACTTCAATTCTGGTCCTTGTAAATATTTACTAAAGAAAGATACATGTTGCTCATGACCATCCTCATTTTTCTGTAACATGACAACAACTATTGTATGCAGGGAGGCAAATGAAAATATCTGAAAAGGTTTTGTGAAATCAGGAGATTTGAAGATAGGAGCTTCCTTAATGGCTCTTTTAATGGATACAAAGGCTTCTAATGCTTCTGGGGTCCATTCAATATTTTTCCCCTTCTTTAACATTTTCTATATGGGTTTGACAATCTCAACAAAGTTAGTTACAAACCTCCTAACAAAATTAATCTGTCCAAAAAATGATTGGATGGCTTTCACATTTTTAGGGATAGGAACTTTATCTATAGCCTCAACCCTCTCAAGATCTATCCTAACTCCTTCTTTTGGTATAAAGTGTCCTAAGAGCTTCCCCTCTATAACATAAAAATGACATTTATTAGGGTTCAAACTGATGCCATATTCCAAAGCTTTAATGAATATTTTTTCAAGGTGCCCTATATGATCTTCAGCCTTTTCTGAGTAAGCCACGAGGTCATCTTGATACACCACCATTATAGCATTGATCAAATCAGAAAATGCTAAGTCCATAGCCCTTTGAAAGGTTGCTCCTGCATTGGTGAGACCAAAAGGCATTCTCACACATACATATGTTCCCCATGGGGTTGTGAAAATTTTTTTATATTGCTCACATTCCTTGACCTTAACCTGGTTATAACCAGAAAAACCATCCATCATAGACAGTAACTCACATCCAGTTACATTATGCAATATGGCTTCCATGTTAGGTAGCTATTAGTTATCTTTAAGAGATGCTATATTTAAATTTCTAAAATCTACACACAACCTTCTATATCCATTTTTCTTTCTAACAGGAACAAGGTTTGATACCCATGTTGAATGCCTCATAGGTTTGATAATACATCCATCTCCGAGCTTGGTTAATTCTTCCTACATTTTTGGTTCTAGAGTGGGGATAATGGGCCTTTGTTTCTATCTAAATAGCTTTGTATATGCTTTCAATGGAATTTCATGCTGAAATAAATCCTCCCTATATGCCTTGAGGTCTTCATAAGACCATGCGAACACATGTTTATATATTCTTAACATTGAAATTAGCATTCTTTGGATAGTAGGGCTTATCTTTTTTCCAATATATACCCTCCTTGGTGATAGTTCGGTCCCCAAGTTTACTTCTTCAATATCTTCCCTTTTCATTGGTGTTTGTTTCATAAGGGATCGATCACTTCCATCGTACACTCTTTCCAAAGCTACCAACCCCTGGGGAAGTTTATTAGTTTTGAGTTGCAAGACCTTTCCAAACACTGTATCTTCTCCATTTATTTCTTCCACAAAGGCGTTGAAATCAATTTCTTAAGCCTCATATTGGTCTATACACTAAAGGAATTTCAAAAGGTCAGTGTCATCATTGAAAACCTACCAACTATATAAATTGTTAGGTACTGTAGGTCTTGTTCTGAATTCCACTTGGGAAACTCCTGCTAATGTGATATCATCTTGTTTTAATGCTACATTTGCCAAGAAATCTGCCATTATGTTCTTTGATCTGTCCACCCAATTAATGGAAAAAGCATCAAATAGTTCAATTGTATCCCATATTGCATTTTTGTATTGTTTCAATCTTTTATTTTTTGCTACATATTTTGATTTGATCTGAGATATCGAATCTCCAAAAACTGTTAAGATGTTGATCTTGTGTTTAACAACTAAATTCAGACTAGTCAGCAAAGCTTCATATTTCGCTACATTGATTGTACATTCAAATACTAATATAAATGAATATTTATAAGTTGAACCATCAGTAGATATAAAAACTATACCAGCTCCATTACCCTCTTGGCTGCAAGCTCCATCAAAATACATTTTCCATATTCCTTGTTGATTTTCAAAAATATTTTGATCAATTGGATCTTTTCTTTCCAACTCAGGTTGAGATAGTTCCACTCTAAAGCTTCACAGATCAACATCACAGAAACAATTTAGTGGCTCTTGAGGAGAATATTCAACAATTTGATTCACTCTTCATTCTCTATACAATTTTACCTCTTCTCCATTCACTGGTATGGTGGCATATGAAAAGTCAAACTGTACATCGCCTCCTACTGCAGCAGTCCACTATCTCGATAGAAGCATCCCAAAATGGGGTGGTGTGTCAATTAGAGTTATGTCATTAGTGTAAGAGGCTTGTGGGTAAGTTGTCAACCTGAATTCCACATTTTTCATGATTCCCACAACTAGGACAAGCCTGCTATCCATGGCGTAGCATTTACCTCCCTCCACATCTATCCATAAACCAAGCTACTTCATTACCCCTACCAGCATGATATTCATAGAAGCACCCGAGTCTATCATGCAATTTCTTACTAGTTTGCTGCTTATGAGTAAAGTGGTGAAAAATGGGTCAATTTGTGGTGTGTTCATTAGGCAGGCTTCTAGGATTTTTACCTCCTTCCTTTTATTATTTATCTTTGAGATCTCTTTATTCCCAGGGCTTATATTTTGATTTCCATTAGAAATTAGTTGTATGGTACTTTCCCTATATTCTTTGATTTTCATCATTTCAATTAATGGCACAGACATTTTCAATTGAGATAGAGCTTGTATGAAATCAAAGGGTGTACCTTCAGCTCTGATTGCCCTTTTAGGTTCAGTGCATTCTCCTTTATTTTCTTCCTTTTCCCTTTTTGATGTTTGATCTGGCTTTGGGATGTTTCTCACTTTCTTCCTTAGGGGGTTCTTTCTATTCTCTTTTATTTGGTTGTTTATCATCAATCCCCTTTGATGTCTCACCCGATGCCTTTTTATTTTTTATAAATATCCCCCTTGGAACACCCTCATCTTTATTCATTGTTCTATTTCTAAACGATATTTGCTTATGGCTTCTTCCACTACTACAATTGTCAATATTTTAATCTCCTCTTCACTTGGTCTTCTTATATTGCATCTATTATTCTAACTTGATGAAACAAGGGGATTTTTCTCATTATCACTTGCTTCATGGTCAGAAAAAACATGATGCTCTGCCATGTGAATGTTGTATTTTAGGTGATCAACATTGTATTCATATCCCTCATCCTCTGAAGATGCATACTCTTGCTCCAAAAGGTTAAGAGTGTAAGAAGTTAGCTAGACATTTTGTGTTAGAGTAAAGGTTTTAACTTAATTGTGTTGATTAAGTTACCTTTATTCCCTTCTTAAGATTTCATGTTAGTTTGCATAAAGTGACTTTTAATAATTATATTAATTATTAATTTTTTTCCTTTTAGGGCTTCTATTAGGGTTTCTTTAGGGTTTGCATGATCTCCTTTTTATAAGGATTGATCTCATTGTATTTCATATCAATTCATTCTCTCATTCTCTCTGATATATACATTTTCAGTTTTCAGAGAACCCTTGCTTGTTTGTCTCCATCTCTTCTTTTGTGATAGGTTATTTGCATGTAGGTGATCTTTGGGGTTTGTGAAGTTGTATTTTCTCAACTCATACATGGTATCAGAGCTCCAGATCTACTGCTTCCTATTCTTGTTTTGAAGATTTTTGGAGCTTCAAGGATTTGGGGATTATTTTTTTGATTCAGGGCATACCTGAAATTTCAAAGAATTTTGAGCTCAAATGGACTTTTTCATTGCGTCCGCAGCAGTCCAAAACCCCTAAATCAACTATTCATTTGTCCATTTTGGACACAACTGATTTGAGGGGCAAAAATTTTTTGCTATTCAACCGTACGACAGTCCGTTTCCCTAGTAAAAAAATTTCCATTTTTTTTGTCAAATTTTTTTTTAAAAATTGTCAATTGTTATTTTTTTGATTTTTTTTTTTTAAATCGAAAATACAAATGTTGTAAAAGGTTTGATTTTTTATTCAAAAAAATCTGCAGTTTAAAGGCTTGCAAGCCTGGTACAGGGTACCCGCAGGTACCTGCGACTGCAGGCCCGCAGGCCCTTAGGTATGTCGGTCGGCGTACTACCAGCTGCTACCGGCTTTACCTCCGACTGGCGCCTGATAGTACTACCGATGATAGTACTCTGCAGCCATAGGTGGCAGCCCTTGCTTGCCCTAAATTTTTATTATTATTATTATTTTTTTTTTAAATTTAACTTTTGTAAAATTTTTTTTTTTTTAATATAAAAAAACAATTTTTTGTAGTATGTTTAGTTATGCTTTTGCGGTGACGGTCGTTTGGCCTTCAAATTTAAGCCAGTATTTTTCTGTGACGGCCATATGACCATCAAATTTAATGCAGTGTTGGCTTTTTTCATCTTTGGAGCCGTTTTCTTCCAAAATTCGTAACTTGGGTATATGATATCATTTTTTTGCAAACAGGATATCGTCGGAAAGCTGGTTTTCTCAAATTTTCAGTGGTGTGGGTTTCATCACTTCTTTTTTCTGTTGGTGCATTCTACAGTCATTTTTTTGGTTGTCCTTCATGTATTTCCAACATTTTGTCATTTTTGGGCATTTTGAGCATCATTTGTAAGCAATATCTTTTATGTAAACACATTGAGATAAAGTGCCACACTATTGTACATTTATTTTTGGGCATTTTTCACATAAATTTGTGTCATATTTTGTACTCACACTATTTTATAAAGTGTCATGGGGGGGTTGTGTAGTTTTCCTTTGTTTTTCCATCACACCTTTGTCCGGTGAGTGTCTCTCCACGACGACAGTGGATCCATATGATTCCAGCCTCGTGCATGTGTGTTTTGTTTTGCACACCAATTTTTTAGTTGCAGGTGCTTTCTTGTGCAGTTTCAGATGTCATATCTTCTTCTTCATGCACTACAGGGTGTTTCACACCATTTCAATGGATCTGTCAGGCTCTCCCAGTTCAGCATTATGGGGGGGTATTATACTATTCATGCTAATTGTTCCTTGGTTTTGCCTTGGAAGGAATCTTCTATTCTCAATTGATCAATGCTTTTAAGACTATTGGTACTTCTGCCATCTGTATCTTCATTTTGGTTGTCTGCCCTTGTTTGCCATCTGATTCGAGTAGTGTCATATGGGGCACTCATGCAGATTGTTATTTTCTTGATCCTGATCATCCTATCTTTAGCGGAGGTTCTTCAACACCATAGCAGTCATCTTTCGAAAGTTGCTTACAACTTCTTATGCTTCAGTGATGTTCTTCTTGGCTTTCTATATCTCTTTTTGGAGTATATTTTTTCTCATGAGGTTTTTTTTATTTTTGCATTTTACAGAGATTTGGTTGTATTTGGGTACCTGGTCAGGCCTAGTTGTCGGGACCCATGTTTGCCTTCTTGCATTGTAGTTACCTTTGCTTTCTTGCATTTGTTTGTAGCTGCATTGTTGTTCATCTTAAGGGGTTGTTAGAGTAAAGGTTTTAACTTAATTGTGTTGATTAAGTTACCTTTATTCCCTTCTTAAGATTTCACATTAGTTTGCATAAAGTGACATTTAATAATTATATTAATTATTAAATATTTTCCTTTTAGGGCTTCTATTAGGGTTTCTTTAGGATTCGCATGATCTCCTTTTTATAAGGATTGATACCATTGTATTTCATATCAATTCATTCTCTCATTCTCTCTGATATATACATTTTTTCAGTTTTCAAAGAACCCTTGCTTGTTTGTCTCCATCTCTTCTTTTGTGATAGGTTATTTGCATGCAGGTGATCTTCGGGGTTTGTGAAGTTGTATTTTCTCAACTCCTACATTCGGGTCTTCACCACCATCATCTTCATGTGTATCTTCCTCCAGTATTGACTGAGTTTTTACACAATGTTCTAGGGAATGTGGTGCATAACATACTGAACACCATGCACTATTATCTACCATATATGCTCCCTTTCTTTTTAGTGGATCCGATGTTTCCTTCCTTGGCCTATCACCTACCGACTTCCCATCCTTCCAATTGGTATTATAAGGCATGTCATGTAGCCTCGGTCTCTCATTCCTATATGTGTTTTATTGTCTATTTGGGGGAACATATTGGGGAACTCTAGGGTTTTCCCTCTTAGAAAACATCCCTACAGCTTTTATGTTATTCTCAATAGTTAAGGCTATCTTTTGGGCCTCAACCAGATTCCTAGGACCTCTATTTCTTAATTCATATCCTTTCTTGGGGTCAAAGGCCTTCAAATGGATACTCAAGGCAGCAGGGTCAGCCAAATTGGATGCCTGAGGTATTTTATTGTGTAATTTAACAAACCTTTGGTTAAAATCAAAGGCTGACTCATTCTGATGTTTTTGAATTGTCACGAACTCATGTAATGCAAAATCTGATGCACACTGATTTCCATATTGTTGACAAAACTGGTCATGAAATACTTGAATGGAATAAATGGATGTTGTTGGTAGACTATTGAACCAGTCCCTAGCATCCTCAAACAATGACATCATGAATAGTCTCATTTGTACATCCTCATACTACATGTCTAAGTCCTAAATGACTACCTTAAAATTTCTCAGATGTTCCTCAGCTGTAACTGCATTACTCCCTGTGAATTTAGGGACTAAGTTCCTCCAATTTTTATCCAGGGGGTAAGGATAGATTTGAAACCCAGCAAGATCAAATTGTCTAATCATATTTGTTCATTGTGAGGGGGGAGGGGGATTTTGAAAATGTTGGTGTCGGTAGAGTGGCTTGTTGTTTACTATATATTATAGCCCTTGTGGGGGTACATATTGTTGATGAGGAGGTGGTTGAATATTTCAGTTTTGTGGTGGAGCATTAGTGTTTTTGTATTGATTTCTAGGCTGGTTTTGGTGGGCTTGAGGGGAACTCAATGGCTTTATATTGTTGCTTTTATGGGGGGTGTATATTTGGGTGATTCAGTTACTGATGGTTTTTTTTAGCCTTGTGTAACTTCATCTTTCTCAAATCTTCCATTGCTTGAAGTTGTTGCTCATACTCTACCCTTAATCTTTCTGAATTTTGCCTCATTTGTTCCCACTGTGTTTCTTCTTCATCTCATGTCGTGAATTCATGATTTTCTTCGAATGTCTCATACTCGAGACCTCCCTTATAGAGTGTTGCTCCTTGTTCTTCTTCATATTCTCTCATTTTTCTAGCTTTGAACTCATCCATGTGCTCATCAGCTTTCCCAAGGTCTATTTGGTGGGAAGGATTTCTCCTCCCCTCAGGAGTATGGAGCCTTTTAGATGGGCTCTCTTCATCTTCAAGTGTATCATATGAATTGTGTGTTTCTAGTAACAACATTGATGCTTTGTTTTTGTTGTTGTGTCCAATTCGTTAAACACTTTCTTGCTCTGATTGTTCTTGTAATTTGACTTTCCATTATTATCAGGACCAACCCTTCCTTATAAAAGATCTCCTTCCTTGCATGTTGTGAGAAACTGTGATGGTCTGAACTCTAGGTTGATTCCTTTCTGATTTGTATTTTATTGTATCAGTTTCAATATTTTTGTTCATTTAGAGTTGCCACCCACATTTTTTTTTACAGTGATAAAATATTTTGTGGTGATATTACCCAGCGGAGTCAATTTTTTTCAAATTCCAATTATGGTTTTCCTTAGTGAATTTATATGGAAAGTTTGTCTACTACCAGACAATTCTCTAGTTTATCCCCAGCAGAGTCGTCAATTTGTTGGTTCTCAAAAACGTTGGTTGAATGTACCACAAGAGGTTGCCACACTCTCACTATGTTTTTGGTCAACTAACAAGGCCACCCAATATGGTTGAAACCTTTAATCTTAAGGCTCTACTAAACCTAGGTGGGTGCACCTATATGAGCAACACAAATTTTGAATTTATGTTTCCTACTTGATCTAACTATCCACAAATAGCAATCTAATAGTGGAAAAGATATGATCCTACTTTGGTATAAATTATATATGCAATATCAAGGTATGAGTTAATATGTTCAATTAAAAGATGTCAAATAAAATGAATAAAACTAATGTAATGTAAATAAGGGAGGCCAGTGCCTTGTTGGGTAGAACGGAGTCAAATGAAAGCCTTTAATGAATGGTTTCAACCTAGCAGGTCCTCTAATCGTTTGGCATATAACTATGAGTTTACAACTGGTATAAACATGTAAGAATGTAATTTGATAAACCCTACTTGAGACAGAATATCAAATTTAACTATCTAATTATTCTTACTTATCCAAATGATATTCCCAGATTACTGTAATTGATCTAGAGGAATTTTAATTCTTCTTTAAAGAATCCAATGAACCAAATCACACAGAAACAACAAATGTGTATTGATAAATCAAACATATACTTGATACTTCAATTTAAACAATCAAGAAACATCAGATGGAGACAATCAGATAATCACAAGAATTCCACAAACAATTGATGCCAAGATGAAATGACCAAATTAACTATCTTTCATTATCTTCTTTTAAATTTATATATGCAACATAGTCTCCTTGAATATCATTCTAAAAATATAATGCTTACAACGATCTGTCCTATTCTAAATCTATCTCATTTCTAATTTATCCAATAGCGGATATTTATATATCAGTTTGCAAAAGGACATGCCTTTTCAAAAAGTCTAAAGCATAATTTTTTTTAACAAATTCTCCATTTAACTAATTTTTATCAAGCCACAAATGGACTGCAGACATATGATTCATATAATCCTAGCACTCATGAGTGTCAACATCCCCCAACACATCGTAGATCACAATCTTCATCATTATCATTCACTCATTCTACTCACATGCTTCATCCAATGTCACATCCTCCATAGTGGTTGCTTTCAACATATCTTGGAGTATTGTTTCGCACTCACTTTTCCACATAGTCACTTCTTTCATTTTGCCTTCATCATTGCATAACTTGGTCGATCTATCTTTGGCAACCTTTATCAATCCCTGCATATCTCCTTGCAACTCCTCAAATAAATCCCTGTGTCTATCCATGATAAAGTTTGCATTTTCAATCTCTTCATTACTAGGAGTGTTCTTCTACTCCAGTTCCTCAATATTTTCCTAAATTTTGTTGTCCACTATCCAGTGTTCCTTTATTGCATCAACAAATTGTAAATGTTTTCCCCACAGCCTATTTAACCAGGTGGTTAGAATGACCCACCTTCTTTTGATTATTGCAACAAGTGCATCTATTTTCCCTTGAGAATATGCAGTTGATCCTTCCCAATGGTCCCTTTTTTGTGAACTCTCACCTTGGGTGAGCATCCTTGTTGGTTCTGTTACAGAACCTACCAAGTCTTTCAAGTTTTCATTTTCTCTCAACATCCTCTCATTACCAGTTTTATACATCTCCCTTTCCCTTATCAATGCTTGGTTTTGAGCTTTATTTAACTTGGTTATATTTATCCCAATATCAGTAGTTGCTATAGGGTCAACCTCCCCAGCCTTTAGGGTCATGACATGTCCAAATGCCTTTTCAGTATTAATAACAATTGATTTTTTGTGATGAGGATACAAGGCCCAAATCATCAATTTCTCATCATCAAGGTTGTATCTTGATCCTATGTATACCTCTGTCACCTTTTCTATTCTTAGCTTGTGGGTGGCATTACTATCTTTTAAGAAACTATCAAAAAATAATGCAGAGTTCATATCCAAACTTGGAAAAATCATAACACCTGCCTTTTCTAGCAGCTCCCTTCCCTTTTCAGGGTTCATATTAATCATCTCTTTGTCTACTTCATCTTTTAAGCTTTTCAACTGTTGATCCTCATTTCCTAGAGTAACATTGTCAACCTGTCCCCTTATCTCTTTTCCCGTTTTCTTATATAAAAATGTCTTAAACTCTTAGGTTTTTATAAATTCATCATCAGATATGAAAGACATGTAGTCTTCATGCCTTGTATCTACATCCATGGTTTCCTCAACATCAATTTCTCTAGCAACATAGGTATAGTCTTGAGTCTTCATTCTTGAAACTTTCCCTGATGAGATTTGTGGCCTGTCTGCTTTTGATATCCCTTTAATGGAGGATAACAATTCAACATCCATCAACTCATGTTTATGTTTTTCAATCACAATTTCAGCTTCCTCTGCCCCCAGGTTTTTGATTATGTCATCAGATTTATAGGGCACATGATGATACCCTCCAAAATTTATTTTTTGTTTCGCAGAGTGGATATACCCTTCTGGATCAAAATTATTTCTCACTGGTGCTCTTCTCATGTTATAGTGCAACAATTTATCAAAAATCAAATCATAACCTTCCTTGGCTAATACATTGAAATCACTAAAATATAATGTGATGGGCATAGAGACTTGTTTCCCATATGAACTTAAGTTCATAACACTAGAGTAATCAATTTGCCTAAAAATTTCTAGGTATGCAATTCTATTCAGGATAGTTCTAGGTAGAATGAAAGGCGTGTCCTCAAATCCATAAACCCTAATCATTGTGGCATTCTCTAAATAGTACCAATCCCCCCAGTTATGGTTAATTGGTCCATTGTAATCTTTAGGCCTAAGAAACCTTTTCACTTCTTCAGATAAAGAAAAATCACAAGGATGGTTGAAAAATCTATACAAGGGTTTCACAAAGAATTCTTCAAAATGCAAAAAAATTGAATTGGCAAACCTCTTGTCCCAGACAACAGTCCATAATTGAATAGGCAATAGCCTACCTTCCTTGTCAGATTGTGAAATCCTCGGCTTCTGGGGCCATAAACCAAACTCTTTTCCAAATTACAACACTAAATGCATCAATAGTGAGTAATTTTTGAGATGGAGAAAAAAAGTGCCACTCTTTATCGCCATCAAACCTGCATCTAGCTCCTTAAAAATATGTGCAGCATAGTCAAATGCTCTGGAATTGTGATACTGAGTGTCTGCAGCAATTACCATGGGCACAACCACCATATGCTTAGGCACCTCCATCCCTAATACCTATGCCATTGAGTAGTAAGCGTATTTGAGGTAAGGTTCGAAAAGATCGACATGAAAGGGTGGCCCCTCACTATCTTCCATTGGAATAGGCTTGCCATGACACCTAATTTTGTGCAGACACAACCTCCACCCTTTATAAATAGTGTCCATCCTTTTGAATTCACTATCGATCTCCTCGCTTACCAATTTCTCACTGCATATTCCCTGCATCCTGAAAACCTCAGCAATTGCATTTTCAGATACATGTATCAACGGGTTCCCTGATGAATCACATATAGCTTTTCTTTTCGGTTCATAGTGTCCAGCTAGCATCTTTACCAATTAAACATCAATAAAAATGTTAGAGCAAACTAATTTCCCTAAATTAAGCCTCCATGGATTTCATACCGACTCAAAATGATATTTCTCTTGTGATAATGGAAAATGAACAACTCATAACCCCTAACCAGAGTCCAAACATCCCCTATAAATTTGCATTTATCGTCCAATTTGTCAGCTTCAGCTTTGAGTTGTGCAGAACGCCTAGCTCTAGGTACATAACTAGGTAACTGGTCTATGAGGTCCTGATTCAGCTTTTAGTACCTTATGGTTGCAATTTGGTCTTTTTCTTTTTTTCTTTTGATTGGCTCCCCTGCCCGGGTTTTCTTCCCTTTAGTTTTCTTGAACCAGTGCCTTCCATAATTCAAATTTTTACGAATTATGAAAGGAAGAGAAACTTACTATAACTTTTTTGCAGACTCAAGCCAGGTGAATGCTTTAATTTCTCTGTTGGTTCCCTTGCTCTTTTTTTATTTGAATTTTGTGAGGAAATGATTTCAATTGATCATACCATGATATGCAAAATATCCTACGCTTCGTGGCGCCATTAATTTTTTTACTAAGACATGAATGCTGCAAGTTTTTTTGAAATTCTCACTGTCACATCAGGGCTCATATCGGCAAGACATTTCAAATCTTTGGTCGATCCGCTTTTTCAACATTCACCCATCCGCTAAGACATCTTGTAGTTTCCCCGACTTTACAAGTCTCTTCGATATTTTCTTTCCTTTTTCTCTTTATATCACCATAATTTTCACTGAAACAACTATCGCTCAGACTTAGTGAATCGGGGAAATGAATCTTTACCTTACTCCAAGAGTACTTCGTCTCACCGAGATGTTTTTCTTTACTCATTGATGTCACCGAGACCAAGCTATTTGTTATGTCGACAAAATAATACTCGTTGTGATGTCTCTTAGATCTCCCCATGATGACATGTCTCTCTGATACACCTCCTTTACGGAAAGATAACGTGCATCATCTTCCTGACATCCTTTATCTTTGTAAGCTTATTTTTCGTCGGTGTAGCCCGAGGAGTTGGTAGGACCTTTTGAACTCTCCCCGACATCATTTGTCTCACCAAGTGAGTTCTCCTTTTGCTTTATCGGCAAGACCAATAGCGCTTTGGGCGGTGTTTTAAAATTTCTCTCTGATGACCAAAGTATTCCCGATAGGCTTCACTTTTCTTCAATCGTCCCAAGGTAACTTAGCTCGATATGACCTTACACCATCATGCCGATACCTTTTGTCTTGCCGATAAGTAATACAAATCCGCATTCTCCTACTGTACAACTTTATCGATGTGACCCATCTAATGTCTCACCGATATATTGAAGATAGGTATACCATCATGGATGAGACTTGCATCAACTTATGTCAATATTTTCACATGTCAATGTTTCAATGATAGATGAAAAATTATGGGGTTTTATGACAAAATTAAAATCGATTTTGGGTAAAAAATGTTATGTGAGGGTTATTATGTCTATATTATGAATATTTTTGGGAGATTAATAGTCATGAAGGGTTAATAAATTTGTCAAAATTTTACAGTTCCAATAGAGCCTTTGGTTGTCTTCAATGCTCCTCTTGATAATTCTAATCATATTTTTGTTTCAAGAATCAACCAATCCATTACCTTAAGGATAGTAATTAGATGAGGTCTTCAAGTAAATTCCATGCTTCATTTCCCAATCAAGGATATGAGCACTACTAAACTCCTTGGAATTATCAGAAATAATGGTGGAAGGAGTGTCAAATATGGTAATATTTTCATCAAGGAATTCTAAAACTGAAGCATCAGTGAAATCCTTCAAAGCAACTACCTCTGTCCACCTGGTAAAGTATTATGTGGCTATCAAAATCCACTTATGACCAACACTTGATGATGGATTTATCATGCCAATAAAATACAAACCCCAATGTGTAAATGGCTAATCAACTTGAATGGTGTGAAGAAGGAGGGAAACCAACCTTTGCTTTCTAGAAAAGAAAGAATTTTTTTTAATATTTCTCACCCATTTGTGAGTGTCATTGAACAAATTTTTCCATTAATAACCAACCCTAATAATCTTTGCAACAGTAGCCCTTGTAGAAAAATGGCCACCATAAGATCCATCATGGAATTCATTTAGCAATCTGCTGACTTGATTTTCTTCTATGCATCTTAAGAGGAATCCATTAAATTCCTTTCAGATGAGTATGCCATCCACTATGACATAGGGAATGGATTGTAATATGAAATGTATTCTTTTGGTCCTATTTAGACCCAAAGGATATCTACCTTTCTATAAAAAGGTAGTCATATAATGCATCTAATGTCCTTGTATGTTTTAATTTGGTGCTTGTTATCCCTATAGCACAAGAGAAGCCTCTATAGGAGTCTAAAATATTGAGACAAGTTGCTCACACAACCCTTTTCCTCTCACTAGCTTGGTGATTTTGATTTCAACATCATACTCCATCACCTTTGTGATCCATCCAACCATTTTCTCATTGATATCTCTACTCAATAAGAACTCTTTAACGTTGAAATGGGGCACCATTAGCTTTATTTTATTATTAGATATGTGTCTAAATGTATTCAAATCTCTAATAGTAGAAAGAAATTTATTTTCAATGTATTTGTACTTGGCTTTGTAATCTTTGAGTCCTTCACTAAAGAAAGCAATGGGCTGCTCCAGATTATCTTTTTTTAGCCAAGTTAGAAAAAGTGATATACTTGCTTAAGCTCCAAAGGTATAAAGGATAGAATACCTGTCATAGTTAGGATTGACAAGGGTAGGAGCTTGAGAAATTTCTTATTTTATAGCTTCAAAGCTATCTCTACTATCCTTGGTCCATTTGAGAACTATATTTTTTTTTAGCATAGAAGTAAGAGGATTTACCAAAGTAGCAAGATTTGGGATCAACCTCCTCACAAAGTTAATTTTACCCAAGAAAATTTGTAATCCTTTCTTGTGGATGGGAAGTGGGATGGCCAAGATGGATTTTACAATTGTGGGATCAATGACCAAGCCATCCTTTGAAATAATGTGCCCAATAAGCTTGCCTTGGTTAGTGGAAAAGAAACATTTATTTGGATTTAAGGAAATACCATATTCCCTAGATTTTTGAAATACTTTCTCAAGATGACTCAAATGGTCTCTTGCATGCTTGAAAAACACTGTGTCGATATCATCCAAGTAGACCAAATCAAACTATCTAAACACACCTTGAAAATCCATATTCATGGCTCTCTGAAAAGTGGCACCTACATTAGTTAGACAAAAAGGCATTTTACAATAAGCATAGGCGTCCCACTTTGTAGTAAACATTGTCTTATGTTGATCATATTCTTGGACCAACATTTGATTATAGTCCGAATAACCATCCAAGAAAGAAAACCTTTCCCCTGATGGCCCGATATAACCATGAATTATCAAGTGCATATTGCATAAAGTATATTACTTAATTTCTCAAAAGAAAAAAACTGATTTGAATATATTAAATTATTAATAGACACCGAAGTTTTGAACTCAGAAAATAACTCTTTACTCTTAAGCATAAATGAATAATGAAGATTCAAGAATAGAAAAACACAACCATTTATTTTATTGCAACTGAATTTCAATGTCACATTGTTACATATGTTTTTACAGACGAGTAGCATTGTAGCTCCTGTTTTGTATAAATAACATATGTCAGTGTGTCACTTTAGTACTTTACATAGAAAAAATTTAATAATTTATTCCAAGTTGTTGCTCATTACAATGGATTACAAATTGATTCCAATTTACAAGCTTCTGCTATTGAAAACTTACTACAAATGTAACTCTAAAAATAAATGCATCATTCTAAGCTTTTGCTGGTGACAACGTAATAAAAATGTGGCTCTGAAAATAAATTCATGATTTCAAGCTTCTACTGGTGGATTTTTCAACCATGTTGGGGAAAGGGGGTTCTAATCAATCCTGGGGAAATGGGAGCCATGAAGATACAAAATGTGCTTTTCCACTTCAAGAACCAAAATTCATATAGAAGATGTAATACAAATGTCTCTTTCAAAATAAATGCATGGAGCTTTCCTAGCCAACCATGTTGGGGAAATGGGAGTTGTTAGAATACAAGAGGAGAAGAAAATTTGCTCCCATCTTTTGCACGTAGCTTCCATGCACTGGTATAGCACTTACCTCCATCGAAGCTCCTCATCCTGGTTCAAAAACTGTCAGAAAAGTTAGGTTAACCAAATGAACTTCTTTCCAATTCAACCCATTCTGAACTTGAAGGAAATTTGTCTCTTACTGATTACTCTGTAACTACATAACTGTAGGTAGGAGAATTTACAATATCCCCAATACTGCATCATCTTCTTTGTGAATCCTTATTAATCGTAGAAAATAAAAACCCTTATGGCACTATCCACTATTCACTAAATCACTATCCCTATTTATGGGCCACTAGTGCTGCTAGTGCTACCAACCTATTTAATTTGATTGACGTTTGGGACTCTAGCTACATGCCAAATGTAACTCAAGCTGACAAGCTGTCAAAATCTTTGATTCACCACTACCAGTGCCACTCAAAGTTCAAATGATATGAAATCATTACAAATATTATTTCATTAAAGCTATGAGTTGTCCAAGAAATTGCTTCATATGTTCATATCACATATGGCATTAATCGTCGCCACTACCACTGCCAACCATACTTTCTTCAAAAATATTGAGAATTTCAATTAAATGAAATGTACAACATCGAGATATGAGGCATTGAAAAGTGAATGAGCGATGAGCGATAGAATTTTTATCTCGCCACATGTCTGCATCTAACGATTAGTGTGTTATTCCAAAGGTTTCAATTCACAAGTCTAATGCTTCAGAGATTTACTTCCGAATTGCAACTCTTTTTTCTTGTTGGTGTATAGATTTGTCACTTTAACCATGAAAGTAGATGCAAAATATTTTAAAACAAATGACACAGTCCTTTTTTTTTTATAATTAGTAAGAAAATAAATAGTTTCTCTTTTAACAAATGAATTAATCTAAACACAAAGTCTCGGAGATGAAAAAATAAGCATTCTGAATCTAACCTACTACTAATAGATAAACATTGAACAATTATCATGAAGAAACACAATTCATTCATAATTAAAAAGAAGCATTGATAAATACATAGATTTAGAAATATATTCTTTTATCTCTCTAATGCCAAAAATGTGGTTTCACAGACCTATCACCCCATACCCTATACAATCAAAATTCAAAAAGCGCTCAAAAGCTTTGAGAATGGAGTTGCCCAAGGTAGTAAAATTAATATCTCCAATACCCAGAATGAAAAAAAAATATACAAGGAGCTATGAATGAAAATTTACTTCAGCTATGCTTAAACCAGCAACACTAAAATCAGAAAATAACAACAAAACCTTCAACTTTGAAGCTCAATCTGCAACTCTAAATTGAAGAAGTATTCACACTCAATTAGGTGTTATCTTTCAAACACAAAACTGATAAAATTGCTAGGAGGTATGCATTCCTCGAAGCTAAAGGCCTGAAAACATTTCAGCAACACTTCGTTGTAGTAGGAAATGGATGCCAAAATTTGGAGCAAAGACTCTCTTAAATAGAATTCTCATATGACCTTTCACCTTCCACCTTTTCCCTCCAAGAGGAGACACCCAAGCCTTTTGAAATATTTAATTTTTAAAATACACTTATTCCTCCTTCATTCTAGGCATCCAAGGCTCAAAGGATAATGACATAATGTTTAACTTTTTAAAATATTAAATTACCTCTCAATGAGGCATCCACCCTCAAAGGCCCCCTTTTAAAACATCATTAAGTCATTAATCTAGGCCATGGGGCCCAAAATGAATTTAAAACATTAAATGACTTAAATAAATAATTTTACCAAAATAAACCTCAGAATGCTGAAAGCCAAATATGCTCCTAACTACCTTGCCTGAAATAAAAAGTACTTTGAACTGTTGAACTATTGCCAATTGAGAGACTGCCAAAAATAAAACTTACTAAAAATAGCATACTGCTAAAAGTAGTAAGCTGTTCCAAACTCATTTTTAGCACAAATCGAGTAGTTGTTATGACTTACTAAAAATAGTCAGTGCTTGGAAAGGTTGTCAGATGGAAATGCATGTTATACTATTTTGAAGCTCTCTGAAAACCCAAAAAAACCTAGAAACCTTTCCTGCATGCAAGGTATCCACCATAAATGCATGTCATTTTTTCAACATGCATGTTACCTTATCCTGAAGCTCTCCAAAAACCTAGAAAGCTCCACCAGACATGCATCAAAAACTCTTGCATGCAAGCCTTCAAAACCTCCTATAAAATAAGAAACCCTACTTTGCACTTCTGACTAGCCTATGGGCCTCTGAAAATAGGCTATCAGTCATAGAAGAGCATATGGCTAAAATGGGGACATTCTAGTCCACCCTTCCCAAAATTGCTTGTCCTCAGGCAATGCCACTACACTCCAAACTGATCCCACCAAAACATATAGGATCCCAAGGTCCCATGTCCATCTCTGGAAAGACCCACCATGCTGATGTTGCACCACTCTGATCACACAAATAAAGCCCTTATGCCAATTTTTCTCTAACCTCCCTTGTAACTCCAAAAAGTTACCATTCATGAAACTCAAACTAAAAATTTTGGAAGGATTGAAATCAAAATCTACCAGCATCTCTCGCCCAATAAACTCTGAGGAGTCAATATCTACAATGCCAATGACTAGCACATTCCAAAGCATAAAGAAGAAGAATCTAATCATCTCATAAATATTCTCACTAGCATAACTCCTCAAGGCATCAAACAAAGTCATGACTTCAAAAGAGACTCCTTCAATACTTCTTGCAAAGAAGAAAACAACCCTTTGCAAGAATGCAACAATCTCATCCTCAATACTCCTCAAGGATGTACAATTCCTCCTTTGAAGATTACAAACATAAACAAGAAGACACTTGAAATCTTTCACAACTCTCTCACCAAAAGTCTCAAAATGACGAACCAAATCAGCCCAAGGTTTGCTGCCCCAAACATAAGTACAAGAAAATGTGTGCGAATAACCACTAGAATGAGCTCGATCTCTATCCAAAAATTGAATTTGATGTGTCTAAACCACTATTTCTCTCCTTTGACACCAAAAATAATTTCTAGAAAGATATTGTGAAGTGAAAATATGAGTGTACCAGCTGCCCACCAAGTCAAAAATGTTAGTGTAATTAATTAATTAATTATTACACTAGCATAAGCTAACTTAGGTATTAATTAATCATATTAGACTAGGTTACTTTTTATCATTTAATAAAGTTGTTGAAATAAGATTCCCTTCTAGAAGATGTGTTGTCTTTTCTAGAACTTATCTCCATCTTGTTATCATTCCCTAGGTAGGTTGTTAGGGTTTCTTGTTGTCACATGAAGTGTGATTTGAACACTTGGCTACATCTTATGCATTTTAGGTTTTGCTCTTGCCTATATAATCAGACATATGTACTCTTTGTATATCATATTCTGAATATCAATCAGATAATCTCTATTTGCATGCCCTTAGTTGCAACACTTTCTGTGTGGTTGAATTTCTTCTTGGCAAGTCCTTTGAAGTGTGCGCAGCTTCATTGGATGATTCAGCATCCATTATTCCAACATGGTATCAGAGCCATTCCAGTGAAGGTTCATCCTAGTATCAAGAAAGTTGGGCTACAGAGATTTTTGCAGGCTAGTTGGTTCTATTTGGGGACCAAGCTATTTTCTGGTGCAGATCAGGCTCTATCCGAGCTCGCCATTGTCTTCAGAAGGCCTTGAAACCCTAAGATCGCTTGCCCATTCGTCCGATTTGGACATATTTCATCCAGAAGCTAGTTGAGGTACTATCTAGGGTTTGCAATTTTTTGTACTATCCATACAAATTTGTAGAAAAATATCTCCCCTTTCAGTCCTCTCAAAAGGAAAAAATTTTTTAGTTGCAGGCATTTTTTACTTCAAAAAAAATTGGGCTCATATTTGGCAAAAAAATTATTATTCTAGGTATTTCTCTATAGTTTTTGCAGAAAAATAAAAAAAATCGGAGCGACCTGGTAATTTATTCATCCGTCAGCATCATCCATTTTTATCTGTAGACT
The DNA here is from genome assembly GCA_007115665.2 of Sequoiadendron giganteum. Lineage (NCBI taxonomy): Eukaryota > Viridiplantae > Streptophyta > Pinopsida > Cupressales > Cupressaceae > Sequoiadendron > Sequoiadendron giganteum. Next base: position 50,881,020 of record CM021103.1, on the reverse strand, counting down.
ATAGTTTTTTATCAGCATTTAAATACTTTTTTTTGAATTGCCCATAGGCATTATTCAAAAAAATTTGTCGGTTTTAAAAAAAAAAATTGCGGGGAGGGTACAGGGACCTGTCCCATCACCATCCACCGGAGATCTCAACCGGCCGACATCACTCACCTGGCTGTCCCATCAGACCTGGCTGGGATTTGTTTCATCTGGTGCACCTTCACCGATCACTTGTCTTCACCGACCACAGGGGTCTTGTCCGATGTCTCACCTTGTCACATCAACCGGACCCTTCACTACTTGCCAAAGTTTCTTCCCGCCATCTACCGGCCGATCCCGCCGACAATTCAACCCGCCACCAATGACCAAAGGCTCCACTATATCCAACGGCACCGCCCCAGCACCACCAGCTCCGCCCGGCGGCTCTTTTTTTGCCATCTACAAACCTGCGGTCACATCAACGACCAGGTGCTAGTGCCCGAGGTGCTTATGTTTTGCACCTGTTTAGCTTGCATGCCCTAATAGGGCAGATTTTTTCAAATCACCATATCTTCGTACCACGGTGTCAAAATTTGATAAACGAGATATTTTCGAAAAGAGGATTCAGCCTACTTTCCAGTGGTGTAGTCTGTTTTGTAGAATTTGTCTATCAGAACAATCTACAATCAACATAAGTCAAAACCCTAAATTAGACATAAAGACTCATATCTTCGCAACCGTTGATCAAAATTCAGTGATTCCAGTGGCATCAGGAAGGTAATTCAGAGCTCTTTTCATCAGTCCAATGACTTTGATCCATTTTAGCTCCAAGTACTTTTGCATTGGTTTTGTTCTATTTGGTGCATTTGTTCAATAACTTGGATATCCTGAAGCTTGGGAAAAGGTTTTTTTTGTTTTGGGTGGCATCACTTCACTTGCATATCAGTTTTGGGAGTTTCTATTTGCTGTTGAAGGTCATTGTCTTTGTTTTTTTGGAGCAATTTGTTTGTACATTATGGGGCTTGCATATTATCCTTCTTTGACTATGTTGCACATGGGAAACTATAAACAATGGCGAGATGGGATCATACACCATCTCCAATCACTTGCATTGTTGCCACATTTGTATGGTAGAATTCCCCATCCAGGTCAAGGTGTTCAGAAATTTGCTTGGAGTTGTCACAGATATAATGTTTTAGAGGTGATTGCAATGCATGTTGATTGTGATAGTCCTCACATCCTTTGGACTAAGCTTTCAGAGATATATGGAGATTCAGATACTCCACCCTTCCCCGATGGTCATGATTCAGAATATCATTCCTCAGATCAGGTACCCCATGATGATATTGTTATTCAGGAGGTTGTTTGTTTGGATTGCCTTGAATCTTCCAAAGAGGTTGACAAGGTTGCTTTAGATGATTCTTCTTCTCCATCTGAGATAGTTGGTATCCCTTCACATTTAGTGATTCCTTGTCCGGATTCATCGATTGAGGCTTCCATCATCATCATTCATTAGGACACATTCTGTTTTCCAGACTTGACATCACAGGATGGCTTCGTTTCGGGTATCACTGACTTGGCTACTTCTATAGGTTTGGAGGACATTCTTGAGGGGATATCACTCCTCTATTCAAAGATTTAATATATGAGACTTCCTCCATCTTCATCGGAGTTCCTTCAACATCTATCATTGGATTGGATTCAGTCTTATCTCAGTGGTTTTGAGGACACTTCATTATGGGGGGGCAATCAAGTCTCTATCTATTCCTTCGATGGAAGGACCATCACATTGTTGTCTTTGGATCTTGTTCAACATCAGTTTCTGCATCGTCCTGATTTGTCGCCTTCTACATTGATTGGGTATGTACCTGAGTGGGTTGTGGCATCTTCATCTTCATTAGGCAAGGAGACACATGAGCAGCTTTCAGAGACATCATCCGCATTCATATTCATTCTTCCTTCCTTCAATTCCTATCTGAAATGGGAAGCATCTCTACACTTGCACTTGGTTATGTTTCTTTTGAAAGGGAGACAAGTTGTTTGTCGACACTAGATCATATTTTGTCTACATACACTTACCTTTTTTGCAAGTGATCACATTTTCTGGGGGGGCTATATTGTCTCTCTATTTCCCTCCTATGGGGGGGCCATTGATTGTATTGTATCCATGTGATGATTGTTGTCCTTGCGGGGATGATGTTGAGTCCTCCAATCATCACCTTTCTGCATTTCATCTCCTTTTTTGGAGAGGGGTTTTCTTCCCACTGGCTCTTTCCTCTTTTCTCTATTTGTGGGAGATTAGTTGCATTTTCATCCTATGTACATGGGTACCTAATATGGCCATCAACCGGGACCCATCATCATCATGCATAATCATTGCATTTTCATTTCCTCCTTAAGCTGCACTTATGCGGGGGTGTTAGTGTAATTAATTAATTAATTATTACACTAGCATAAGCTAACTTAGGTATTAATTAATCATATTAGTCCTAGGTTACTTTTTATCATTTAATAAAGTTGTTGAGATAAGATTCCCTTCTAGAAGATGTGTTGTCTTTTATAGAACTTATCTCCATCTTGTTATCATTCCCTAGGTAGGTTGTTATGGTTTCTTATTGTCACATGAAGTGTGATTTGAACACTTGGAAACATCTTATGCATTTTAGGTTTTGCTCTTGCCTATATAATCAGGCATATGTACTCTTTGTATATCATATTCTGAATATCAATCAGATAATCTCTATTTGCATGCCCTTAGTTGCAACACTTTTTGTGTGGTTGAATTTCTTCTTGGCAGGTCCTTTGAAGTGTGCACAGCTTCATTGGATGATTTAGCATCCATTATTCCAACATGGTATCAGAGCCATTCTAGTGAAGGTTCGTCCCAGTATCAAGAAAGTTGGGCTATAGAGATTTCTGTAGGCTTGAGGGTTTTCTTTGTAGGCTAGTTGGTTCTACCCAGGAACCAAGCTATTTTCTGGTGTAGATCAGGCTCTATTTGAGCTCATCATTGTCTTCAGAAGGCCTCGAAACCCTAAGATCGCCTGCCCATTCATTCAATTTGGACATATTTCATCCGAGAGCCAGTTGAGGTACTATCTAGGGTTTGCAATTTTTTGTACTATCCATACAAATTTGCAGAAAAATATCTCCCCTTTCAGTTCTCTCAAAAGGCAAAAATTTTTTAGTTGCAGGCATTTTTTATTTCAAAAAAAATCGGGCTCCTATTTTGCAAAAAAATTATTATTCTGGGTATTTCTCTATAGTATTTGTAGAAAAATATAAAAAATCGGAGCAACCTGGTAATTTATTCATCCGTCGGCATCATCCATTTTTATCCGCAGATTATAGTTTTTTATTGGCATTTAAATACATTTTTTTGAATTGCCCATAGGCATTACTCAAAAAAATTTGTAGGTTTTTTTTTAAAAAATCTACAAGGAGGGTACAGGGACCCGTCCCATCACCGTCCACCGGAGATCTCAACCGGCCGACATCACTCGCCCGACTGTCCCATTAGAGCCGGCTAGGATTTGTTCTCTTTGGTGCACCTTCACCGATCACTTGTCTTCGCGGGCTGCAGGGGTCTTGTCCGCTGTCCGGCCTTGTCACATTAGCCGGACCCTTCACTACTTGCCGAAGTTTCTTCCTGCCGTCTATCGGCTAATCCCGCCGGTAGTTCATCCCGCCACCAACGACCAAAGGCTCCACTATATCCAGCGGTGCCACCCTAGCACCACCAGCTCCACTCGATGGCTCTTTTTTTTTTTCCATCTACACACCTGCGGTCACATCAACGACCAGGTGCTAGTGCCCGAGGTGCTTATGTTTTGCACCTGTTTAGCCTGCAGGCCCTAATAGGGCAGATATTTTCAAATCACCATATCTTCGCGCCACGATGTCGAAATTCAATAAACAAGATATTGTCGGAAAGGGGATTCAGCCTACTTTCTAGTGGTGTAGTCTGGTTTGCAGAATTTCTCTATTAGAACAATCTACAATCAACTGAATTCAAAACCCTAAATTGGAGATAAAGACTCATATCTTCGCAACCATTGATCGAAATTCAGTGATTCCAGCGGCATCAGGAAGGTAATTCAGAGCTCTTTTCATTAGTCCAATGACTTTGATCTGTTTCATCTCTAGGTACTCTTGCATTGGTTTTGTTCTATTTGGTGCATTTGTTCAATAACTTGGATATCCTGAAGCTTGGGAAAAGGTTTTTTTTGTTTTGGGTGGCATAACTTCACTTGCATATCAGTTTTGGGAGTTTCTATTTGCTGTTGAAGGTCATTGTCTTTGTTTTTTTGGAGAAATTTGTTTGTACATTATGGGGCTTGCATATTATCCTTCTTTGACTATGTTGCACACAGGAAACTCTAAACAATGGCGAGATGGGATCATACACCATCTCCAATCACTTGCATTGTTGCCACATTTGTATGGTACAGTTCCCCATCCAAGTCAAGGTGTTCAAAAATTTGCTTGGAGTTGCCACAGATATAATGTTTTAGAGGTGATTGCAATGCATGTTGATTGTGATGTTTTGGAATCTATTGATCATTGTGATAGTCCTCACATCCTTTGGACTAAGCTTTCGGAGATATATGGAGATTCATATACTCCACCCTTTCCCGATGGTCATGATTCAAAATATCATTCCTTAGATCAGGTACCCCATGATGATATTTTTATTTAGGAGGTTGTTTTTTTGGATTGCCTTGAATCTTCCGAAGAGGTTGACAAGGTTGCTTTAGATGATTCTTCTTCTCCATCTGAGACAGTTGGTATCCCTTCACATTCAGTGATTCCTTGTCCAGAGTCATTGATTGAGGCTTCCATCATCATTATTCATCAGGACACATTCCATTTTCCAGACTTAACATCACAGGATGGCTTTGTTTTGGGTATCACTGACTTGGCTACTTCTATAGGTTTGGAGGAAATTCTTGAGGGGATATCACTCCTCTATTCAGAGATTTCATACATGAGACTTCCTCCATCTTCATCGGAGTTCCTTTAGCATCTACCATTGGATTGGTTTCAGTATTATCTTAGTGGTTTTGAGGACACTTCATTATGGGGGGCAATCAAGTCTCCATCTATTCCTTTGATGGAAGGACCATCACATTGTTGTCTTTGGATCTTGTTCAACATCAGTTTCTGCATCGTCCTGATTTGTCACCTTCTACATTGATTGGGTATGTACCTGAGTGGGTTGTGGCATCTTCATCTTCATCAAGTAAGGAGACAAATGAGCAGCTTTCAGAGACATCATCCGCATTCATATTCATTCTTCCTTCCTTCAATTCTTATCCGGAAAGGGAATCATCTCTACACTTGCACCTGGTTAAGTTTCTTTTGAAAGGGAGACAAGTTGTTTGTCGACACTAGATCATATTTTGTCTACATACACTTACCTTTTTTGCAAGTGATCACATTTTCTGGGGGGGCTATATTGTCTCTCTATTTCCCTCCTATGGGGGGGCCATTGATTGTATTGTATCCATGTGATGATTTTTGTCCTTAGGGGGATGATGTTGAGTCCTCCAATCATCACCTTTCTGCATTTCATCTCCTTTTTTGGAGAGGGGTTTTCTTCCCACTGGCTCTTTCCTCTTTTCTCTATTTGTGGGAGATTAGTTGCATTTTCATCTTATGTACATGGGTACCTAATATGGCCATCAGCCAGGACCCATCATCATCATGCATAATCATTGCATTTTCATTTCCTCCCTAAGTTGCACTTATGGGGGGGTGTTAGTGTAATTAATTAATTAATTATTACACTAGCATAAGTTAACTTAGGTATTAATTAATCATATTAGTCCTAGGTTACTTTTTATCATTTAATAAAGTTTTTGAGATAAGATTCCCTTCTAGAAGATGTGTTGTCTTTTCTAGAATTTATCTCCATCTTGTTATCATTCCCTAGGTAGGTTGTTAGGGTTTCTTGTTGTCACATGAAGTGTGATTTGAACACTTGGCTACATCTTATGCATTTTAGGTTTTTCTCTTGCCTATATAATTAGGCATATGTACTCTTTGTATATCATATTCTGAATATCAATCAGATAATCTCTATTTGCATGCCCTTAGTTGCAACACTTTTTGTGTGGTTGAATTTCTTCTTGGCAGGTCCTTTGAAGTGTGCACAGCTTCATTGGATGATTCAACATCCATTATTCCAACAAAAAATGAATGACTCAACATCAAATTTAAGAGAAATCAACATGCAAGGAAATGAATAACTACTGCAATACTAAAAATCCACATTCATTTTGACCAATCTGCTAAAAAGAAAAGTTGGAAACACCCACTCTAAAAACTCCATCATAGCAAAGAACCATTCTTTGCTCAAATTTTCTCTCCAATCCATCACAAATTGGACCATCGAGTGGCTGGTAAGGAAGGAAATAACACCATTAATTCTGAAATTTTGATCCTTATCCCTCTAAGGAACCTTCCTACCATACCCCCAAAGATTTTTCATTCCACATCAAGGATGCCAAACAAGGATACCTAACCCAAAATGATCCACCACACCCCTGAAGAAATTCACAACACATTCTTGAGTGCCAATCAACTCAAAATGCACACTCAAGAAACTATTGAATTCTTTGGTGAACCATTGAAGTCTATCCATGAAAGCTTCAAAAACAAGGGAGTCTAAAACAAAAATTGTCTTCAAATCCATCTCCCAAGACATGTTAATCTAAGCATTATTCAATCCAAAGGATAAACTCTCAGGCATGTAAACATGTTTTACCAAAACATTTTTTGACAACTTTGGTGTCAAAGATAGGGAAGTCATCATAGATCAACACTTCCCATATGGAGATTGAATCCTCTAAACCTCTTAAGCATTCACTTAGAAGCAAGCTTGGAGAATTATCAATCACAAAGTGTAACTTGTCCCCACACTCTCTGAGATGTTTGAAATCAGCTAGCTAGTCTCCTACCTCCATTACACCCAATTGAGCATTCTCTAATATGCACTTCATTGATTCAATCTCAAGAGTAAGCTTATCAAGCTTTCTCTCACTTCTTTAGAATGCACCAATTTCCTTCTATATTAATTCAAAGGCATAATCTTCTTCGTTAATCCAACATAGATAATCTAATTTCTTAATCTCTAAGGAGTCTTTGATGAATTACAGATTAAAGAGAGTGGCTCCAACCCTGACTCCTTCCAGACTCTCTTTAATCAAACTATGTAAATGGTCAATTCTGAATAGGGCTTGCACCTCATCTTCAATAGATATCAAGAACTGACTTTTCCACTCATAAATGTGCGAGGAAAGTGAACTACTAATAGGTTGCATATCAAAATTAGAACTTTATTTCTTGACTTCGCTGCCCTCAAAACTGCTCCAAGACTCTTGTCTTTCACCATCCACCAGTTGAAAATACTCAAGGTCATGAAAAGGATCAGATTCTACCAATTCTTTGGGCCTTTGTTTACAATCAGCTTCATGATGTGGTAAATCTGATTTGAATTTGACAAACTCTTTAAGCTTTTCATCATCAAGGGCCTTGTGGTCTTCAAGCTCTATTTCCCCTTCACTGTCTCCTTGATTATTTGCTAAAGAAGCCCCCAACTTGATCAATGAGTCATTATTGATCGCAATCCTAAAAGTTTTAGTAGCAAAAAAATCTTCCTTAGTCGTTGCAACCATCTTAAAAGGGTCATTATGGGGTTTTTCCATGCAAGTTGCTTTGTCAAAGACATCTTCTCCAAAGGCCATCTCATAGCTTGCAGTGAAATCTGAATTTTGCACTTTATTGGGATTTTGGGGGATCAAATGAATTCATTTAAAATTTATTTTTGTAAGTATATAGTCCTTATTATAAGCTTCCAAAAAAAAAAAAATTAATTAAATTAAATTTGATTATTAAATTTATTTTTTATTTCTTGTGAATGTAAGTTTTTCACCGAAAATCAAGCTCTTTGTTTTGCGCATGTGGAAAAATAGTAGATTAACAAAATAAAATTTTGAAAAATATGTTCAAGCTGGGTATTGATGTCCTTGATCCATTAAAAAAAAATGAATTTCGATACGTATTGGAAAAAATTATGTTGTATGGAATCCGCCTATGTCTGAATTGTAATTGGTTTGACTTCAAAACTTGATTAAGAAAAGTTAATTTAATAAAATACTATGAAACCAAATGAATTGGTTAGATATCATAGTTACAAATCTAAATTCAAAAAAATTTGAATTTTATCCTTCATACAAAAAAATTTATGTTGTATATGGTGAGCATCACTCCTTAAAAATGTTGTTTACTGATAAAAACTAGTTTTCGAAGGAGATGAAAAAAAAAGTGCAATCTGATTCCAAAAAAAATTGAAAAAATATATTTAGAATCTATAGGCAAAAATTTTCAAAAATCACTAGTTTGCATCCATCTTCAAATTCCTCGTGGTTTAGCCGCTATAGGAGCTCGAAAGTGAATATTTAGTTTAAAAAAATCAGTTTAGTGTCCAGTTTGCCCAAAAATTGTAAACTAGTATTGTGTGATCACCCATAAAGAAGAAGGATGGGAAGGTAGAGAAAATTTATATTGGGAAAAATATATTAGAATTGAGGCATGCCTTAGAATAAATGGAAAAAAACAATGGAACTTGAAATCTAGTAGTTGCTTGAGAGAGAAAACCAAGAAAATGGCTGACATTGGCCAATAAGGAAGAAGATTAAGTGGCCTATCAAGGAGCTCATGTAGAAGAGAAGAAGGCAAGAGAGGACAAGAGAACCAGACTTTGGAGAATTTTTTTGATAAAGGAAGATAAATAGTCATTTGAGAAAGAGGAAAGTCATGAATCACAAGTGGGTTCTAGTGCTATGTTGGTGGGTGAAAAGGAGTTTGTTCAAATCAAAGAAGGAAGTCACAAATCCAAAAGTGGGGGCAAGTGTAATGTTAATGAGTCAAAAAGAGTTCCTAAAGTCCATGATGGAGGAAAAAGTGTATTTTGAGATCATGATCTAACCCTAGACTATCATGACATCAATTGGAATTTATGATTTTTTATGGGAGATCCAAAGCATGTTGAAGGATGGTATAGACATAGTTATGGATGATTTTTCACATTCTTTATTCCAAATTCCAAGTATCAATCATTTATATTTGTTTGAAAATATTTCATTTGAGTTTAATGTGGAAGGTGAGTTGCAGGGTTCATATTTTTAGTTATTTGAATGCAAGACAAAGCTTTCCATTTACTCCACCATCATACACATTTACCGTTTGAGTTTGAGGACACAAAGAGCTTTTTGTTTTCTACTAGGAAATTAAAGAGGGTTGTAGATGGGGAAGATACATCTGCCTTTGTATATTTGTAGACCAAGATCCTTTAATCATGTGTTTCCATGTTTACAAGGTTAGTAAAAGAGTGTGAGTAGCAGGGCCAAGAAAAAGGCATAGATGGTGATGGTGTTAAACAAATAGTTTCAGAGGAAAAATTTTCCATTGTTATCAGACAAGTGTGGGGGGAAGAGTGTGAGCAATATTTTGGGAAGAATGGTCAATTTCATTTGAAAGTTGTTAAAGCATTGTTGAAAAAAAGATTTAGAGGTGTAACTGGGGGATACACTTATTTTAACAAGTTCAAATACCTTTCCCAAATGTTCAAGAAACCTAAGGTGAATATGAAAAAAGCATGAGTCTATTTCAAAGAAGACAATTTACAGATAATTAAAGGCATTAGGCAAGATATTTCAAACATGGTTCTCATGTTGCTACCCTCCATTCAAGTGGAGCTTGAATCTTTCTTCTTTGAGAGTATGGTGCAGGGGCACCATAGGTCTTCATGCCTCCAAGAGGAAAAATTTAGCATTTTTTTTATGATGTTTGCATGTAATAAGGTTTGAGAAGACCATTTTATGCTTGTTTAGATCTAGTTTGAGTGCTTAAGGGTGAATTAGAGTCTAGTTGCAAAATGTTGTCAAGTTGCACAAATCTTGTCAAATAAACTTTGCATTTTGTTTTCAAATGGTAAATCAAATGATTGGAAGTTTAAATATGGTTAGGAACCATTAGAATTATGTTTTAAAAGGTTTAAAATGTTATGTATGGTCGAAGAGGGGTTGGTTTTTGAAGTTTTGAAAAGAAAGCAATAAAGGAACACTATTTTTTCTAAAAATTTGAATGTGTTATTTCCTAATCTAGTGAATAGTATGGTTTTTACATACTAGTAATGACTCTAAAACCTATTGGATAGTATTTTCATGTGAATCCTCTAAATTTTCATGTTTGGTTCATCAATTTTCATTAATTTTTGTAGAAGTTACAAGCGTTTTTCTAAAAACATTCCATAATCCTAGGTAGGGTTCCTAGTGGACTTGTAAAATGCATTTATTGTCATTCCCATTGTAAAAATTCCTAAAAATTGGTGGAATGGCTTATCATTGTATATATTTTCATTCCTCAAAATTTTAGGTTATGTGGTTTTGGTTGGCACATGTTTTGAGATATTTTTATTAGGGGCCAAAGGGTATTTCAAAAAGGTCTTACATTTTTAATATTAGGTCTACAATTAAGTTATGACCAAAAAACCCAGATTGTTGCTCTCATGTTTTAGGTTTTAAAAAAAAGTTGTGTTAGCAAGTAAACCTATGTCTAAATTGTAATTGGTTCGACTTCAAAACTTAATTAATAAAAAAAAAATCAATAAAACACTATGAAACCAAATACATGCATTAGATATCATAGTTACAAATCTAAATTCAAAAAAAAAAAAAAATTATCCTTCTTAGAAAGAAATTTTTGTTAGAAAGTACACATCACTCTTTAAAAATGTTGTTTACTATTAAAAAATAGTTTTGAAGGAGATGGAAAAAGAAATGTACTTTGATTCCAAATTTTTTTTAAATATATATTTAGAATCTATAGACAAGATTTCACAAATCACTAATTTGCATCATATTCAAATTCATCATGGTTTAGCATCTATAGGTGTCCGAAAGTGAAGATTTAGTTAAAAAAAATCAGTTCAATGTCAAGTTTGGCTAAAAATGTAACCCACTTTTGTGGGATCACCCTTATGGTGTTTGATATAAATGTGAAGCTAGCTGAACCATGTCATGTACTCTTTCATTTTCTGCAATAATTTTATGTTAAGTATCATACTATGCTTGTGGGTGAACAATCTTTGTAAAGATTCAAGGTATTAGTAGAATAAGTTAGGAGTAGCATATCCTACCAAACCTTAGTGGGTGCTTCCCATGAGAAATATTTAAATGCTATTCTATGTTCTTACAACATCTTAATTATTTTGTTGTCTTTTCAAAAATGAAATGTCTTTGGCACTTTGTGTTCCTTTCTTAGGATTTATATTTTTGGTTATTTGAAATAGGATTTGAAATGTTGTAAAATCTTTGGCACATTGCCCTAGTATAGATTTATTTTTGTTTATTGTTTCTTCCCATTTTCCTCCCCCAACTTAATGAAAAGATGACTTCTAAAATCCTAGAGCTTGTCTAGTGGAGTGCAATTTGTCCCCCATCCACTGAGCTTCCCATAAGGTTGTTTCCTTGAAGTGTAATCTTTAAGGATCAATAGTTCTTTTACTTGCACATCTAGTGAGACATCATTGTAATTGCTAAAAAATCATATGCATGAGCCATAGGCCAATTAATACATCATAAATATCCCAAAATCCTAGCTTATTACTACCTCCTTTAGTATTTTCAGCCCCTTATAATGCAAAGAAATAATTTCAATACAAATGGTGATAATGGGAATTCTTGTTCATTTTTTATTTCTTAATTAATTTTTCTAGTCAAACCAATTACAATTTAGACATAGGTTTACTTGCTAACACAACTTTTTTTTTTGTGTATCAAAATTCAATTTTTTTTTGTTGGATCAAGGACATCAATATCAAAGGCATAGATATTTTTTATATATTTTTTTATAATGTACTATTTTTCCACTTGTGTAGAACATAGAGCTTGATTTTTAGTTAGAAACCTACATTCACAAGAAATAAAAAATAAATATAATAATCAAATTAAATATATTTAAATTTTTACTTTTTGGGAAGCTTATAATAAGGACTACATAATTAAAAATATATAATTTTTAAATGGATTCATTTGATCCCCAAAAAGTTAAATCAAAAGTGTTTTTTATCAACATTTTGGTAGGTGTAGAGGAGACTCCATTATAGGTATGGTTTAAAACTAGCAGGGTTCTATCTAAGGGGATTTGATCAAAACCTATTCAATTATAATCCTTTAAATGGAACATTTAAATTCTTAAATCGTTAAAAATATGTGATTTCAGCAAAAATTAGGATGTCTCAAAAAGTGTAACCCATTATTGTGGCAGTACCCATAAAATATGAAACTCAAATGATCAATCATTAAGATCACATCCATACACGAAGGATACAAAGTATAAAACTAGTATAAATAGAAAGTAAATCACACAATAAAGGAAAAATAGGGACAATTTGATGTGTCATGTTTTCTATTAATTAATTCAAGTGATACAAAATGCTAAGTTTGGGTGTGAAATGGACATTCCCTTGAAATTGATTTTCCAAGTATTCCTTATGAAAAATGGTGAACAATTACAACTAAAATTTTCAACTCTACTGACTGATTGATACTTGGGAGGGAATCAAAATTCCCTTTTATAGGACAAGGGAAGAAATAAGCAAACAAGCCTCTCCCACCACTAGGGTACAAAAGACAAAAATCAAAACAATGACATTAAACCACCAGCAAGAGCACCCATAAGAAGATCTGGATCTCAGCCTAGCAAGCCCATGATGTAATAAATTTTTAGTTCATGAGAATTAATTGAAATTAAACTCAAATTATCCTAAATTGTTCCTTTCAACTACTTCCCTACAAAAATTCTTTCAAGGTGGATAATAGCCGCCTCTGAAGTGAATGCACTCTAACAAATCCCTAAGACTAATTAGGCACCATGAATAATTAAGAACCTCCTGGCTATTAAAATCTGATCACAGATATGGAAATTATGGTGGTTGATGTAAATACCCAAGTGGGTGAATCCTTGAATATTAATGGTGCCTACATCTCCTCTTTCAAATTTGATGGTCCTCATCACACTTTCACCTTCAATAGCACTCACTCAATTCCTTCCCAGGCTCAAGACATACCTAGGCCCTTGTCTGGCTAGCAAGTGGCATTCTTTATTGCTCCTCTAATGTGAGAATTTTTGGGGCTATCCTTCAAGTTTCCCTTAATAATATTTGTGTTTCCAGCATGTGGCACCCTCCACTTTCAAATAATTCGAAAGAAAAGACACTTTAAACAAAGACCTAGCGCCCACCATGTGGTGTCATCATGCACCTTTACAAGAGAAGAAGTTTATGGTCTTGTCTGAATTTGTGTTAGGCTTCCATGTGGTGAGTATTGATGATGTGATATACAAAAATACATATAATCTATTGGTTTATAAATGAATAAATCCAAATAAAAAGGGAAAAAACTATAGAGCATTATAAAACATAGAAAACGTAAGGCATGGAAAATGATAATGAGCTGTAAAAAATATCTATAGGCCTCCTTACCAAGCTGATCCTCAAGGTCAAAGAATTAATTTTAATGCAAGGTATTATCAACCTTAAAATCATAACATTTCTAGCACTTATAAATAGATTGAACTAGTACAAATCAACATGGTACAAGACTGTGAATGGTGTTTCCCATGCAACCAACCTCATAACCAAGCCTCATATCCAAAGGCCCTCATGGTACAAAATAATATTGTTGTCCCACAAGATGTAGTGCAATAAAATCATGAATGGTACAGTTCTAATACTAATCAAGGCAATCAAGATGTCACTCTGATGAATTGGAAAGGTGAAGATTCTTGTGGGGTGAATCATCCAAATGCACAAAATAAAAAATCTCACTCCATTATAACCAATTCAAGGGGGGAAAAGAGGGTTGTTGATGTAGGAAAAGTTTTGAAATAATGAAGGAACCCATTAATGTGTTTTCATTGATTCCAACTTTAATTGTTGGCATTTTCTCTAATCCGATGAATAGAATGGAGACATCCTAATATATTATTTTGATTCAAAATTTCTCATGTAATAAGATCTACTTATGAGGATATAATATGTTATTCCTAACTACTAAATGCCTCTATGTTCAAGATTTCAGTTATTTTGGATGAATAATCTAAAATTTACAAGTGACAGTAGTTTGACATTTAGTTTTGGCTTTATACAATGTAAATGAGTGTGTGTAATCTAGTTCGTGTTCCTCTAGTGATTGGAATTAGACTTTTCAATTTTGTAATATTGTTTATAGATGTTGGTACACTATATATTTGAGATGGTGCATGATTATATGATTAGATGGATCATTGGTGTTTGATCAATTGGCTTATTTTATGATTAGGTCTAGCTCTTGATTGACCTAATGCTTGATAAATGTTGTGGAGCTTAAATATGTATTGAAAATATTAATGAGATTTATTTTAGGTCCATGCTAACCTAAATTGAGTGCTGCATGTTTATTTTGAGCACGAAGGTGTTTTTGATTCAAGTGTAGAGCCAACAAGACAATTTTGATTTAGAATAGGGATACATATAATTAGGCCAACCTAATTGATGTATGTAGATGTATTAGGCATATATGTAAAAAAAAATTGAGTTGTAGGATGACATGGTGTGAGATGATATGACAAGTAATGTGAGATAATATGTAATATGATGCAAACATGCGAATTTGTATGTGTGTAATCTGAATAATAGTAGAATTGTTATGAATGTTGACTGATTGTAAAGTAGAGCAGTATTTTGTATTTAGAGCTTCAAAGGAACTAAATTCAGCACAAGGAAGGTGCATTTTGTATTAGTTCACATCTTGGTTGTGTAGCCATTTCTATTTTTGTATCTATCTATCGTTGTGAACCTTATTGGACAATGTGTCCTAGAAATGAACCTCTATAATATCTAATAACCAATTATAATATATTGTGAGCTAATTCCTCACTGTAGTTTTTCCCTTTTTAGGTTTTCCACGTAAAAATCCTAGTGTTCATGTGTCATATGTTCTTATGGTTGCTTCATGTTTTCATTCATTACTGTAGTTGGATTTATATTGATAATTGGATGGCTTATGATAAATTGGTTTAATAGAATACTGATTCACCCCCCCCTCTCAGTAATTTGGGTGTTCAAAAATTGGTATCAGAGCCTAGTTCCTTTTAAGAATCCTAACAACTTGAAAAAGATCTTGGAGGTTGAACACATGACTGATAGAAAGTGTCATATTCCTTTGGAAGAAATTTTTGTAACTGAATACATATAAGATGATTGCATTATTGAAAAACAAGAACTTAAAGCTACTCTTGAAGATCTTGACAGAGCTAAAGGTGAAAAAAAAAAAATTGAAGGAAAACCTAGAGGAAGGAAATGAATGCATCAAAAGGTTGAGAGAACAAATCAAGCAATTTAGAGAAAGACATAGAGAAGTCAATGAAAAATTGAAGAAAGCAAATGAAGACATCATTGGACTAAAAGTACAAGTGGAAGAAAAGAAAATAAATAAGGATTGTCTAAATTCAATGGTACAAAGCAAGACTAACGAATGCACAAGACTTGAGAAAGAAGTAGTACTCTAAGACCAAATCTAGAAAAATAAAGAGCTCATGAGGAAAAATTAAAAACAAGTACTACTTGATGCTTGATGAACTAATTATAGAAAAAAAAAATCTAAAGATAAAGGTGGTTTGGGACTTGAAGAAGGAGAAATATCAAAGGAAAATCAGACTCCTAACAAAGATGACAATCAAAAGAAAACTCAAGGCAATGGAAAACAATTCAGAAATCAAACAAGCAATGTTGAAAGACCCCATATCAGACAACCAAATGCTCAAAGGTCCATCTTTCAATGGTATTTTCTTTTCATACAATAAATTTGGGCTTAAGGCAATAAAATGTAGAATTAGAATGAACCAAAATGTTGGATCCTTCTCTGGACAATGTTTTGCACACAAGAAATTTGGACATAGAGTTGTTTAATGCAAAAGTCAGATGATGAATACATATAATGTTGGTAGAATGGTTCAATCTTTCAATGTTACTATTATATATGTAATGTATTTGGATATAAGGATAATCAGTGCAATTCAAGATTGAATGGAGGTCGATTTGGTTAGAAAAATGTTGTATGCTATAGTTGCAACAAACCTAGACATATTTCAAGATTTTGCAAAAGTAAGAATGGAAGGAAGACTAATTCAAGAAAGAAGAATGAATCTGCAAACAAAAATTGATCCTACTGAAGTAAAGAAGGAAATGGAGAAGATTTGGAGAAATAAAGAGGAACCTAAGAATAAAGATGAATCAAATGCATTTGTACCTTCCTCTGGTGTAGATAATTCTCTTGAAAATTAAACCTAGGCATGGGCTTAAGGGGAGAAATAATAGGAAATTCAAACAACCCCCTAGAAATATGAGGTGTCAAGGAGTGACACAAAGATATATGGTGTAAAATGACAAGCTTAATATTTTGAAAAAGAAATTGGCAGTAAATATGCAAATCTAAAGAATTGTAGAGAACTTTAGGGTTTATAGTGTATCAGTGAAAGATGATATTATCTTTTTAGAAATTGAATCATTTAATGTGAAATTATGGAAAATCAATAAGATATAAAGCAAATTCCTAAGTCGATTTTAATCACTTTTTTGCATTTGAAGAAAGAAAAATGAATTGAAAGAGTCTTGTAGGTAGCTCAAAGCAATTTGGTGCAAACCATAGATCTCGTTGTGTGCGCATAAAAGGTATTTATGGATTTTTGTGCTTTGCAAGTTTGAAATAGAAGTGATTTCATAATCATTTGAGTTTGAATTGAATTTATAATGGCTACACCAACTATTGTCAAAATTATTGAGACATAGACCAAAGTTCAAAAAGTTATCCACTAAAAATCTTTGACAACAATCCCAACAGTGCTTTCTCAAAGATTTCTTATAGGGTTTTACCCATAGAGGACACTAGGGCTTACATGGAAATTTGGATGAATATAATCACCAAAGGATTAAATATCTATGGTCTAATGAGCTGAATGGAGATGATTTATTGGTAAACCATAATACATTAACCTAGTGTGAAAGAAACTTGATATCTAGAATTGGTTTCCTAACTATAGGAATGATGTGGATGCTAAGTATGTGAGGCTAGAATTGAGTAGAATGCATGATAGATTCATGTGTACCAACATGTCCAGAATAATTTCTAAGGAGGTGATCAAGGTAGTGAAAGGATTGTGTGATACTAGACCTATACTAGTTCTAAAATTTGTGAAGAATGATGCGGTTATAGATTTAACTAGTGCTACCTTTAATTTCATGGGATAGCTTTGAAAACAATTGGTATTATTTTAGATGTAGATATGAATAACATTAGGAAGAAGACTCATATTTTTTGTGTGGGATGCCTTGGTGGAAAGATGGCATGAAGTAGTTGAAGTTGAAGATAAGATAAGAACTAATGCTTTAGAGGAAATTGGATCCTCTCTATTTGAGGATGACAAGGCTACATTAATTGAAGTGTATACAAAATAATTCAAAGTGAAACAAAGATTCACCATTCTTATGGGAAAATAAAAGGAGAAACTAGATAGGCTAAAGTATTTGGAATGGAAAATACCAAGAGAAATCAGTAGGCGGAGGCCCATGTAGTTAGACCTGAGAGGGTTGAAGGACATGCCCTTCAAACTTGTAAAACCCTTAAGATTTAGCAGCGACTGAGAAGATGGAGTATCTCATGAAGGCAGGCCCAACAAGGGTGGCAGCCATTTTCAAAAGGTTATCATTCATGAGGGAAAAATATTGTGCTGGGTAAGTTACGGGCCCGAAGGGCATGATCGCCATGCTCAATCATAGTTGTGATGGTATTAAGTTCTAAATGGTTCCAGATCAATGTTTTCTAAGGTTTTTCCAAGGTTCCTTAAACATTTAGGACTCAAAATAGGGGGCACACAAAATGAGGTGAAACAAAAATTGACCCGACACGGGAGGAAAGAGAGGGTCCCCATTCCGAACGGGGCGTGTGTGCTATAGGCACAATAATACTAAATATAGATATGTTGATTCCATTAATATTTAGCTTGGTACTTATGAGTATGGTAATGAGGAATAAATAATAGTATTGAGTGTTAAAGGTAAGATTATTATGTGTGTTATTTATCAAGAAATTAGTAGTGTTGATGTTAGTAATGTTACTAGATATAGATGTGAGAAGGGGATGATAAGACTAAAGGTAGATATGATAGTGATATAAGTGTTATCAATTGTTGTGATTAGGAGGTATTTAATATTCATCTTCTCATTGGTGTGTTTCTATGTTTCTTGTATGTTTGATGTCTATCAGTGTTTACATGTGGTTATTAAAAAAAGTTGTAGTTGTGTATTGTTTAGGTATAAAAAATTGGGCATGAAAAAATTAATGTTTGAGGATAATAGTTGAGTGTTTGTAACTGGGAAAAACTCAACATAAGAATTTTGAGGAAAAAAATTTAAACTCGATGAGTTTAAAAATAGGGCTAATAGTTGACTCTGACTATGGACGAGGATTGCACAAGATGCAACAAGAACTCCAAATCTTTGTAAAATATGAGTTCTTTAACCATTGGGTAATAGATTCAAGGGAGATATAATAGAAAATTGACTAGAGAGATTAACACAAGATAAAAATGACAAAAGATACAAAGGACGCAAAATTAAAGTGAAAACACACTGTAAAACTCCTACTTAAATTATGTACATGATAGGTAATCCATAACCCAAACAACTCCAGGTGGATCATGAAAATCCATAAACTAGCTCAAGAAAATAAATGTCATGATGGAATAATGGGTGCAATCTTGAATTACCTATGCACTCAATTGTAAATTTTTCCCATTTATTTAATCTTTTGATTTTTGGTATGTGCACTTTCCCTAGGTGAGGAAGCATATCCCAAAAACCATTTTTCAAATTTGAAAATATCTAGATCTAGAATCAATTTGACCTCCTCTTGAATGTTAGAAATCACTTCTTGTATGAGCTGAAGTATTGCAACTTTGATTTTTTTTAATGCTCCTTTGATGGTTTGGTTCTACAACTAGATGGATTGAATCATTTTCTTATATTTTTCTCAATTGATTACCAATAATCTCTTACTCCTTTAATTCTTCATGTAGTGTGGGAAAATGTATCCCTTTACATTTTCACACTCTTTTGGGCCCTCCTTGCTTAAATTGGGCTTCTTTGTGCCTTAATTGGTCTTATTTTTCATCCACAAGCCTTATTAAATGCATTTTTATGAGGATAATCTTGACACATCATAAAAAACAAATCATAATTCAATGTTTGAGGTTGTGTTTTCTAGATCTAGTGATCTGGGACTCATACGCCATCTTGGGTATATGGGACCCAACTAGGTCTCGGGGCTTAATTATAAACATTGCATTGAAATTAACATTTCTTGGAGTTTGTGTCCCATCTTTAAGACATTGGGACTCATATTCCCCAACTGGCATATGAGTCCCACTTTAACCAAGACCTACTTCAAATCAAATTCTTGGCGGTATTTTATTATCCTAGATCTAATGTTGGCTTGTAGTGTTGTAATTTCAAGAAATTTGGCATAAACAAGTATAAATTCAAGGTTATTTCACATAATTTCACCTAATATTTTCAAGAGAGAATCCATAAGGAAATTTTATGAGATCAAGAGCATTCAAAAGCAATTTATCTAGAATTTAGAGCAACATTCAACATTCAACCATCATGTCAAAGTCTTCATGCATCATGTATTTTTTGAGCTAACATTTGTGATGTAGGTGTGTAAAGGGGAAATCCACAAGTATAAGTAAGATCAAAACAATGAATAGAAACTAATCTAATCCAAAAAAATGATCAAGATCTATGCCCATTACTCATGAAATGAAATTATGAATCTAATGGATTCAAGAGTATTATTAGAAGAAAACAATAAATATGAACTCAAAAGAATACAATATTACCATCCTGTGTCAAAGTGTATCCATATTGACGTATGTTGCATTGTTCAATTCAATATGAAACCTTTATTGTACATGCAAGAGCTTTGAAAAGAGTGTGTGTGTGTTGATCAAAGGTGCATTGGTTGAATCTTTGTCAATGTTGATTATGATCTTCGCATTACTTTATTACATAAAATGTATTAATTCTTTGATCCTTTTTTTGAGAGGAAAGAGGTTTGTTATATAGAATTTGTGATTCGAAATGAATGCTTGAGATTGTGCAGTAGAATATCTTGATCGACTATTGAAATATGTTGAGAGGAAATAGACAAGAATAATTTGTGCAAATTGATTATGTAATTGGTGTGATTAAAGAAATCATTTTGAGCCTTCAATGGGATTGAGGAAATAAATTGAATAATTTGTGGGATTGAAGAATAGATTGATCTATCAGGAAATAGAGTGAGAAATCGGGGGATCGTAATTTCCTCAATCATGAAAGTGGGTGAGGATAATTAATTAATTGATTTTTTTGAGTTGAACATGAAAAACAAGTTTGACTTTTGTAACCAAAGTAGCATTTGTTTGATTTGATTTTTGATGATGTTTTGAATAGTTTTATTCAAATTTGGAGGGAAAGTGATTTAATTAAATTATTATGTTTTAATGATTTAATTGAATTAGGGGAATAAAATGAATTAGTGACATAATTAAATAATTGGCATTATTTATTTATCCAAGAGGAATAAAGTTAGATTATGACTATATCAAATAAATGTAATTTATTAAAATAGTCAAAAATGGTGAAAAAGTGAATTAATTAAATAATGTTGTATTACTTAATTAATAGTATAAATTAGGGTTTTCCATATTTTATCAAATAAGTGAAATTCATTTAATTGGTCAAAAATGATGAAAAAGTGAATTAATTAAATAATATCATATTATTCAATTAATAGAGGAAATTAGGGTTTTTGATGCTTTTGATGTGAAATGCAATGATTTTTCATGATAATGATATTGATGATGTGAACTTATCATTTACTATGTGTGATAAGTGTTAGGTAAATTTTACATGTCTACATTTTGCCCCTCTTTGAGACAAAGTACCGGTTGCTTTGTTTCAAATATTGTGATGTTAAGGTCAAGTTTTAAAAAAAATATGCCCCAACATTCAGTGGAATGATGGTAGGACTTTGGGCTGCCCCCTCAAGAGGTTGGCCGAAAATTGTAATTTTAAGGTCAAGCTCACAACACTATTTAATTTCAGTTCAGACATGTAGAGGACGAAAAATAATGTCTATAGGTCTTTTGCTGCTAGTTCAAATGTTCCCGGGAGGTCCTAATTTTAGCCTAGGAATATTTCTTAAGCAATAATTAGGGTTTTTGATGTTTAAAATAGGTAATTAGGGTTATAATTACTTCATTTACACTTTGATCCTATAGATAATTCTTGCCTCTAGTTTTCTTGTTTTGTCAGTTGTCGAGGAGCTATACCGAGGATTTGAGGAGCCCCACATCACACGAATGCAGTTCATGAGTTTGGACAATCTGTAGGCATCGATACCCCAATATGTACCCTTACGATTTTTTGGTTTTGTCTTTCCATGTTTTCATAATTAATGTGTGAATTCCAACTAGTCAAGTGTGTGAGATTTAGGAATCTCATGCCTTTGCATCAATTTTGGCACTTTTGCCTTTCTAAAATGGTTGATTTTTCTATTTTCCCTCGCCTTTGCTCTCATTTTGCGCTTTTGACCTGATTTCTCACTTTTTCTCGCACATATGCTTAACTTTTGTGCTTTTGATTGCTTCCTTTTGTTTCATGCACACTTATGTTAACTTTACGCCTTTGTAAAAATTCCTTTCTTTCATTTTTCTTGCCTTTGAAATTGTTCATCTCTTTTCACAATAATTTCTCACCTTTTCCTAATTCTCTTGATTTTGACAAAAATTTCATCGCCTTTGCTAAAAAT
Organism: Sequoiadendron giganteum; assembly: GCA_007115665.2. NCBI lineage: Eukaryota > Viridiplantae > Streptophyta > Pinopsida > Cupressales > Cupressaceae > Sequoiadendron > Sequoiadendron giganteum. The sequence goes on along the minus strand of CM021103.1, from coordinate 50,859,097 downwards.
GTTTCACTTTTTGACTTTTTGGAAACCTTAAGTCACTTTGTTCATCATTTTAGGTTTGTTTGTTGTGTTGATAGTGAATTCTTAACTTCATGAGTTTAATGATCATAGGTTGTCCTTAATCCACTCTAGTCAAGGTAGAGACAACCACAGGATCTGTTTTATTTTATCACGTGTTTTGATGTTTTAGAGTGATATTTTCTAGATTTTGTCAGGTTGTGGAATATTTGATTCATGCCCACCATCAGATTTCATAGCACGATGATGACTGCACTTGTGGAGAGGTGGCACTCAGAGACCTCTTCATTTCATTTACCTACTAGGGAGGCCACCATCACTCTTGAGGATGTGTGGAGGATCCTCCACATACCCATTCATGGAGAGATTGTTACATATTTTGTTTGATGAGGCACCCATGCTATGTTGACTTCTTGGTGTGAGACATTTGGAGGTTCAATAGTCAGAGATTGTTTTATCATATTTTTTGGTAGTGTTGATCTTGTTTCTCTTGTTCTCTATGGTTTGGGGTCAGGACTCATTGTTCCTGAATGGTGGAGTCAACAATTTCCTATGGGATAGGGTATATGCATCGAGCAGATGTTCAAGAATGGTACTAGATATGCATGGGATCCATGTCTCCTTGCCCACCTATATAGAGATATGCATGAGGTTGCATATCATGGTGGGAAATATATTTCTTCCGGTGTCTCTCTTCTTCATGTATGGGCTTGGGAGCAGATCTCAGTTGCTCAATTTGATGATATATAGGATCATTCTATTGAGGATCCATACTCTTATCACAGTTGCTCAATTTGCATTATACATTGCCTGGATAGCTTTCCTACTAGTGTTGTGTCTCTGATGGCATGCTAGGTTTTGTATGGAGACCATATATGGACTATGAGGTGAAGCCTAATGATCAAGAATGGTTGGTATACTGTAGATAGACTATATGGTTGATCAGTCTCACACTCTCTCTTTTGGAGAGATATCTTCCTGATAGGTTTTACAGGAAATTTGGAGAGAGACATGGTCGATTTCTAGATTCTTACAAGGCTCAGTTTGGTTGGGCCATTAAAGAGGTATGATTCTAGGGTTTACAGGTCGATCAAGATGTTGTTATTTCTACGTATAGATCTCTTGCCCCAGTCAGATGGGTTTGACCAGTGGGCTTAGTGGATTCGGTTACTACTACCAATTATGATCAGTGGTGGGCATGACACCTTCCTTTGAGATCCATAGATCCTGGTGGTGATCCCACAGTGGGTAGATCAGACATCACAGGTCACTAAGGAGAGAGACAATGCATCAAGATCTTAGTAGAGCAGCTTGGTAGGGCTCGATAAGATGATGTCTAGGGTGATCAGGGTGACCAAATGTAGCAGGATTAGGGGTAGGTTCCAGAACCCCCTCCACCACCTAGGTATAGAGGTGCATAGTTAGCTACAAAGATAGGGCGATGGTAGGCCATCAAGGCATATATTTTCACTCTCACTATAGAGCAAGATGGTTTTAGGGCAGAGCCAGACATAGAGATTGAGCGTTGTATCATTTTTGAGACACAATTTTAGGTTGTTACTACTAAAAGGGGTGGTCTAAGGGCAGAGAATGAAAGTCTCTGCACTGAGTGAGATTAGTTTCTATAGAGGGCTACCTATTACCAAACTATGTATGATGCCTTTGTTCCTCGAGCACAGCAATGACCATGGTTTGGAGAGTTGAGTATTGCTATTGTTTCCATGTCAGGTGATCAATTTGTTAGATAGTTGGATCCTAATGCTAGCTTGATCTTTAGAGTCCTCCCCCTTTGGTCGAGCAATGGCATATTTCTATTTGACCTTTATGATATTGTTATTCAAATAATTAGATTGCAGACATGATTAAATTTTATATATATTCATCACCCCAACTGAGGCTCATATATATGTATATTTTTGTATTATCCTATCACACACATTTCATTGATGATTATGTGCAATTAAATTCTCCTATTTGATGATGATATATATAAGATACACCTGCTTCAATCTGGCTCATTATATGCTTATGTGATGCTTTATGAATTATGATATATGATGATGTGTGTTTATATATGTTTTTGTACTTTTCTGATGTATGCATATGATGTGGATGGTTTGATCATATTTTATTTCATATGATGTTTTATTATGAAAACGTTGATATATGATGGATCTATGCCTTATACATGATATGTGATGTTTTTATTACTTTATTATCATCATGATATGTATTGATGACATTGTGGATGCAAAATGGATATGGTACTAAAGATTTTTGATGTAGGATGGATGTTAGTTAGAAGCTATATTTGATGATGGATAGAAATGTGATGTTGTTAGTTGTTGGTGAGTTTATTTTTCTTTTGTTGGAGGCTTCGTATTTTTAACAATCTTGTTTGATGTTGCAAAGAGATATTATGCACCAGGGTATTAATAACCAAGGTGAATTTGTATCTATTGCATGGAATTTGAATCGACATACCAAGAATATCTTTCTCACACCAGAAATATGAAAACTTTGTTTAAAAAATATGGTTGGGTTGTGTTTAAAACTTTTCGGACCAATTACACAGAGGTATAGAATACCTATCATGCAACTGCTACACAAATTATCTCAAAACAAGTTCCATACACTCAATAAAGCAAGTATTCACCATGGTAGTATCACACAAACATCTTACAAATAGAAAACCGATATGATACTCAATTTCCCCCATTCCTTCCTCTCTAAATCCTTATGGAAATCCTCAAGAGATCTTGGGAATGAGTCAATAAAATAAATCATAAAGATAAGACAATAAAAAGATATAAAAAAATTTGTAGTATCACTTGCCATATCTATTTGGGGTGGGGCTATTATCCAGTGTTGATCATGTCTATCATAGGAATGGATCCGTTAAGGCATATCTTAGGATGTTGTTGAAGAATTGTCAAATAGATAGGTAGTTAATACTTTTGTCCTTATTTTAGTTTGTTTGTAATCAAAGCTTTGTGATTGTTTTCTTGAAAGCTCTAGCTTTGATGGTTTTTTTTGGTCAAAGGGTGAAGATGACAATTTGTTTATTATGGATGAAAATTTTATTGTGGATTGTAATGATGGAGTAGGAATTTTTGATTTGTTTGAGCTTTATGATTTTTTTTATGTTTTCACAGGGCTAACCTAGGGCCTCGGGGGCTCATCAAAGATAAGTCTTGCCTACATTGTACACGCAGAGGTTCGAAGTTTTCTTGGTTTGATAAGGATATGTTTTCCATATTTTATATTTTTCAAATGTTTTTTTTATTTTGTTGTTTTCTAGATGGTTTTGATTTTGTGTTTTTTTTACTTTGTTTAGATTTTTGTGAATGGTTTTTGAATTTGTTTAGATATTTATGAATTTTTTTTTGAATAAGTTGAAAGAAAGCATGATAAACACCTAAGGGGACTAACCTAAGGCCCCGGGGGCTGATAAGCCTTACCTACATTGTACATGAAAATACCATGTAGTTCAACTATTTTGAGTCAAAGTATAATTATTTTTGGGATTTAAACAACATTGATAACTTGGATTGATATTCCACTTCTATTTATAGAGGATATGTTGCAGGAAATCTACTTGAACTAGTCACGAGATTCAAAAAAATGTTGATATCTTAGAATTGTCGAGTGAAGGAATGATCTCAAGTTGTTTTGATTTTTGTTCTTTTTCAGATGTTTTTTTTTTTAATTTTGGTTTTCTTTTTATGTTTTTTTATTTTTGATAGTTTTTTATCACGATAGGACGCACAAAGATATAATCCATGACTAGCTTTTTGAGAAGTTTCCCCCAATTCGAGACAAGATCACCTTCTCTAGGAGATGGAAATTGATGGTGTAACAAGGTTTGATACTCAATCAATAACCAAGCCCTGGTTGGACACATGTTTTATTATAATGCAAATGGGTGGATGTTGGGAGTAGTACTGATAGATAACGATGCAATTTTTATTCAAAAATAGTGTATGTTTGCCAAATTTTCACTATGGTACCTATTTTAGAAGCACCAAAAAGTGGTTTTCACTAAAAGAACATTTTATTTCTCTTTACTATTTTTTTCCTTCTTTTTTTTTCGTTTTTATCTTCTTCTTTTTTTAATTTATTTTTACCATTTTTCCTAGGGTATTCTAACATGTTTCATGTATAGGACATCTTGAGGTGACTATTGTTAAGTGGTTCGACCAAGGGTTCTCCACTAAGACTAGCCAAATGATAAGCTCTAGATCCATAACTTGTTGTGATTATGAATGGGCCTAATCAGTTGGGTTCAAATTTGCCTTTTCCATCTTGATTCAGTTGTATCTTTTGATTCTCTTTGAGTACTGTCACCAACTTGAAAGTTTTTATCCTTGATCCTTTTATTATAGTTTCATTTGAGATGATTCTAATAAACCTAAAGATACCTGATACTCTTTGTTCCAAGTCATTTAATCAGGATACCTGATACTCTTTGTTGCTAACCATTCCTTTTAGTGAGATTCACAATGAGGGGATTATGAACTCGATAGGTAAGATGGTTTCTAATCCATAGACCAAGGAAAATGGTGTGGCACTTGTAGGTATTCATATGTCGGTTCGATAATCCCATAGAGTTGGTTTTAGTTGTAACTTCCAATTGTGGTTGGCATCATTGACAATATTCTTTAGTATCTTTAGTATGGTTTTTTTATATGCTTCAACCTGACCATTTCCTTGGGGGTAATAGGGCGGTGAGAATCTATGCTAGATAGAGAATTTGGAACACAAATCTTGGACATCCTGATTCTTGAAAGGGGTTCCATTGTCTAGTATAATTTTTTGGGGAATTCCATACCTACAAATTAGATAGTTCAAGATGAAATTTGATATCTATTGTTTGGTGATATAGGTCAATAGAATTGCTTCTATCCATTCGGTGAAGTACTCAGTTGCAGTAATAATAAAACTATGTATGTTAGAGGAAGTAGTAGAAATATTACCTACCAATTCTAATTCCTATTGTGAAAAGGGGCATGGTGTTGTGATGGGTCTCAACTCCTATGTTGGTTCATGAGTGAGGTTACTATGCTAGTGGCATTGATGACATTTTGAAGAGTACTTAATATAATCTTGTTCCATGGAGGTCCAATAGTACTCCATTCTCAGAAAATTTTGAACTAGGTTAGGTCCACTATAGTGGGACCCACAAATACCTTCATGTTCCTCTTGTAAGGTTGTTTGTTCTTATTTTGCATTAAGACATCAAAGTAACATACCATCCAAATTTTGACGATATAGAATATCTCCTAGGATTGTGAATCGATAATTCCTATGGGTATCGTAAAGGTCTAATTTTTGGGTGGTGGAATGATACCATGCTATATGTTATCAAATTTTTCTTGGTACCATGGGGAATTAGGACCAACAAAAACACATACTAGCTCTGATTTCAGGATATCAAATGCCAGTACAAGTAATTGCTCCACCAAGAATTCATGCTTTGAAATGTTCTGCGAGATGTCAAGAAATGAGCCTATTGTTGTTATGGAATCAGTTCCTTTGTTTTTGGTTCTAGGGATCTATTTGAATGTTATTGTGATAAAATATTCCTTGAATCTATCCACCATCATTTTATACAACATTAAATTGTCATCTTTTTTTTGGTATTTGTCATTCACTTGCCTAATCACTAGCTGAGAATTTCTAAAGACGTGTAGTTTTTTTATTCTCCATTCTATAGCCATCTTAAGCCCTATGATTAGAGTTTCATACTCTGAGATGTTGTTTATGCAAGGGAAATCTATTCTATATGCCTTGGGTATTCTATCTCCCTATGTTGTGAGGAATAGGATACCTACTCCAAAGCCATGTTGACTATGGGACCCATCAAAGTATACGGTCCAATGGCATGTTTTTTTTGTCATCAATATACTCTCGTATAGGAAGTCTACTATGAGAGGCTTATAATCCTCCATCGGTGCCTCTATGAGTTGGTCTGGTATGATTTTTCCCTTGATGACTCTCTTATCTACATACTCTATGTCAAACTCACTCAGAATCATATACCCATTTAGCATTTTTTCCTGTTAAGCCTCCTTTTGCTAGTAGGTACTTTAGTAGGTCTACCTTTCAAATCAATTTTAATTTTTTGTTTAAGATATAGTATCTCCACTTCTGTGTCACAAATATGACTAAGAGACATGCTCTTTCTATAGGTGAGTAATTCAAGTCGTAGTCCACCAAATTTTGGTTGATTTAGTATATTGGTCGTTCTTTGTTATTATCATTTGGTTGTGTTAGGAGAGCTCCCAATGTTTCTTGTGTTGTAGATACATAGAGTATAATTTATTTGTCTAGAATAGGCGACATAAAGACCAGAGAAGTAATTAGGTATTCTTTCACTTGCTGGAATGCTTGGTCATATCTCCTATCCCACTTGAATGTTATGTCCTTGTGGAGGAGATAGTGAATGGGTGACATTTGTCTGCTAGTTACATGATAAATCGCCTCATGGATTGAAGATTTCCTTGTAGACTTCTCAGTTGTTTTAATGTCTTTCGTGGAGAAATTTCTAACATAGCCTTCACTTTCATAGGATCTACTTCAATGCTCATTCGTTACACTATGTACCCTAATAGCTTTCCAGATGTTACTTTGAACAATTTTTTTTGGGTTAAGTCTCAAGTTATATTGTTCCAGCCTATCAACCACCTTTGCAAGATTGGTCAAGTGTTCTTCCCTTTTGATGGACTTTTCTAGAATATCATCCACATAGTCTTCCATGATTGTATGTAGCATTTCATAGAAGATGGTCAACATTTATCTTTGATATGTCACTCTTGCATTCTTTAGACCACATGGCATTACATTCCAGCAGAAGGTCCCCCAAGCATAAGTAAATACCATTTTTGTTGATCATCAAGGGATATTTTATCTGATTATACCTAGAGAAACCATCCATTAATGATAGCATCACATGCCCTATTGTTAAATCCATGATCATGTCAATACTTAGAAATGGGAAGTCATCCTTTGGCAAATATTTCTTAAGGTCTTAGAATTTTGTGCAAATAATTATGCCTACAGTGGGCTTTGACACTTTTACTAGATTCCATATTCACTATGAACAATCGATAGGCCTGATGAACCCTACATCTAGTAACTTCTTTAGTTCTACCTTTACCAACAACGCTATTTGAGGATGCATTTTCCTTAGTTTTTGCTTGATAGGCTTTTCTCCATGGACTATGGCCAAATGATGTACAACTAGTGCTAGGTCTAGTCCAGGATTATTAGCATAGGTCCATGCAAAGTTTATATGTTTTTCATTGATGAAATTTGTGAAGTTTTTTTTCTCTTCAGGATCAAGTGAAGTCACATGGTATGTGATCTTTGGATTCTCTATTATGCCAACATTGATGGATTTTGCTTCTTCTACTAGAAGTCTTGATTTTTCTTGATATTTAGAAATGGGAAGAGTAAATCATCCATCCTCAACTGCCTCTAGGAGGTTTTCACATTAATATCCACCCTTTACTTTCTTCTTTTTAGGATCCGATAGAGCCACAATATAGTTTTCCCTAAGGGATCTCATTTTGATCTTTATATTATCTTTTTCAGTTTTGCAACTAAAGGACTAAATCTCCCAACTGAATTACACATCCTATTTGAGTTCCATGATGAACACTTCTTTTTGATCTCCTGTTGGTATGTCAGTTTCAAGTCCCATGAACTATGTCTTATATGGTATGTGTCATCCCTCATATCAAGCTATTTCAAACATCAAACAATCATACAAGATCAGGTTTTGGCAAATAATTTTACTAGATTTATGACTTTATATATTATTTTGTCTTATCTTTTTATAGATTTGTATTTAAGTCCAGTTACTAGCTTTCTCAAGGATTTCCTTTGAAAGATTTAGAGAAGCAAGGATGTCTCAGGACTATCTTTCTATAAATTGGATGACCTTTGCCATTATTCCTCCTCCCGAAATCTATATAATTTTATAAGAACTTGTTAATATTCAATATTTTTCTTTAACACATACATCAAGGCTATGCTTGCATACATACTAAAAATCTAAGGGCAAGAATACCATCACGAAAAAATGAAGGACAATCAAGATAATTCGAAGAGGTGGACTGATATTCAGTGAGATTGTTTCATATTGCTTTATTTACTATTTAGTTTATTTACTTTGTTATTTTTTTTTAGTTTAGATTAATGCATGTTTAGATTATATTTAACCATCTCTCTTGTAGATTCATTTTATCTATGTTATAGTTGGTCCCAATCTATCAGTTGTGGGTAGTATAGGGGTAGGTTCATTGGTATCGACAAATATTACTAAAGTTGTTGAGATGGTCATTATGGATCTAGTATCATTTTACTGTTGGGTGTCTAGTTCATCATCAATTGAGGTGAGAATCCCACTCGTACTCATTAGAGTTTGTTCTGAAATAATAATAGTCATTGGGAATTATTTTGATGAATTGGATAGGAAACCTATCCATGGTAAAGTTTTCAAATAATTCTTTTACAGGTAAATCATTGTCCATAACGTGGTAGATATCCAATGTCTTAATGCTAGAAAAAGATGCTCATTTCTTGAAAGAGGTGTGTCTAGTTTTTGAATTCACCATGTATTTTGAATCATAACCTAGTCCCATGTTATTTTTTCTCTATTCCACTATTATGGGATACCATCTACCTTGTTTTTGTAGTCCAATACCACTTGTTCCACTGTATCCCATTTGTTGAGCCAGGTGATAGCCTTTACTGCTAGGGTCTATTAGAATGGATTGTGGCATTTCTGGTTCCTTTTTTTCCTCTTTGTAGATCATAAATGACAAGTCTTCTTTGAGTATCTCTTCATCCTTCATATCTCCCCATTTGGTGAAAATGGCGGGTTTAGCTACCATTGTCACTACTTGAACATATTTGTATCCTTCGGTCCTCCATTAACCTTGGGTGTTGGTGGAAGCATGCCAATGCAAAATGCTTAGTTAAAGTGATAATTTCCATTACCTTTTTCAAGTACTTGAAACTTGGTTTCATTTTTTGGTTACTCAATAGTTGTGGTTTTACTTGAAGTGGATGGTAGTCTAGAAGGGTCAACATATGAGAATGAATGAAAATCTATGTCATTGTTCGGTATACGTTGGATCTTGTTATAATTATCCTCTAATTTTGCACAAAAGTGGAAGGGTTCGAGGTCGGCATATAATGTCGACTCCATTCCTTCATGAGGAAAATTTAGACATTGGTGGAAGGTTGAAGTAACCTCTTGTAACACATGAATCCAGGGGAACCCCAATAGGAGGTTATTGTTGTGCCTGTTGCACACACACCCCATTTGGAATAGGGACCCTCTCTTCCCTCTTTTGATTGCCAACCCCTTTTTGGTTCACCTCATTTTGCGTGTCCACTTTTGTGCCCTAATTGGTCAACTCACCCTTCAAAGTCACATACTAGGTTTGACCAAACTTGATCCCTTCAAAAAATGCTAAATCTAGAGTCAATTCAGGTTTCCCTTATCAGAATGCCCTTTCTGACATCTGCGGCCCCTTCCGGACCCGGACCCTCAGGTTTCCTTCTCTGAATTTCCATTGCGGGTTTGCTATTGCTAGCGTCCAGTGCTCGACGTCCTTCTCGACCCTAGAGTTCCCCCACCAGAATTTCGCTTGCACTTCTCCATTCTAAATGACCATGACTAGGCATCCTTCCAACCACGGGACTCTGGTCCTCCCGCTGTCATTTGCAAATTTAAACCCACCAACTCAATTGTTGTCATACGACTGAATTAAATTGCTGCATTATTGGCTATCTTAGCTATTTAAACAGATTTTCCAGCTATCATTTTCACCCGACCGAGTGATAGAGAAATTTGTAGAGATCCCCATATTCGACAGTCTCCGCCTCCATGCCCGAGCTCTCGACTAGCTATTTTCCCGCACGTTCAATAGTACCCTTCGTCGGGATTTTGAGGTATGTTCGTCGTTCGCGCACCTATTCTCTTTTTTCGTTAAATTTTGAGTTAAAACATTGTGAAAACATAAAATTGGGTTTAAAACTAGTAAATTGGTACCCTCCCCTAAAAACCCATATGTTAAAATATAAAAAATCGATAGTTTGAGGCCTTCAAAATGAAACTAGAGCTTAACCTTTTTGTGGTCATTCTTCAGAACAGTCACCGACATCTCTTGGGCCCGGGCTTTCCTATGGCCGTCCACGCAGACTCAACTTAAAATTCCAAAGCTCCAAGAGACCAAACTCATCTCGAATCTTGGCCTCTAGATTTCCCCTTGTGGGTTTACGTTGTGTCTCTACCATCCTAAACGACCTCCATGGAGTGTCTTTCCTGACCTCAAACCTCGGACGTGCGAAGTACGTATCTAAAACTTAGAAAATTAAAAACCTATCGAAAATAAAGACTGCCTTGGCATCCGATCCTTGGAATTTCATTTGTGGAATTCCGTATTGATTTTGCTATTTCGACGGCCTCCCCCGAGCGGCTTTCTGAACCTCGAACCTCGACCACACAAAGTCCGGTTCCAATTTCCAAATGGAACCAATAAAATCCAAAATCACTCTAGACCTCGACTTCCGAAATTTTGTGTCGCTTGTGTCGTTTCCAAAGGCCATCCCTGGACATCTTTCTGAGTCTCGGACCCCGGTCCCCATGTCGCCTTCCCAAAAGTTCGAACGAAAAACTAAGCTGCCCAAAGTGTGTCCGGACCCTGAACCCTAGATTTCTGCTTCTGAAATTTCGTTCCACTGGCTCTATTTTACATGACAAATTCGGGACAGCTTCCCGAACTCTAGAACTTGACTACTTGTTTGCCACAACACTCCCAAAACTCATAACAATTTTTATTTTGGGGATTGTCTTCCGGATTTCCCCTCTCAGACTACCTCTCACATTTCACCATCCCAGACAGCTGACCTGTAACCGCTTCCCGACAACGGCAATCTGACATCTGAATTCTGATGCCAAGATTTTTGTGTCCCCTATGCCATTTCTAATGACTGTCTTGCAACTAAAGCCCAAACTCCTAAATGAAAGATCAAATGACCTCCAAATCCAAAATGGATTTTGACCCACTTGCTAAATTTAGGTCTTCCTTTGCACCCTAATTTGACTAAATCCAACACTGAGAAACCCTTTGGGAGTTTCATGCTTAATTTTCCCTTCCAAACGGCATTTTTCCAAGGGAATTCTGGCCCTAGGAACCCAAATAGCCTATTTTACTTTCTTTGTATGTTTTATCAATTGTTAGATGCTTATTAAATATGAGTTATGATTTTGGATCTAATGTCAACGTGCAGGGAGTTGTTTGAGGCTATTTTCCATATTTAATATTACTAAATCATGTTTCTTTGTGCAAGATTTATGGAATCCAGTGCAGAAACTTCTAGTGCCGACAAAGAAAAGGGTAAAGGAACCACCAAGATACCTCGAGGTAAGGAGGATAAGGATCAGATGAAGTTCCAATTCCAAGGGGTACCATTGCAATCTAGGATCACCACCCTTTGGAGGGACATCACAGATACAAACATCAGGCAGGTTGACATTTATGACTTTACTCGGTGGGTCAGAGTGGACCCAAAGACAAGGAATACAAAATTAATCAGAAGCAGTGGACTCGCTAAGGTTGCAGGGTTCCCACAAGCTTTGGCAGCCCCCGAATTGGTCTTGGTGTGTCGGGAGGCATATCAAGCTAAAACTAGAACTATAGAAGATAGGGATGGAAATATTCTTGCAATCATGTCACCTCTTGGGATAGCCACAACCTTCCACGTCCCCGCCTTCGAGACCATGGAAACACCAATCATAGAGGAATGCAAGGAATTATGGGAATAAGATTCGATAGGGCACAAAAAACTAACCAATCAATATTGGTTGAAGGATAAGCGAGCCAGTGCTAGCAAGGTCCCGTAGGAGCTCTATCGTGGTAATTTCTTCGAGGATTACCATGACCTCATGACCTTGTTGAGCAGAGTAATGGGTCTTTCCTATTGCAACCTTCTTCTAGGAATGAATGTTTTACTTTATAGAGAAAATTCTTCGTGGTAGCGCTACATTCGATTGGGGAGAAATAATCAACAATTACTACCATGAGAAATTTATCAATGTAAATAAGACATCACAATTTTATATGACGTCCTACCTGGTATACTCACTTTCTAATCGGCGACATTAGCATGGATTGAACATGATGCCCAATTAGGCACCGGGAAGGGAGCTTAAGCCATATGACCGATACCCCCAGCTACAATACCAGAACTTTAAGAAGGACTACTACAGGGTAAACAATGCCTTCATCGCCTACATCGTCTGACTGCTTGGAGGGGATTTTTATAAAAGAGTATCCCACAGTGTCAGGGCCCTCCTCAAGCACTATGCCTTTTTTTACATACAGTTCCCCAAGTTTACTTACATGCACGCTCAAGGATTCATGGAGAGGGTGAACAAGCTACCCCGATACCTTAATGATCGGATCTTACTATTAGATCTGACTTGGCAGTTGCGAAATATTCATAATATCCTTAGCGACAAACACTTGGCAGGGATACCTTATCCTATTGGCCTTGTTCAGAGAATGTACAAGATCCATACATCCCAATTGGTAGGTTATTCAGAGAAGGAGTTGGTTGAGTACCACTTCAAGTAGTACACAGCTAGGTCGTGAATGGACCCTTACGATCATATCAGGAAGGCACTAGGATGTGAGTATGCCCACCTCCATAATATCGAGGATTTCTAGGCCAATTGCAAGGATGATCTTGAGGTGCAGTTGCGGCACTAGATGTGCATGACTACCATCTATGTAGGAAGAATAAATCTATGCCCAGTTCCTGAACATCTCAAAGAGGATGAGGATACAGTGATCGATCCAAAATATGATGTTGTTTCCAATCTACCTCTGCTTGCAATTGACTGAGATGAGCGAGAACTTGATGACATCGACGTGCTCACTAAACCTATCAAGATCCGAACAAGGGCATGGATTGACCAATAGGGAGTTGCCTTAACATTTAAGGGACTCAAGAGTGAGCCTGGTGGCTTTGGTGGTGGTGTTCCCACTACAACAACTGGGGAAACCTCCAAATCCCCACCATCTATCATAACCAAGAAAAGAAAGGAAGCTAGAAAAGAGGGGCCTAACCCAAAGGTTTACGCTCGGAAGGCTTTGGAGGGTGAGCCATCCAATAAGAAAAGGTAAATGATCGAAGTCATCAAATGTTGATCATAGCTGAAAATCTGCTCCTCAAGAGTGGGGAAGAAGAAACTGACCCATCAGGATCTCCATCTGCTACAATCGCTACTGTTGTTGCCACCATCCCATGTTCTTTGCTTGTCGTTTCCACTTCCTCCCTGTCTGTGGTGGACATCTCAGTCCACCTTGCTTCCACCTCCTCGATCAAGCAAATTATTCCCATGGATTCTTCCTCTACCATGACCTCGCCGATCTCCTCTTCCTCCATGTCTCCTTCCCTTCCCTTTGTTTTTGTTGCTACAATGCCTGCCCTCAACCTCTCGAAATCCTTTCTAAAATACATGCAGAATGTGTCGTCCGAGCTTTCGAGGATGCTTACTAATCCCATAGTGCAAGCTGCAATAGCTCAGGCCATGGCCCATGCTCCATCTCTCCCTCCACCTTCTAAACCTTCAAGAATGGAGGCAACAATGCAAATATCTGATGAACTCGAGCAATGACAGCTAGAGGCTGTGATGAGGCCAGAGGATGAAGAATTTGAGTACCACGAACATCCACTTTTCGAACGCCGGGAGATTGATGGGGTAGCCTATAATTCCTCTAGTGAGAGCAATGAGGAGCTGGATGCTGAACTAATAAGAGAAACAAATGATCCTGAACTCAATGAAGATTGGGGCAGGCAACTCAGTGAGATTGAGGATAAGGAAGTCAAGGATCATCTTGCACAAGAAGAAGAAATTTCTGCTCAAGTGACTGAAGGCAGCAAGTCTCTGACCAAGGGGCATCAGCAAACCCTAGAACACAATGAGGAAGCATCCCTCCATGGAGCTGAGCAAGAGGGGAAGCCCAAGGAACATGAACAAGGCAAAGATGAAGAGCAAAAGGGTGCTGAAATAGAGCATCCCTCCAGTGAGCAGTCGCACACCGAGTCTCCCCCTAAGTATATATCACTCGAACAAGACTCTGATGAGGAGGAGAAAGATGAAAAAACTAAGAAGAAGGCTCTTCTTGTTAGAACCACTGAACCGAAGAGGGATGATAGTAGGAATCAAAGTGAACCAACCAGGGAAGAGCCTCAAATGCCCAACTAGCTAGAAAATCATTTGAAACAAAAGACTCCCACCTTGAAAGATCCTAAGGCAAGGTTGGAAGCCATTCTGGCCAGAGCCCAAATAAGTACCAGGAAATAAAAGATGCCAAATATCAGATCAAAGATGACTATGGATGCCTCAGGATCTAGAGTGGTGCAAATAGTGACACCGATGGTTGAAGAACAAGGAAATACAGAGCATCCTACTCGAAGATTGAGGCTATCCTCGCATTGCCAAGCTAGGTCTGGGAGAAGGACCTTGCCCTCAAAGATGATTATCACTGGCTGGTGGATGTGTGGAAGAGTGACTTTGACCATCGAAAAGTGTAGCTAGAGCAGATTTTGGAACGAGTAGTTCTGGATATCGAATGAGCCAGGGAGACAAGTAAAAAGTGCGCTCGATACCTCAAGTTAATGATGGGGTACGAGCTACCCGCTATTGAGACCAATCCTGAAAGCTTAAAGACCCAGTTCCTAAAGAACATGGAAGATGGGATGTCAGCAAAGGTTACCATGAACTTCATGAGTTTTGCTGCCCGAGCCTTCATGCAGTCTAAACTTTTCAGAGATAATGTTGCCAAATACGATGATGACTAGAAGAAGCTCGTCAACAACTCCCATGAATGGAGCTATCAGATTTTATGGTCTAACATCATGGAGTTGGACAAGTTCGAGCCTTTGATCTTGAGCTTCATGAAGTATGCAGCGTTAAAGAAACACAACGGCAACCCTATCATCGATGAATAATTCCTCAAGGAATAGTTGTAGCAATGGGCAAATAGCAAAAGGATGAAATTGCTATAGTGCTACCACTAGATGAAAAAATAAGGAAAAGACAAGAAAAGTCTTATAAATGAAATGTATTTGAGGGTAGGTGAAACCCTAGTGTAAAGTGAATCTTGGCCACACAATAGAATAAAATCTTGGCAACTCATTTTTCTTTTTGAAAACTATAAATAGCGCTCTCCTCCTCTCATTTTAAGGGAGTTGAGTTGTTGTAAAGACATGCTACACAAATTATAATAGAAAATATAGTCATTTCCTGGTGTATTTCTAGGTTTCCCCACATATTTCATGATTCTTCTCCCTTTAGTGAAAATTGTGCTTTAAATTACTTTGTCGCTCTAGTTTCCTTAGTTAACTGTAGTGGATTTAGTATGTTGTCTTTGGTTTTGAAGATTCATGTTGTGTGTATGATTTCCTTGTCCATACTTTTGGTCATTTGTTGCTGGTAAATGACTGTGCAAAGCTAGCCTAGACTATAACTTCATAGCTACTCATTAAACTTTGTCTTCGTTCACATTATATGGGGAATGAATGATGAATATTTGCAGTCCTTAGAAGATAGCATAGATTTCATGACATTGTGAGAATTCAAATTAAATGAAATTTCATTTAAGAAAACTGTCCACAACAAGAACCTTCATGATCACTATTCATCGGTAATTGCAGGTCGAGGAACCATCCTTCTTCCTTGTCCCTTTTTCTTTTTTTTTTAGAAACAATTTGTGTTAAGGTTCGTTGCACATTGTAAAGCCAAATCTGATGAAGTAATGGAATCCAAGACTATTGTCCGAGCCTAGAGCGAAGTGCAATATTTCCATATTCGAAGAACTCCATTCATTGACCCAATACACCTATAGCTTCAAACCATGTAAGACCACCTTGTGATTCTAGCAAAATAACATCAAACAACTAATATATTCCAAGTCTTGTCATAACCCGACATCAGAGAGACCTTGGGATAGTGTTCTGCAATTTGATTGTGGAAGATTGTCTTTCAAGAGAGGTAGTACACCTATGTATTACTTGTGTTGTGAAGTGCATAAAAACACCATCAATAGAAATTGTGTTAGAAGGAGGGCCAAACGATAAATTTAGATCAAATTGGGTCATTCTCCCCTAAGATATTCCACCAGGTCTTGAGGTCTACACCAAACAAGGGAGAGTTTCAGGAATTATAGCCCCCTATTTGAGATAGGAGAGCTAAACAACAGAAACCATCCATCATCGATTCCGTGGAGTAGCTCACTGCTCTTTCACCTTTGTCTCCTTCATCTTCGCTGGCAGCACCACCTTCCACTCATCTAACCCATACAGCCTCAAAGGTTACCTCTCCATCTAGGCTGAACACTGTCATTCAGCCAAACACATTCACCAACCTTGCTGCTACCCCATCAGTTGTCATCTTGTCACAGTTGCAGACCAATCTGGCAGAGCCACCTCCACCATCTTTCCCAATGGCATGGTTGGGTAATAACCCATCCCCTCTCGCTGTTAACCTCTACCATGATATTCTAAAGAATCCTAAATTTTTTTGCATGAAATTCAACTCCCAGGATCTGCAGAGGACAGTCAAGGAGAATGTCAAGATTTTCAAAAATTACCCTAAAGACTATGCAAATTATATACGAAGATGTAGACTATAAGCTCTTTCCCTACTCCTTAGGGGAGGAGGCATTCTACTGATACGTTAATTTTCCAGCCAGAACTATCAACACATGGGATCTTCTGAAGAATGTGTTTCTGCAAAAGTTCAAAACCCCAATCAGCCCAACAAATTCATATTAATACTTCATGTCAGTTCAAAGGGAAATCAATGAACTGATCAGTTCCTTTAATGATCGCTTCCACAGAGCATATACTCGACTGCAGGCCCCGTACATTTTCAACAATGTTGTTGTCCTGCCTATTTATTATGCAGCCCTGGACAATCTCACTTCAGCCCTATTGAAAAGAATGAGACCACCACTAGCTAGGTTGGTTGATGCATATGCTGAAGCCATCATCACCACCATGTATTTGGGGTAGAACATATCCATTCCACTACCTTCTCTCGGGTAAACCGCACATTTGACATAGATTTGGGGACTTACAAAAGCCTTACAGCATCAGACACCCTTGTTGAATCTAGTGCCACAGTTACCTCTAGTTCCACATCCTGGGTAGCCAATGAACTAAGCATATCTAGTACCTCACTACTTACTGCCCTAGCAACAACAGTCGCATCTTCAACAATCCCAGGTGCCTGCGCACCTTCAAGTAGCAAAATTCTCACTCGTTCATCAAAATCAGCTGGTGGCACAGCCCGTGCTCCTTCAGAACACCGCACCGCAACTGAACAATGCTGAAAAGGATAGAATCAAAGAGCTCACAGAAATGATCAAGAAGATGTCAACTAAAATGACACACCTAAGGAATCAAAACAATCAGCTGCAGGAATCGCAAAAGAGCATCCAGGTCAACCTTAATAGGGAAAACTGAGATCAACGAGAAATTCAAGACAATCGCGATGCCAGTACATCATTGGGGCAGTTTTATGACAGAAATAAGAATTCAGGCCAGAACATCGATAGGAGGTCCTTCCAAAGGCAAAACTGGACGTGGAATACATGCCCCAATAATGGTGGTGTTCCCACACCTCTTGACTAGCCCAACAACAACAACAATGAAAACCCCGCAAGTGGAGTGTACCTGGTAGAGGCTACATTATCTGGTTGGTGTCACATTCACAAAACAAGTTGCCATTATGAACTGGATTGTCTGGAATTCCAAACTACCACCGAGATTTTCTAGGTGGAAGTTCAGAATGCAGTCGACAATTCAGGATGCAGGGACATTGTCTCATCTGATCCATACGATTCCTCGATGTTGGTGCTAAACCAGGCTCCCTTCGTAAGGGTGGAATGCAACACGCCCAAATTTGAGAGTGTTGATTCGAGCAATAATGATGTGGTGAGAGAGATAAGTTATGAAAGTAGTTTAGCTCATCTTTTCGATTTAGTAGATAATGGTCCCAAACATGATTAAGAAGAGCCTAGGGAGGATGAAATTCAAATGCTTCACCAATGGACCACCCCTTACAACCTAAGAAATAGACAAGTTGGTGGTCATGTTGGAGGTCCTTTTACGACCTCCACTCTGCCGAACAATTTCAGCACCCCTCCCGATCCGAATGCAAATAATAACTCGATTTTTCCCCATACCCCCATGCGGTACCTCGACAAAACTAAACAGCAAGATGGTAGCCAAAGCCAAGCCACCACCTCCTCCCAAAGTGTGTCCTGCGATCAAGAAATCGAGCAAATGGGGGAGTATATTGCTAAAAATTTTAAAAGGGTAAAGATGAGTGTGTCGATAATTTGAACTTCTAAAGGTGTCTGTTATCAGGAATGTCTTTTTTAGGATGATAAATGGGACTCCACCACAGGGGTCAGCTCAGGAAGCTCTGGTAAAGAAGGTTTCTTTTGGTGATTAGCTAAATGAATTGATTGTCAAGCAGATTTTCAATAGCAAGGTTGACCAGCCAGTAGGTCTGCAGATAGACAAGCAACCTGATAGGGCTCTAATCAAATACAAACCTAGAGCAAGGGCACTAAGACAGATAAGAGCCAAGTCGCTCAGGTGGACGTTTCCGGAAGATTGTTTTAGGGTAAATTCGAAACTCCTCCCTTTTTTACCTAAGCCGAAATAGGTTTGGGGAATTATTCCCCAGTGTCATATCGGAATGAATAGGAATACCCTGAAGACAAAAGAACAAGCGAGGTTTTCCTTGTACTTTGTAGCCCGCTTGCTAATTTGACCAATTTTTATCAGAGTGTGCACGTTCTCATCGATTCTAATGATGAAGAACTAGGAGAGAATGACATGCGGGGACCGCTTGGTGGTTTCTAAGACTTCATGGAAAAATGTGTTCAGGACTAGCTTAGCCTAGGAACTCGAATGAACTTTTGGGAGCTCTTGCTCCCTAATTGGTGCAGAGTACACAATGCTGCTCACTCATAGTTTGATTGTTGTCTGTGTCAAGTTGCAATCGAACATGTTAGGAAACAGGCTACTCTGATGGAGAAAATAGAATTCGCATCATCCAAACAAACACATTTCGTCGTTGTATCTCCTAGGGCAGTCCTTGAAATGAAAGCTCCATCGAAGGCGGGAGTCAAAGCTACTTGTGCTGCGTCCAAGGACTCTCCTCGCTTCTTGAAATTGTGTTTTGATGGATCTAAGTCCAAGCACAGAGTTGGTGCAGGTTTCGAATTGATCAGTCCCAAAGGAAAGTCATACTTTGTTGCTCATAGGTTGCAGTTTTATTGTACTAACAACATAGCAGAGTATGAAGCTTTGGTCTTGGGCCTCTTAATGGCATTAAGAAAAGATGTCAAAATGCTCCAAGTATATGGAGATTCGGAGTTAGTTGTAAAACAGGTCAGGAATTTGTATTCCTGCTATGATTAAAGACTCACTAACTACCAGCATTGTGTATGGGATTTTTTGGGAAGGCTAGATTCATACTGTCAATGCCCTGGCATAGGCAACAAGCACGTTGCAGCTGTCGTCCCTATCAGGCCTCAGAAGATTCACGGTGGAACTCACCTCCATCCCGTCAATTTCAGATAATGTAGCCAATTTCTAGGTATTCAATGACGACAAGCATATTCTAGATTTCATCACCAATTTGGATGTGTTTGCTATGCAGATAATCGATGAGGTCGAACCTCAAGAGGCGGACCTAGATATATAGAAGGGATGATCAACCTGAAAACCAACACCATCCCTAAGAGAATGGTCCAATTAGAGTGAATCTTTGACCTTGATCATATCAAAAACCAAGATCAACAAGCTAAAAAGGATACCATCAGTGGCCAATGTGACACTTACAATCTAGGTACAACTGGAAGTGCCAAGAATGTACTCATAGGTAGAGTATGCACCCATGAAGAAAGAAAATGGATAATGGAGGCTTTGTGAAAGTATTATGATGTCATCACCTAGAACTATGACAATCTCAAGACATGATACGTTGATCATCACACACACTATCCCTCTCAGACCAGATGCAAAGTCGTTCAGATAGCGGCAGTGCCCTATCAACACTTTATTGGAACCAATAATATATAAGGAAGTATAGAAGTTGATGTCAGCCAGGATCATCAATCTGGTTAGACACTCCACATGGGTAGCAAATTTGGTTCCTATCAAAAAGAAAAATGGAGAAATCAGATTGTGCATGGACTTCCACAATCTGAACTGGGCCTTGGAGAAAGACAACTATCCTATACCCTCATTAGACGAGGTGTTACTGTACACATCTAAAAATGGTCACAGTTGATCGAACCTGTTAATTAATTAAATTTGAATTATTTAATTAATGTTTTTAAGCCATCTACATATAAATAAATTTAATTATTTATTTATATTGTTCATTTTCTAATTCTTCTAATTTAATTAAATAAATAAAGTTTACTTAATTAATGTTTTCCTTCCTCTTAATTAATTAAATAGATTTTATAATTTATTTATATTAATTATCACAAGTTCAAATTCCAAATTTAAATAATATTCTTCTCTCCACATTTAATTAAATACTTTCAATATTTAATTAAATCATTTTCCAAATTCCCACTCCTCTCACAAAAATTAAATATTCTTAATATTTAATTAAAAGGTTTTTTCTCTCCTCACATAATTAAATATTTGTAATATTTAATTAAAGCTTTTTCATATTTCTCTCACACATAATTAAATATTTATTTATTTAATTATTAGAGACACCTTTCAATTATCTCTTCATTTTCTATCTCTCAGAATTCCATGTCTTTTTCGAATTCTCGATCTCTCACCGTTCATTTCAACAGGTTTGAACTCAACCATTGATCTTGGCCAATCGAATTCCTACCTTCAAAAATCTATAAATATAGCCCTTTCATGAGTTGAAAATAACCTCGAATCTCATATTTTCATGCATAGTTACTATTGTCGCATCTTAACATTCATAGCATTTCAATTCAATATTTTAAATATTTTAAATGCATATGCATTAATAATCTCATTCTCTCAAGCTGCCATTCTACAAGCTGTTGTTTTAAATGACTGAGAGCAAGCATCTTGAAGCGAATCCTTGGAGATAGATGACAATGGGATGAATTTGAAGAAGTTGCAATTTAAAGTTTGCATTTACTTTCTTTAATTTGATTTCTTCAATATAATGTTTCATTGGTGTATTAGATTAGATTCAATTTGATTGACACTTTCTAACATACACAGTTACAAGTAGTAAACGTCTCCCAGATGATGTCCTTCCTAGATGGATATTCGGGATATAACCAGGTCATAGTGTTGTACGAAGATCGACACAAAACAACATTCACTACTAAGTGGGGAACGTTCGTGTATAGGAGAATGTCGCTCTGGCTAATCAACGTTGGCACCACTTTCTAGTGCACCAAGGATATTGCATTCAAGAACTTGATAGGAAAATGCATAATCATCTACATGGATTATTTAATAGTATTTTCTAAATAGTAGGGTAATCACGTCACTGACTTATGCAAGGTCTTTAAAAGTGTCGTGCATTCAGGGTTTCCCTTAACCCGAAGAAGTGCATCTTTGGGATCACTGAGGATAAGCTCCTTGGGCATGTCTTGTCAGAACAGGGAATCTCTATTGACCCCGATCGTATCCAATCAATCATGAAAATCCAGCTGCCAGGCAGCAAGAAGGAATTACAATTTTTTTTTGGAAAGATCAACTTTGTCCACAAGTTCATTATAGGCTTCACAAAAATAGTAAAACCACTCAATGCCATGCTGAAACGGGATGCTAAGTTTGAGTGGACTCCTGAAGCGAAACAAGCTTTTGAGGAAATAAAAAAAGCAATCGTTGATGCCCCTGTACTTGTCAGTTCCAATTACCTGAAGCCTTTCTACATATACTCCTTTGCTTCGGATCATTCTTGTGCCAGCATCTTGGCACAAAAGGATGATGAGGGGAGTGAGCATTCAATTGCCTTCATGAGCACCCCCTTGAAGGATGTTGAACTACACTATCATAACATTGAAAAACAGGCTTATGCCCTTGTTAAGGGAGTCAAAAAGTTTAGGCATTTTATCTTATGCAACAAGGTGTTTGCTATAGTTCCCGATCCCATGGTGAAGACCTTACTTATGCAGAATGAGTTGGGGGAATGAAGGGAAAAATGGATCGCATTGTTGTAGGAGTATGACATGGAGATGCAATTGGTGAAGCTGGTAAGAGGATAGGCACTCACCTAAACAATGGTAGAGGTAGTTATTAATGTTGGACCTAAACTCATGGTACACCAGTACCAACTAGAGGATGTCTCCCCAAGGGAGTGGTACGACAATATATTATACTACCTGCTAAATCATAAATGTCTGCCTGATCTGTAGGGAGTCCAAAGGCGAGCCCTTAGGCTAAAAAGCAGTAGCTATATGTTACAAGGCACCATATTATACAAGAAGAATCATGAAGGTATCTATTTGAGATGTCTGGGTAAGAAGGAAGTTGGTCACGTTCTTAAGGAGTTCCATGACAAGTTCGAGACTGGCCATGGCTCAAGTTTATCAACTGCACACCAAATATTGAGAGCTGGGTATTACTCACCCACTGTTTTCAAGGATGACCACTGTCACGTTCATACTTGCCATGTGTGCCAGACTATTTCCGCCAGAGAAAGGAATGTTATTGTCCCATTGCAACCTATTTTGGAGTTAAGACTTTTCGCACAGTGGGGTTTCAACTTCATTGGTTCGATAAGCCCTCCATCATTTGCGGGACATAGGTACATTCTAATCGCTTCTAATTACTACACTAGATGAACAAAAGCAATAACTTGCAGGCAATGTACAATTGAAGTCGTAGTCAATTTCTTAGAATGTTTCATTTTAAATCATTTTGGTTTCTCATATGCGATAACGGCCCCGCATTTGCTTCATTAAAATTCACGAGTTGGGCCTTTGACTATGGCATCGCCCTCAAATTTTCATCCAATTACTACCCTCAAGGCAATGACCTTGCTAAGTCCACCAACAAAAACTTCATCATGATGATAAAAAAGTTGCTAGATAGGAATCCCAAGGATTGGCATACCCAACTTCGTTTCGCCTTATGGGCATATCTCACCCATCACAAGGCTACCCTCAGGAATTCCCCATACCATCTAGTCTATGGCTTAGAGCCTGTCTTCCTCATACATTTGAAAATATCTACCCTCCATTTTGTCAATGATTTTTCTGAAGGAGGAGACTGCAGAGAAGCTTGCCTCGTCGAGTTGCTGCACCTCGAAGAAGTGTGAGATCATGCATTAGAAAATTCCACCAAACAGCAAGGCATAGTCAAGAGATGGTTCGACCACCGAGCCAAAGTTAAGGCCTTCCACATTTTTGATCTAGTCTTTTACTAGGACAAAGCCCATGAAAATAAAGGGGGACACAAAAAATTTGACAAGCTTTGGCTTGGCCCCTTTTAGATTGCTGAAATCCTTAGAGATAATGCCTTCCGCCTAAAGACCCTTATAGGTGAGGACGTCCCGTTGTCAGTCAATAGGCAACACCTTAAGCATTACTTCCAGGCTTGAGCTTTTTTGGGAGTTTTTTGTCTAAATACTTGTATATAGCTTAGAATAGGGTTCTCGCTTTGTCCTTCGATTTCCCTCGCTGCCCCAGCTATTTTGTCTTGATCTTAGAAGAGCCTACCTGTTCTGATATGGTGGTCATGCTTGGCTCGATAGATAATTTGCCCCACTACCCTCTCTTGTGTTTTTCTTTAGATAAGTCTTCATTTCCTGGTGCTAACCTCTGGAAGCTCCTAAGCATCGGTTTTCAACTTTTAAACTCTTAATTAACCTAAGATAGTTGTCTACTTGAATTCCCTACTTTTGTCATGGAACACACTAAACACATTTTAATGTTTCCAAAGAAAGGTATGGTGATTATTGGGAAGAGGGGATAAGTGAAAAATCTAAAGTCTGCTCCAGTGACCACTTCGATTCTCAAGCCCATTGTGAGCTTTGTTGCTTACGCAGTTGAACGGAAAGAAAAGAGAAAGTGATAAAAGAAATATCAAGCAGAAATAAAGTGAAAATAAAAATCGTATGGGTGTGCGAATATTTTTATTGGGGCTATGGATGCCTGGCTGGTAGTAGAGCTATGTTCGTGGGGTCGCAGCGACAACTCCATCAGGGCTATGGATGCCTGACTGGCAGCAGAGCAATGTCCAGGTTACTTTTAGGGTCAGGAAAAATACATAGCTTATATCTCCCAACCAGGGGTTACTTGTGCTCTCTCCAAGGAAAGGAAATGAACTCACCATGCACACACCTCCATGATGACGTTGCAGTTTGATTCAATCTCACCTTCCTTAAACTATTTTTAGTTCATCTTTGAAACTCAACTTTGGTCTGTGAAACCAGAGATCATGGGTTCAGAATGAATATTTATCTCTAGAAATGTTAGAAGTGTTCTCCCTGTGGAGTCACCATTTGTTGTGTCTGTTGCACACACGCCCCATTCAAAATGGGGACCCTCTCTTCCCTCTTTTGATTATCGGCCCTTTTTTGGTTCACCTCATTTTATGTGTCCACTTTTGTGCCCTAATTGGTCAACTCACCCTTCAAATTCACATACTAGGTTTGACCGAACTTGACCCCTTTGAAAAATGCTAAGTCTAGAGTCAATACGGGTTTCCCTTGTCAGAATGCCCTTTCTGACGTCCACGGCCACTTTCGGGCCTGGACCCTCGGGTTTCCTTCTCCGGATTTCCATTGCGGGTTTGTTGTTGCTGGCGTCCAACACTCGACGTCCTTCCGGAGCCCAGACCTGAGACCCTAGAGTTCCCCCTCCAGAATTTCACTTGCACTTCGCCGTTCTAAATGGTCGCAGCTAGGCGTCCTCCCGACCACCCGACTCTGGTCCTCCCACTGCCGTCTGCGAATTTAAACCCACTAACTCACTACCTGCCATATGACTAAATTAAATTGCTGCATTAATGGCTATCTTAGCTATTTAAACGGATTTTCCAGCTATCATTTTCACCCGACCAAGTGATAGAGAAATTTGCAGAGCTCCCCGCATCCGGCAGTCTCCGCCTCCACGCCTAAGCTCTCGACTGGCTATTTTCTCACGTGTTCAATAGTACCCTTCATCAATATTTTGAGGTATGTTCGTCGTCCATGCACCTCATCTCTTTTTTCATGAAATTCTGAGTTAAAACATTGTAAACCGTAAAATTAGGTTTAAAACTGGTAAATTGGTACCCTCCCCTAAAAGACCATATGTTAAAATATGAAAAATCGATTGTTTGAGGCCTTGAAAATCAAACCAGAGTTTAAACTTTCCATGACCACTCTTTCAAACAGTCATCGACGTCTCCCAGGCCCGAGCTTTCCTGCAGCCATCCATGTAGACTCTACTTAAAATTCCAAAGCTCCAAGTGGCCAAAATCATCTCGAATCCCGACCTTCGGATTTCCCCTCGCAGGTTTCCATTGTGTTTTTGTCATCTTAAACAACCTCCCCTAAGTGTCTTTCTAGACCTCGGACCTTGGACACACGAAGTCCATATCTAAAACTTAGAAAATTAAAAACTAGTCAAAAATCAAGACTACCTCGGGATCCGATCCTCAGAATTCCATTCACGAAATTCTGTGTTGATTTCGTCGTTTCGACGGCCTCCCCCGAGCAACTTTCCGGACCTCAGACCCTAACCATGCAAAGTCCGGTTCCAATTTCCAAATGGAACAACTAAAATTAAAAATCACTTTGGAACCCAACCTCCAAAATTTTGTTTCCCTTCTGCCATTTCCAATGGCCATCCCCGAACGTCTTTCCAAGTCTCGGATCCCAATCCCCGTGTCGCCTTGCCAGAAGTTCAAACGAAAAAACCAAGCCGCCCAAGGTGTGTCCAGACCCCAAACCCCGGATTTCCACTTTTAGAATTTCATTCCACTGGCACTATTTTACACGAAAAATTCAAGACAGCTTCTCGAACTCCGGAACCCAACCAACTATTTACCACGACACTCCCAGAACTCCTAAGAATTTTGCTTTCGGGGATTATCTTTTGGATTTCTCCTCTCAGACTTCCTCTCACATTTCGTTGTCTCGGATGGCTAACCCATAACTGCTTCCTGGAAATGGCAATCCGAGATCTAGATTCCAGCACCTGGAGTTTCGTGTCCCCTACTTCGTATCCAACGGGTGTCCTGCAACTGAAGCTGGAACTCCCAAATGAAGGATCAAATGACCTCCAAATTCAAAATGGATTTCGACCCACTTGCTAAAATTAGGTTTTCCTTCATACCCAACCCTCATTTGACCAAATCCAATATTGGGAAGCCCCTTTGGGAGTTCCATGCTTAATTTTCCCTTCCAAATGGCATTCTGCCAAAGGAATTCCAGCCCTAGGAACCCGGATAGCTTGTTTTACTTTCTTGTGATGTTTTATCAGTTGTTAAACGCTTATTAAATATGAGTTATGATTGTGGATCTGACCTCAACATGCAGGGAGTTTTCCAAGGCTATGTTTCATTTTTAATATTAATAAATCATGTTTCTCTGTGCAGGATTTATGGAATCTGGTGCAGAAACTTCCCGTGCCGCCAACGAAAAGGGTAAAGGAATCGCCAAGACACCCTGAGGTAAGGAGGATAAAGATCAGATGAATTTCCAATTCCAATGGGTACCATTGCAATCTAGGATCACCACCTTTTGGAGGGACATCACAGATACAAACATCAAGCAGGTTGACATTGATGAGTTTACTTGGCATGTCAGAGTGGACCCAAAGACAAGGAATACAAAATTAATCAAAAGCAATAGACTCACTAAGGCTGTAGGTTTCCTACCAACTTTGGTGGCCCTCAAATTGGTATTGGCATGTCAGGAGGCATATCAAGTTGAAACTAGAACCATAGTGAATAGGGATGGATATATTCTTGCAATCATATCCCCTCTTGGGATAGCCACAACCTTCCACATCCCCGCCTTCGAGACCATGGAAAAACCAACCATAGAGGAGTGCAAGGCGTTATGGGAACAAGATTTGATAGGGTGCAAAAAATTAATCAATCAATATTGGTTGAAGAATAAGCGAGCCAGTGTTGGCAAGGTCTCGTAGGAGCTCTATCATAGTGATTTATTCAAGGATTACCATGACCTCGTGACCTTGTTGAGTAGAGTAACAGGTCTTCCTACTGCAGCCTTCTTCTAGTAATGGATGTTTTACTTTCTAGATCAAATTCTCTGTGCTAACGCTACCTTCGACTGGGGAGAAATAATCAACAATTACTTCCACGAGCAATTTATCAATGTAAAGAAGACATCACAATTTTATATGACATCCTACCTAGTATACTCGCTTGCTAATTGGCGACATTACCATGGATTGAACATGATGCCCAATGCGGTGCCAGGAAGGGAGCTTAAGCCCTATGACCAATACCCCTAGCTACAATACGAGAATTTTAAGGACTACTATAGGGTAAAGGATGCCTTCATCGCCTACATCATCCGGCTGCTTGGAGAGGATTTTCATAAAAGAGTATCCCATAGTGTCAGGGCCCTCCTCAAGCACTATGCCTCTTTGTACATATAGTTCCCCAAGTTTACTTACATGCACGCTCAAGGATTCATGGAGAGGTCGAACAAGCTGCCTCGGTACCCTAATGATTGGATCTTACTATTGGAGCTGACTCGATAGTTGTGACCTATTCATAATATCCTGAGCGGCAAACACTTGGTTGGACACCTTATCCTATTGGCCTCGGTCAAGGAATGTACAAGATCCATACATCCTAATGCGCAGGTTATTCAGAGAAGGAGTTGTCTGAATACTACTTCAAGCAGTACATAGCTAGGCCACGGATGGACCCTTATGGTCATATCAGGAAGGCACTAGGATGTGAGTATGTCCACCTCCACAATATCAAGGATTTATGGGCCAACTGCAAGGAAAATCTTGAGGTATGATTGCAACACTACATGCACATGACTACCATCTACATACGAAGAATAAATTTTTGCTCAGTTCCTGACTAGCTCAAAGAGGATGAGGATATGGTGATTGTTCCAAGATATGATGTTGTCTCCAATCTACCACCGTCTGCAATTGACTGGGATGAGTGAGAACTTGATGCCATCAATGTGCTCACTAAACCCGTCGAGATCCAAACAAGGGCATGGATCGACCAATAGGTGGCCCAAGTGAAACAATAGCAAGTCGCCTTAACATTTAAGGGACTCAAGAGTGAGCCTAGTGGCTCCAGTGGTGGTATGCTCACTGCAACAACAGGGAAAACCTCCAAATCCCCACCATCTGTCAAAACCAAGAAAAGAAAGGAAACTAGCAAAGAGGGGCCTAACCCGAAGGTTTATGCTCGAAATGCTTTAGAGGGTGAGCCATCCAATAAGAAAAGGAAAATGATTGAAGTCATCAACATGTCGGTCATAGTTGAAAATCCGCTCCTCAAGAGTAGGGAAGAAGAAACTGACCCGTCGGGATGTCCGTCTGCTGCAATTGTTGCTATTGTTGCCACCATCCCATATTCTTTGCTTGTCGTTTCCACTTCCTCCCCGCCTACGGTGGACATCTGAATCCACCTTGCTTCCACCTCTTCAATCATGCAGATTATTCTCGTGGATTATTCCTCTACCACAACCTCGCCGATCTCCTCTTCCTCCATGTCTCCTTCCCTTCCCTTTGTTTATGCTACAACAATGCCTACCCTTAGCCTCCTGGAATCCTTTCTGAAATACTTGCAGAATGTATCGTCCAAAATTTTGGGGATGCTTACTAATCTCGTAGTGCAAGGTGCAATAGCTTAGGCCATGGCCCACACTCCAGCTCTCCCTTCACCTTCTGAACCACCAAGAATGGAGGCAACAATGAAAATATATGATGAACTTGAGCAACGAGGCTAGAGGATGAAGAATTTGAGTACCATGAACATCCACTGTTTGAATCTCGGGAGATTGATGAGGTAGCCTATGATTCCTCTAGTGAGAGTAGTGAGGAGATGGATGCTGAACTAATAAGAGAAACAAATGATCCTGAACTCAATGAAGATTGGGGCAGGCAGCTCAAGGAGATTGAGGATAAGGAAGTTGAGGATCGGCTTGAACAAGAAGAAGAAATTGTTGCTCAAGAGACTGAAGGCAGCAAGTCTTTGACTAAGGGGCATCAGCAAACCCTAGAACACAATGAGGAAGCATCCCTCCATGGAGCTGAGTAAGAGGGGAAGACCAAGGAACATGACCAAGGAAAAGATGAAGAGGAAAAAGGTGCTGAAATAGAGGGTTCATCCGGTGAGCAGCCGCACGCCGAGTCTCCCCCTAAGTATATATCACTCAAACAAGAATCTGATGAGGAGGAGAAAGATGCGGAAACTGAGAAGAAGGATCTTGTTTTCAAAACTATTGAACCAGAGAAGGAGGACAGCAAAAATCAAAGTGAACTGCCCAGGGAAGAGCCTCAAATACCCGATTGGCCAGAAAAGTAGTTGAAACAAAAGACTTCCACCCTGAAAGATCCTAAGGCAAGGTTGGAAGCCATTCTAGCCAGGGCCCAAATAAGTACTAGGAAATAAAAGAAGCCAAAGATCATATCAAAGATGACTATGGATGCCTCAGGATCTAGGGTGGTTTAAATAGTGACACCGATGGTTGGAGATTAAGGAATCACTTATAACATCTCCACCATCGACTTGGAAGTGGCCACAAGGGGGAAAAAAGTTGATCACCTCCAGGAATCGGTGGCCACGGTGGAGCATCTTATCCATCAGGATAAGATCTCCAAGAAAGAACTCAAGGTTCAAGTGGCTGATCTAACGGCCTATATTGAGCAATGGTCATCCCTGGATGAGCAGCCCACGATGTCATTTGCCCCGCCTCAGTTGCTATCTCAAGAATAGATCTACAAGTTGGAGAAGAGAAGGAACTTGGATAAAACTATGGAAAGTTGGTTCTGGTAGGTTTTAGACATGGGAAACACAGGTATCAACTTGGTTGTTCGGATGGGAAATAAGTTCTTGGAGGTATATAGAACCCTTAAGGGTATGAGGTAGGTCTACGAAGAGTTCCCAAGAAAATACAGAGTAGCCTACCCAAAGATTGAGGCTATCCTTGCATTGCCAAGCGAGGTCTAGAAGAAGGACCTTGCCCTCAAAGATGATGATCACTAGCTGGTGGATGTGTGGAAGAGGGACTTTGACCATCGAAAAGGAAAGATAATGCAGATTTTGGTATGGGTAGTTCTAGATATCGAATGGTCTAGGGAGACAAGAGAAGAGTGTGCTCGATACCTCAAGTTAATGACGGGGTATGAGTTGCCTGCTATCGAGGCCAATCCTGAAATCTTAAAGTCCCACTTCCTAAAGAACATGGGAGATGGGATGTTAGCCGAGGTTACCATGGATTTCATAATTTTTTTTGCCTGAGCCTTCGCACAGTTTTAACTTTTCATAGATAATGCTACCAAATACGATGATTATTGGAAGAAGCTCATCAACAGCTCCCAGGAATGGAGCTATCAGATTTTGTGGTCCAACATCATGGAGTTGGACAAGTTCGAGCCTTTGATCTTGAGCTTCATGGAGTATGCAGTGTTAAGGAAATGCGAGGGCAACCTTATCATTGATGAAGAATTTCTCAACAAATAGCTGGAGTAAAGGGCAAACAAAAAAAGGATGAAATTGCTACAATGTTGCCAGTAGATGACGAAATAGGGAAAAGATAAGAAAAGTCTTATAAATCAAATTTATTTGGGGGTAGGTGAAACCCTGGTGTAAAGTTAATCTTGGCCACACAATAGAATCAAATCTTGGTGACTCATTTTTCTTTTTGAAAACTATAAATAGGGCTCTCCTCCTCTCATTTTCAGGGACTTGAGTTGTTGTAAAGACATGCTGCATAAATTATAATAGAAAATACAGTCATTTCCTTGTGTATTTCTAGGTTTCTCCACATGTTTCATGATTCTTCTCCCTTTAGTGAAAATTGTGCTTTAAATTACTTTGTTGCTTTAGTTTCCTTAGTTATTTGTAGTGGATTTAGTATGTTGTCTTTGGTTTTGAAGATTCATGTTGTGTGTATGCTTTCCTTGTCCATAATTTTGGTCATTTGCTACTAGTAAATGATTGTGCAAAGTTAGCCTGGACTATAATTTCATAGCTGCTCATTAAACTATCTCCGTTCACATTACATGGGGAATGAATGATGAATATCTGCAATTTTTAGAAGATAGCATAGATTTCATGACATTGTGAGAATTCAGATTAAGTGAAATTTTGTTTAAGGAAACTGTCCACAGCAAGAACCTTCATGATCACTGTTCATTGGTAGTTGCAGGTCTATGAACTATCCTTCTTCCTCGCCCCTTTTCCTTTTTTTTTAGAAACAATTTGTGTTAAGTTTCGTTGCATATTGTAAATCCAAATCTGAGGAAGTAATGGAATCCAAGACTGTTGTCTGAGCCTACCGCGAAGTGCAATAATTCCATATTTGAAGAACTCCATTCATTGACCCAATACCCCTACAGCTTCAAACCACATAAGACCGCCTTGTAATTCTAGCAAAATCACATCAAACAACTGATATATTCCAAGCCTCGTCATGACCTGACATCCAAGAGACCTTGGGATAGTGTTCTACAATTTGATTGTGGAAGATTATCTTTCAAGAGAGGTAGTACACCTACGTATTACTTGTATTGTGAAGTGCATAAAAACACCATAAACAGTTATAAGGTAACTCAAGCCCAAGTACTTAACATATGGTTTCCATAGTTGTCAGTCCTATTTGCATTGGTAGACTGACAGTCCCTTCTAAATTCCTTTCGAGATCATCATAGGCCCTTATATTAATGGTATTTTCCTTGTTTCACATCATCAAAATACCCCAAATGTTTCACAAATTTCAATGTACGGATATTTAAACCTGCACTATTCTCCATCAACACTCATTTGACCATGTTCTTGTGGACACCAACTTCTATGTAAATAGCTTGGTTATGGAATGAATTTTATTGAAGGTCTTTCGTCAAAAAGACTAAATGGTGATTGACTGTAATTTTTCCAAACATGGCTTGGGATTGATTAGGATCAAGGTCATTAGGGACTGATGGTTCCAATTCTTTTTCCAGTATCTCCCTATGTGTGGGTGAAAGATTTAGTAGTTCTAGGATTGAGATTAAGTTGGAGGTCTTTTTCAACTTTTCCACAATATTGTATTCATTTGATGACTTAGATGCAGGTATAGGTGGGGTTCCTTGTATTGTAACTCTCCCTGAATGGGTAGTTACATTACAGTCATCATCTCCACCTCATATATTCAATACATCTATCCTAATATCATCCACTTGAGAGAGGGTACCTAGAACTATGTCACCATAAGTGTATTTAGTATTGTGATAATCTTGGTCCTTTCCTTTGTCATTCTTCTTGTTATGGTTCGGAATTAGGTTTGTGTATATCTGAAGGTCTTTGTTTCCCAACCAATGTTTGAAATCCACTTCTCCTTTGTCTATTAAGTCTTGTATGATGTGCTTGAGTCTCATGTGGTTGTTTTTGGTATGTCCTTTACTTTTATGGAACTCGCATAAATATTTCTTGTTATACCACAATGTTTTGAAGCTTGGCTCCTCATATTTTGGGTGATCATTAATATTGATGAGGTTTTGTTGTACTATTTTATGCATGACCTTCTCAAGTGATTCTCCTAATACTATGAATTTCCTTCTTGGTTGATTGTATTGCCTCTATTTCCCTCCCTAATATGTTCGTTGGTTGATTGCTTGATTGATTTGGGGATAGGTAGGTTGATTGTTTTGTGCATTATTAGGATTATATCTTATTTGTGCCACTTGAGGGTTGTTCTATGGTATATTAGGATTTTGTACATTCCATAATACCCTAGCATCAACTATCCCATTATTCCAAGTTTTAGGTTTCTAATTTGACCTAGAAGAACTATCTCCTAGGTCTTTTAGCTTGATCAGCCCTCTTGCTACAAGGGCTCTTTTTATATGCAGACCCTTCTCAATTGCATCTTCAAATTTAGTAGGACACAACATGGTAAGCTTGTAGTTGAATTCTTCTTGGATTCAAAATGAATATGTCTACTAGTTCCTTGTCAAGAATTGGCCACTTGCATTGACTAGACTTATGTCTCCATATTCTTAGGTAGGAGGTAAAGGAATCTTCTTGACTCTATTTAATCTTGGATAAATCTATTATGGTAATTTCCTATTTTATATTGAATGAGAAGTAGGTTATGAATTTGGTAGACATTTCATCAAAAAATTTAATTCCAGGTGGTAAATGGGAGAACCATTCCATGGTGTGGCCAGTAAGACTATGTGGGAAGAGTTTCATGAGGTAAGAGTTGTTGTTTTGGAATTTCATGCATCCTACCAAGAAATCTCTCACGTGTTCTACCGGATCTCCCTTTCCTTTGTATTTTTCAAACTTTGGTATCTCGAAGTTCTTTGGAAAAGGAAGAATGGTAATGGAATGATCAAATGGAAAGGGACATATGTCTTGAAGGTTATAAGTCCTCTTTGGTTTCCCTATCTACATGTCTGATATTTTCTAACTCATTTCTTGTAGTTGCATTTCCAACTCTAATTTTGCTATGTTTGTTTGAGGATCCTGTTGTAGACACATAAAAATGACCTAGGCTTACAAGCTCTATTTTACCACTTTCATCCTAACATAATTATGACATTTAATTATGTTCTTGGTCCACATTCGATTATTAATTAAATAATTCATTATTATTTAATTAATTCATGTCTATTGTATTCCTCATGATTATTAAATAAATAAATTTTATTTATTTATTCAATACGTCATTAATTGTCTATCATTTTCTTACAATTAAATAAATTTATTAATTTATTTAATTACTTTTATTCATTTATTCTTCCTAATTATTAAATATATGAATTTTATTTATTTATTTAATATGTCACTAATTCTTAATATTAAATGAATTTAGTAATTTATTTAATTATCAATCATAATCCTCTAAATTAAATAATTATCTTTAATTATTTAATTACCTAATTTAACATTTCTCTCATTTTAAATAAAGGAAATCATTTAAAATGATTCATTTTATTAACTATCACTTCATCTTAGTAAATAATCTGAAAAAGATTATTTATTGTCACATAAAATTCTTATTTTTGAATTAATTTAATTCAAAATGGTAAGTTTCTTCCAAAAATCAAGTAATTGAGCAAATTCTTTATTTTTCCAAATCTGCTTTTAAGTTCAACTCTTATCTTTTTGATTTTCTAAAATCTTTATCTTTTGACTAATTATCACTTTTATTCTCAACCGTCGATTTGATTTTATCAAATGACATCTTGACCACTCATTTGACAATCTTTCCCTAACCCTAATTAGGGATTGTCACATGAAATCTTGTCTGTTGATTTTAGGCTTTGTCAGCTTTTAATCTCGTTCGTTCGTTGCAAAATTCCATCCTTTATAAAATTTCAATTTTGCTCACAATTTGGGCACCACTTCGTTAATATAGCACCACTTCAATTATTGAACCACTTCATTATGTTTTACTTTGTATTTTAGGCATAATTTTTGTCATTCAAATCCTTCAAAACTTGCATAGGACAATGGCATAGTCAATTCTCTCACACACACAAATATGAGGGCAACAATCATATCCTGCAAGCTAGAAGGTGTTATGGAGGTGAATCATGGAAGCTTCAACAAATATCTGGTATAAATTATCTTATTTAATGCTTTCTTTGTGCTTCATAATTTTTTGTGGGTTTTATTTAATATAATCATGCTAAATCCATTAACCCTAAAAATAATCCATTGAAACACCTGTGGCTAGAAACCTTATTGTCCTACCATGTTTTGGTCATAACTTGGGTATTGCAGAGGTACAAGAATTTGGCAACTGTGATGGGTGGGAGGAGAGTTAAATCTTTGTTGGATGTAAGGAGGATTGGCTCCTTGTTGAAAGTAAGGAGGGTTAGTTCCTTGTTCGACGTAAGAAGGGTTAACTCCTTGTTGGATGTAAGGAGGGTTACCTTGGTAGGCATTAGCAATGCACCCTATTATTGTGGTGAGTTATACTAAAGGTTTCCCTGATGGTGTGTTAAGGAAGGGTACTTTGTGGCACACCTTGTTGTTGAGGTGAACTATGTTGAAGGCTACCTTGATAGTGCGTTGGCAGGTTTCCTTTTTGATGGGATGAATTGGGAAGGGTACCCTGTGGCACACCTTGTTGATGGTATTGTTGATTGAGAAAGGGACCATGTGACCCACCTTATTGATGGTACTGCTGATTGGGAAGTGGACCATGTGACCCACCTTGTTGTTAGTACTGTGCTAGAATCGAACCATGTGGGCCACCTTATTGATGGTATTTTTGTGAGAATTGTCCGTGTTGGATTTTTACACTTTGGGAAGGGTCAATATATGAGGTGTTTTGAGGCACGTATTGTCCTATTGGTGGATTGTTGTTTTGTGGTATGTATTGGGATGGGCCTCCTTGATACTATTGGGCCACTTCTCCTTGTTCGATTTGAGTTGGATTTATATACAAAGGGTTTTCCGCATGTTGATCATTGCCTTTCGAGAAGGCCGATGGCATGTTCGGAATTTCCAAGGTTTTAGTTATTTCTCTCATGATTGAGTTATCTCCTAAGGGAATGAGATGAGGATAGTTAAGAGCTTCTATGTTAAATTCTATTATAAATTTAGCACCACTTTGTGCTAACTTGAAGAAGTAGGTGTTTGGAACCTTCCTTAGGAGTTTTCCCATCAATTTGAGCACTTTGGGATTGTTGGAATATTCAAAAGATTCTTCGTCATTTATTTCCTCATCACTATATACCTCCTCTATGACCATATCCCTTGGGTTCTTGTTTTCTTTCTCCATTGCTTCTTGTTGTCTACAGATCACTTCTTCCTCACTTGGTGATGTGTTGAGTATGGGTCTCTTTTGAGGTGTTTCAATGTCACTTGCCCTATAGCCCTATGGGCCACTTCCTTTGCTTCTGGTGTTTGTTGGTGGTATGCTAGTGTTGTTTTTATTTTCTTCCATGTTATTTCTATGTTGTGATCTTATAGTTGTCATAAAAAATACCCAACTTTTGTGAATGTTTTGAGACCCCTAACTATGGAAAATAGTGCTTTTGTTTTTAGATTTTATGTTTTAAAGAAAATGAAATTGTGTTCATTCTTAGGATTTTCCATTGAGTATTCAAGTCTGGTTCGCCCATTGAAAAGTGTATATAAAATTTTCTTAGCAAGAGTTCATGGTTGCAATAAGACCTTAAGATGTGCCCCTTGGAAAACTTAGAGTAGGACATTTCTTTGAAAGGTGGAATATGGATTTTCCATTTAAGGATTTTTCTCTTGCTAGAGATCATGAAGGATGGATACCTATTTCCATGCAAGGGGTGGTAATATAGGTCTCCCGACTACAAGATCTGCTTTCTCCTCCTCTTTATCTAAGATGTTTGTTGTGTTTCTCCACTGGTTTTGTGTTTCCTTTGTCTCAAATATGAAGCTCCTCAGACTGCTGACTATGTATGTTTTTTCTCCTTCAATTAGTTAAAATTTTGGTTACATATGATAGCTGGTATAAGGTTTTTTTTTTGAACTAGAGCAATTGGTCACCAAATTGTCGTAAGGTGAAATTGTTGGTGTTTTGATATATGGTTGTTGTGATTCTCAAGACCCGTAAAGTTTGAGCGATGTTTTGGGGTGACACTATTCTTGAAACTCAAAATGTTGAAAAGGATTGGATCGATATTTCACTTCTTCTAGAGGAAATTTTATCGGAAAACTTACTTGAAATATCCTTGAGGTTCAAGAAACTGTTGATATCTTAGAAGTGTGGGTGAGGTAATAATCCAAGTTTTCTTGTTTTGATTTTGATTTCCAAAATTACGATGGAGTTTGAAGATTGATGAAGGATTATATGACGTATCTTGGATTCCAATTGTTTTGTTTCAACAAGGATCTTATAACTAGCTTCAGATTTTTATTTTTTTTCAGAAGAAAAGATCAAAAGTGATGGTTTTTGAGCAAAAGTGGCTAGTTTTATCAGCTGTAGTTTGAATTTTGTCAAGTGGGAGCAAAAATTTCAAGTGTGGCCTCTATGGGTTTTCATTCAAACTCAATGAATGACACAGTCAAAGGTGAGATTTTTGGGCAAGTGTGGCCACATATTTGGTAGGTGTGCTGAGGAAATTTTATCAAATGTGCCAAAGTAAGATCAATTGTGGCTAGTTTAATATCAAGTGCGTTGATTTTGTCAAAATCAATGGATTCTCATGAGTAGCTATTTTGGGACAAAGAGAAAAAGCGAGTTGTTTTTCGCAAGTGCGACCAATTTTTGGTCAAGTGTGGAAGTATAAATAGAAAAAGAGGCGTCTATGTAAATTTGTTTTCCAGTTTCAATATTTGGCAACAACTTGGATGATTTTTGTAGTTTTGGAAGATTTTGTCCAATCTAGTTTTTCAAGTGCTCTATTTTTGGGATACAACAAGTGATACCACTGAAAACGTAGGGACTCGCATGAATCTTCTTATAGAAATCGCTCATTTTGGATCTAAATTTCTATAACCTTCAAAGGTATGTTTCTTTACACCTAGTAAAAATTAAGATACTAGTAAAGGCTATAGTTTTCCAATAATAACTTCAAATTTGGTGTGCCTTGAAATCTAAGCCTAAATCTCTAGAAACATTTCAAAGATATTTTGTAGGATATATTTTAGGGAGTGCAAACATAGGACTATTTTCAAATTATTCACACTAACCTCAATTTTTTTCAGATTTTGACAAATATTTTGATATTTTTTGAGTTATTTTGGAATCAAGCACACTATTCAAATTGAATCACAAGCATTTAAAATATTTTTGGTAAGAGATACTATGTATATCACTTGGTATTTTCATTGATGGCAACCATAATCGATAATCAGATCCGTGCACCATCATTTGTCCATACCGATATGAAGATTGAAGATTGTCAAGCAAGAACATAGTATCAGGTAACACAGTGTTCATCGATTTGTAAGATAACTTTAGGTTATCACTTTTCTTTGCACATCTTAAGGAATATATTTTGGCATATTATCCTTGTTTTATCTTAAGTGTGGTGGCTCATATCAGTTCACGTGAAAGATAGGAGATTTGGTTATCGTGTTCTTAGCTTTTCTTGTATTAAGGTCGACCTCATGAATGTATTAAGTTGTGTTGTATGAGAACTTATTAGTTAAGTGTTTCAATGTTTGTATATCTTTATTTGGGTCCTAGCCAAGTTTTGATCGATCGTTAAGGGTACGCTTTGTATATTTCTCATAATGTGAGCCGACAGATGGAATTCTCTTGTGTTCTTTTGAAGCTGGCAAAGTGTAATCAAATCCTATGTTGCAGATATATATAAATGATCGACCGTATCATTTTGCATGATGTATAAGTTGTGTGTGTGTCCGAATTTTGAGTTAGAGCAGAGAAGAGGTGTGAAAAAGAATAGTTTCACTTGTCCATAGAAGATCTATGTTGTGTGTATAAGCAGAGCAGAGAAAAATTACAAAATCAGTCTGTAAGGGAGCAAATCTATTATTGTACTTAATCTAGAATTTTAATCAAGCATTTTAGATGCTATCATCTCAATTCAAATCCTCAGATGGTTTTAATCTGAAATATTTTTCTTTGAGCAGTGAGCTCTAGGCAGTGAGCCTAAATGCAAGTACATTCCCCTTTTATAATCCTAATTTTTTAGTATACTCATAATAATACTTGTGGATTGGCCATCCATCATAGTTTTTCCCCTAAGAGGGTTTCCACATAAAAATCTTGGTGTTATGGTGTTGTGTTTACTTTTCTATTTATGCATTACCATTGAATGTTATTAATGTTGTGAAGTTAAATATTTTTAAAGTTAATTATTATCAACACTGATTCAACCCCCCCTCTCAGTGTGCCTTGTTTCCAAAAATTGGTATCGGAGCTAGATCCTCAAAAGAATAAGTCTAACAGCTTGGGGAGATCTTGGAAATAATTTCAATGGATTCGGGCAGTATTGAAAAACAACTTATGGTATCTCTAGATGATCTTGACTAGTCAAAAGCTAAAGTCCAAAAACTATAAGAAAATCTTAAGGATGTAGAAAAATTCATTGAGTCTCTGAAAGACAAGATCAAAAAATTAGAGACAAGAGAAAGTAACTATGTGATCAGATTCAACAGAAAGAGTATAAGATCACTAAAGATGAACAATCAAGCAAAGCCTTGAAATAAAAGATAGAAGAATGTGAAAACATTACCCATGAAAATACAGTTTTGAAATTTGAAATGGAATCCATCACGATGAGAATGACCAAAGAGATTGAGGACAAAGAGAAGAATGAAGAAAATTTGGCTCAATCCCTAAAAGAAAAATTTGAGGTATGTAGTCAATTGGATGATGAATTGGAAGTATCTAGAAATAGTGAAGAAGCACTTGAAATATAACTGGATGATCTCATAAATGAACTTGCTATTGTAAATGAATACAAAGAAAAGTTCAAAGCTAATTTTTCCATGCTTGATGAACTGATTGATAATCAAAGGAGTCATGGTGAAAAAAGAGGTCTTGGATTTGAGAAAGGAGAAAGCTCAAAATTTGGACAAAAGAATCATGGTGAGAGTAATTCAGGACAAAGACAATTCAAGCAAGGAAATCAAATGAATAGACCTAGAAGGTATTTGATAAGACAACCTAATACTCAAAAGTTTAATGGATACTATTTTAACTACAAAAATTTTGGACACATGGCTTCTCAATGCAGAAGTAGGATAAATCAAAGTGGTCCACAATACTTTGGTCAATCTTTCAATTGTCACAAGACTGTTCATAAGTCAAATGAATGCAAAAGTATGATGAATCAATCTCATACAAATTCTAGATTCTACACATGCAACAGACTTTTCCATAATGCTAACCAGTACAGATCAAGAGGAAACCAATGGAACAATTCTTTAGGAAAGAGAAAAGTTGTATGCTACAACTGCAACAAATTTGGTCATATTGCAACACATTGTTGGAACAAAAAAGGTCTGATAAATCAAAAGAGAAATGTGTAGAAGAATGTGAAAGGAAAAGGTAAGATCATTGTAGATGAATTCAGGAAAAAAATAACCCTCTACTGGAGAAATTATGCCAGCACCAGAACCTACTTCTAGGAATTCCTCTGAGAATTAGTCTTGGGCCTTTGGCCTAGGGGGAGCAGTAAA
This sequence comes from Sequoiadendron giganteum, assembly GCA_007115665.2. Taxonomy (NCBI): domain Eukaryota; kingdom Viridiplantae; phylum Streptophyta; class Pinopsida; order Cupressales; family Cupressaceae; genus Sequoiadendron; species Sequoiadendron giganteum. The sequence continues at coordinate 50,818,735 of CM021103.1, read as the reverse complement.
TAAAATAAGATGAACCCATAACTGGAAAGCGTCATCGGATGTGGATGTGTTCAGTAGATTCATAGATGATCAACAAATTCTACTGAACTCATTAGTGCAAGTGGTATGTCAAATTGGAGGTCCGTAGATGCTCTATTAGTCACGATGTATAGATATAGTCTAACCAGATGTATTAGGGTTAAGACATTTATTGTGACTAAAGTGTTTGGTGCAAAAAAGGATAAAATTCATTTCACACTTCATTTCTCACCTTGCATTTTGAAGAGAAGAAGTTTGGAGATCTCATAAGCGATCTTTGGCAATTTGAGGCAAAGTCCAAGCATTGAAAGTGATTTAGCATTTCAATAGTGATCCGACGAAAAAGGTATTTTATAAAAAATTTGCAAATTTTTGATCTGGGGAAAATGAGTACTCCTTTGGTAGAACAAGGATCATCCTCGACCAAAATTTAAATGGCATCCCTATAAATCTCTTGAGAATGACCCTTTAGTATCCTTTTTATTAGTCCCACATGGAATTCTGCATACAGAGAATATTAGGGTTTATTTTCATGCGAACGTTGAAGAATTGGGATGTTCCCAATTATTGAATTTGTACAATAATCATCTTGTTGATGAAGAATTTAGTGTGAAGCTAGAACAAAAAATCCTAGAAATGAAGAAATTCATTCAAATGGCTAATTTTCCCGTATTTCTTGAATTGAAATGGGTTCATTATGTCTTGAGTTGAGTACATGATGAGTTTATGTGGCTTACTATTCCATTCAAAATTACTAAGGAATCCATCAGTTCATTAACCGGTCTAAATTCCTCTGGTAGATTACCTGTTCTCAAGTCCACGAAAAACCAAACAATTACAGATGCCATAAGATCAAAATATGATAGAAGGGCAATGAACATCGATAACATTATTGATGTAAATGTGAAATTTGCATCCATGGTCATAGGTTACAAAATTTACCATTCTAGCTATGAAAATTGAGTTTCTCACACAACAATTTATAAAGCCTACCAGATGGTGAAAAAAAATGATGACTTCGATCTATGTGAGTTGCTGAAGATTCAACTAATGGAAAAATTTGGCTAAAACAAAGAAGGATAAGAAAAACTCATTCAAATATGGTACCTTTATTTTATGCTTGTTCTGTTATTTAATGAATGAGATTCTGGGAGTTGGTAAATTTCAATGGAGAAAGGACACTCCAGTAACCGAACAAATCAGATATTTTTTGTATAGTACCGTGGACATGAAATCAAGGAATATTGCTAAGCGGGGATATTTCAAAGATTTCTAGGCTATGATGCAAGAAAGAGAGAGGATTCCTACCTCTATTGTGGAAAAATACAAAGATTCTATTTGTTTTATGGTGAGAATTGATCAATGTATAATGGAGGTCATTGATCCCAGAATGATCTGGATTATGCTTATGGGTTATGAAGTTGATGGAGTAGTCCTGGACATTTATGCTCAACATATCCTGAGAAAAAAAAATGATTTGGAAGAAGAGAGATTCAGAACATATGCTAAGAAGGACAAATAGGTGCATAGTGAGTTGAGAAATCTTGTTGGTACTAAGAGAGTAAGAATAGAAGTTGAGATTCTTGCAGAGAGCTTGGGAGTATCTACATTGTTGCTTCAAGAATCCAAATAGAAAAGGGTAGAAGAATAAGCAGCTAGTCGAACCACTAAGGAGGCATCAAAATCACAGTTAAATGGTCTGGCAGTGCCAATTGGTTGAACGATAACCACCAGGAGCTTTGTATCTCACTTTGCCCCTATAGCAAAGGCCACTCCTATAAAAACTGAACCTAAGAGATCCGAAAAGGAAGGGAAGAAAAAGAGAAAAAGAGTATATATGTTTGTTTCGGATGATGAGAAGATAGAGTCAGATGAAGAAATAAAAGAGATTAGGCATCAAGACACCAAAATAGTAACAGTCTCAAAAGGAAATCCTTCTTGTGAGAGCGATCAGGTGAAGAAGAAAGAAAAGACCGAAAAACTAGGTATGTGAGTCCAAGCAGTTGAAAACGCTCTGGTTCACGATAGAAATATCAATCCACTTCATAAATGGTACGAATATTTTGATGTATCTGACAAAAGTGGAAGAAGAAACTATAAATAATATGAATTTTTTTAATAAATTTTTGATTGATATTATGAATAGTCTGCCAAAAAAATTGTATGAAATTCTAGAAGCAAGAAGGTTAAGTGCTAGAACCAAAGAAGAGAAAATGAGAAAAAGGATTCTTGTTGAACAATATCCAGAAATGTATGTGAATGAAATAAAGTCACTCCTAAAGAAGACCCAAAATAAATTCAAAAGTAAACCAAGGGTTAACAAACTTATGATTGGTGAGACTAAGGAAGTCACAAAAAAATAGAGGAAATTCTAAGAGAAATATTGTTGAAAAAAAGAATTGAAGTTGTGAAAACACATGTTGTCAATGATCTACCTAATCTGGTAGAAGAAGTAGGAGAAGGCAATGTTAATGTTGATGATAATGTTGATGCTACTGTCAACACTGAAATTTATATGAATGATGAGGATATATCAATTGAAAAAGTAGAAATATCCAAAGCCGAATCAATACCTTCAGCTGAGGAAATACTAGTTTAGGAGAAGAAAGATAGTGTCAAAGAAGCTCAGATTGCAACAAGAGACACTGTTGAGTTTGTAAAGAAATTTTTGGTCGCACAAAAGGATGAACTTGATCCGGAATTAATTGAAGGTCCTATTCACTTGTCTACTTTAAGCCTAATTCATAAAATGAAAGTAGCAACATTTTCTCAAGATCGGACTAGAGAAGAGATACTTCAATCACACATTGAGGACAGTGAACTACTAAATCTAGCATCTAGAGTACTAGGGAAGATAATGCCATCTTATGTAAAATATTTGGCTAGCTCATCTTCCTATGAACTAAAAAGGCTAATCAATTCAGTTGGGTCTCACTTTGAGTCGTTAGAAAAGTCAGCCACAGAAAAAGTGCAGAATGAATTTGATGCTAAGAGTTTCCAAGGAGTGAAGATTTGGATTGCTTAAGACAAAATTGGCTTAATTACATAAATTAAGAATATGTGGAATGCTTTATCAAGAGGGAAGATTTATAAAGCATGTCTATATTTATAGAAAATTCATAGAGGCAAATGAAAAGAAGATCAAAGACTTGAAAGACAAGTTAAATGCTATTTCTGAGGCATTTGATCCGATAGACTCCAGTATTGCCAAAGTAGAAGGTGAAGTGATGTCTCTGCTCAATAACATAAAAGGTTTACAACATGAAAATGACAAAATTGTTGCCAAAAGTTAGAAACTTCGAAGAATAATTTGTCCTAAACTTGACATATTGTCAAGTGCTCTAAAAGAAGGAGAAGACTATAGGAGTTTTTTATCCAACCAACCTGAAGACTGCAGAGACACAATCTTATTTGATATGTGGTCACATCATAATTATGGAAAGTCTTAAAGACATTTGGGATGTAAATTTGTTCCAACTAAAGAAAGATTTTGTTGGCATCTTTCAGCTCATGTAAGTTATAGTTTTTGCATAACATTTTTTTCGTGAATTGACCCATTTTTGGCATGTGATCCCAACCTTTTCCATCAAAGTCAAAGGGGGAGAACTGCATTTTTGAATTTTTGGTAACAGTATAGTCTATCTTGGTACTTGGTCTGGAATTTAGTCATTTTTCACAAAGTGTTGCCATCAATTCCAAAGGGAGAGATTTTTTGCAAGAGACACTGCGCATATCACTTTTTATTGTCATTGATGGCAACCATAATCGATGATCAGATCTATGCACCATCATTTTTCCATACCGTCAAGAAGATTGTGTTAGAAACACCCTAGATCAGACATGCAAACCTAAACACCTTCCACATAAGAGAAAACATAAAAAAGCAGAGCTTTGCATGTCAATGTGCAAAAAGATATATTCAGGAATTCAATGTTACAATGAGATGATTTGCTTTATAAAAGCAAAGTATGCAACCCTAATGTTGACCTAAAATTAGCTCAACCTAAGTAAAGTTATGCAAGTGTAATTAAATATTAATTACACTAACACCCCCCCATAAGTGCAACTTAGGGAGACTAAATAAGCATGCACCTAAAACTAAGATGAATGCAAGAAAGCATGAATGGGTCCCGACAACAAGGCCTGATCAGGTACCCATGTACAAATGCAAAAATGAGGTAGAGAAGGAAAACCCAGTGGGACAACCCCCCCTACAATGAGATGACTGCTGCAAAGAAGCACTGGAAGAACACTGTGGAGTAACACTGGAACCGCAATCCGGCAAGCAAGGAAAGATACTTCTGTCTACAAGAAACCATATCGGAATCATAATAATGTGACAGCAGACCCGATGCCACGGAACACTCGAAAACACCAAACTGGAACAACCCTGGAATCCATAGAGCAACAGTAGATGATATGATGATGACAGAATCTAGAAGCTGTGAATCTTGATGCCAATGCCAAACTAAGACTGAAAATCTTCCATGGAAAAAAGTACCATACAGACTCGGGAACAATAACCACAAATTTAGAGGCCCTCAAACTGAGATGGATCTGATGCGGATCACTAACCATAGGCTCTTAATCTAAAGTGTGAACCAAAAAGAATCTGATATGTGTCAAGTTAAGACAAAAATGGCCAAAAGAAACTAAGAGACCAGATTACAACCCATGCGAGTTGCCATCAAAACATGATGAAGATTATTATGCAAGAAACCCCCCCGAAGGAACTTTATATCAGTTCATTTATTACAATCCCCGATGACTGTAAAAAGAGAGACTGCCTAATATGCATAAACAAAAAATGAAAATAGACCTCAGATCTGTGTAGAGTACTGAACCAGCTTTCCAATGCCGCAAAAATGGTGAAAAAAGGATCACCGAGTCAAAAGATATGCCCTCCGGAGTGAAAAACAGAAGTTCTGAGTTCAAAGACCTACAAAATAAATATGGAGAAAAATCTGGAAAAACTAAAACATTGAATAGATCGGTGCCGGAATCAGCTTTCCAACGGTATCTCGTTTGCAAAAAACGGACACCGTACGCAAAAGTTACGCCCGATTTTATCAAAGGTGCTCCAGAATGGCCTATAAGACCTCCAGGCAGCCCAGGGGGCTAAAAAAATCTCGGCCCCTGGTCCTGCATGCGACCAGGGGCTGGCGGACTGGGGCTGCGGCGGAGCCCTTGGTTGTGCATATGACCACCGGAGGTGCTAAGGGCCGGTCGGGGGCTGGGCGCATAGCGCCCGGTCCCCCATACGACCAGCTGTCTGAGCATTGGAGCCCGTGGGGGCTGAAGAAGGCCGGCGGAGCTGAAGGGGCAGCCACCGGCAGCGGAGGCGGACGGGTGGCCGCCCGGTGGCATGGCAGCGGCAACCAGCTTAAAACTGCAGGCGCAAAAACCGATGGGCTTTTTCCATTTTTTTTTCGATTTTCGTGAAGAAAACTGCCTCGAAATGCGTGCTAGAGAGGCCGTACGGCTTCCCTGACAAACTTTTTTTGCCTTCTGGATCAACTTCACCAAAATCGATGAAACGAAAGGCGATTTTAGGGTTTTTGGCCACTGCGAATGCAATGGTGACCTCCGTTTCTGCTCAAAATGCTTCAAAAAAACGGCTACCTCCAGAGCTTGAAAAAAAATACCAAAACTGAAACCCTCATAGATCTAGCAAATGATGACCAAAATCTGCAAAATAAAAGTCAAACCTGACTTTTTCCAGCGCTCCGAATCCAATGGTGAAGCCCGATCTGATCCAAAATGTTGCATAAATGAACTCAAGGCAAAAAATCCTCGAGGAACCCCGAACGAAATCTGCAATGGTTTTCTCCAAAATTTGAGAAGGGGCTGCATGTCAAGGCTCTGATACCATGTAAGAAACCCTAGATCAGACATGCAAACCTAAACACCTTCCACATAAGAGAAAACATAAAAAAGCAGAGCTTTGCATGTCAATGTGCAAAAAGATATATTCAGGAATTCAATGTTACAATGAGATGATTTGCTTTATAAAAGCAAAGTATGCAACCCTAATGTTGACCTAAAATTAGCTCAACCTAAGTAAATTTATGCAAGTGTAATTAAATATTAATTACACTAACAGATTGAAGATTGTCATGAAAGAACAGAGTATTGGGTAGCACAGTGTTCATCGATCTATAAGATGATTTCTGGTTATCACTTTTCTTTGTGTATCTTAAGGAATATCTATTGGCATATTATCTTTGTTTTATTTGAAGCCCAACAGCTTGTATCAGTTCATGTGAAAGATAGGAGATTAGGTTATCATGTTGTCAACTTTTCTTGTATTAAGGCTGACCTCATGAATGTATTAAGTTGTGCATGTATGAGAAATTAGTAGTTAATTATTTTGATGTTTGTATATCTTTAGTTGGGTCCTAGCCAAGTTTTGGCCAATCATTAAGGGTATGTATTTTATATTTCTCATAATGTGCGCCAAAATTTGGAATTCTCTTGTGTTCTTTTGAAGTCGAAAAAGTGTAACCAAATCCTATGTCGTGGATATATACATGATCAACTGTATCATTTTGTATGATGTATAATTTGTGTGTGTGTCTTAATTTTGCATTCAAGTAGAGAAGAGATCTGACAAAGCGCAATTTCACTTGTGCATAGAAGATTTGTGTTGTGTCTATGAGAAGAGTATAGAAGAATTGTAGAATCGGTCTGTAAGGGAGCAGATCTATTATTGTACTTAATCTGGAACTGTAATTAGGAATTTTAGATGCTATCATTTCAGTTCAAATCCTCAGATGGTTTTAATCTGAACTCTTTTTCTTTGAGTAGTGAGCTCTAGGTAGTGCACCTGAATGTAAGCGCATTCCCCTTTTATAATCCTCAATTTTTAGTATACTCAGAATCATACTTGTGGATTGGCCATCCATCATGTTTTTTCCCCTAACAGGGTTTCCACGTAAAAATTAGTGCTATGATGTTGTGTTTACTTTTTTGTTTATGCATTAGCATTGAATTTTATTAATATTTTCAACACTTATTCACCCCCCCTCTCAATGTGCCTTGTTTCCAACAAATCTTAGCCCAAGTGGGTATGTATTTCTCAGTAGGCCTACCAATCATCCCCTAAGAGATGAGTAATCTGTGAAGATGGAATGGAAAAATAGGCTATGTCAAAGAAATGTACCATCTTGATACACCAAACAAAAGAGTCCCTTCCCTATTTTCTTTATTGTCTCTACTGAAAATTGAACATGGTAAGTAATTTCTTGGAATGGTGCTATCCCAATGCATTAATTTAAAATACACTTAAGATTTGGACTTGGATGGCCACTATTGAACAAAGGATTTTAATGATTTTTTTAAGATAATTAGTGTTTATACATGCAGATTTTTTCTCAATTAATAGGCCTCCCAGCCCTTTTAGGTTTGTACATATCTCATGAATACTGGGGGAGACTGACATCGAAATAGAACATCCACACCAGGTGGATGATGAAGTTTCCTCACACCCACAATAATTTATATAGCAAACTAAAACGAAGGCAGCACTTGTTAGAATAATAAGTTATTACACTTAATTAATTATATCATACTGTTTAATTAATTAAGTCCCTTATTCCTTTAGTTACTTAGGAAAAACTTAGGCACATTAATAATTGATTAATTATTAAGTGTGCACACTAGGGTTTCATTTAGGGTTTCCCTTTTAGGGTTTCTTGATCTCCTTCATAAGGATTGATCTCTTTGTAATAATTGATTCTCAATAATGAATTTTTACTTTGAGGTTTACAGAAAATCTTCTTTGGTTCTGCATGTCTTTTGCATGTGACAGGTGATTGCATGCAAGTGATCTTGGTTTCTAACATGGTATCAAAGCTCCAGATCTATAGCTATTTGTTCCTAATCTAAAGATATGGCATTTCAGTGAATTTCTAGTGCAAGGGTTTCCACATGCATATTTTATGCAAGATCTAGGGGTAGTCGATGTTTTGGGACACTTTGGGCTCAAACGGACGTCACCATCGCATTCGCAGTGCCCCAAAACCCTAGAAACACTTGTCAAATCATCGATTTGGAGCAGTTGGTTTCTAAGGCAAAATAATTTTGCTAGGGAGGTCATACAGCCTCCCAAGCACGCTCCTCGAGGCACAATTTAAAAATAAAAAATGCAAAAGAAATCAAAACGCATATTTTTCAATAAAAATTCTACACTGCCAGTGAAATTTTCGGGCGCCACTCAGCGGCCACCAAGAGCGACGAACCTCGGGCGGTGCCGCCTCTAGCTTCACATAGCCAGTCAGCCCTCGCGGGCCTTTGTAGTAGAGCTACGCTCTTATGGGGGACCAGGAGCTCTGCGCCTGGCCCCCAGTCGCCTCAAGCACCCACCGAGGTCCTATGGAGGACCAGGGGCTCTGCCCCAACCCCTTGCGCTTTGCCTTTGGTCACATAGGTGATCAGGGGCCCAAAATATTTTTGTAGGGGATCAGATTTTTACCACGACGGCCAAATGGCTGTCAAATTTATGCTTAGTAAGTGCTGATGTCAATGGCCATATGGCCTCTTTGCCCCCTCCTAACCCTGATTTTCCCTAAAGGAGTAGTTTTTTTCTTTTTGGCATAACTTGGGCATACGATATCAAAATCAGGAAAACGAGATATCGCCGAAAAGCTGGTTCTGAGAAATTTCTTGTGGTGTAGTTTACTTTACAGTATTTTTCTATTTTACTAAATTTATTTCTATTTAAAGTTAGATGTTTATTTTTCGCTTTCGAGCTCATAACATTTTGCCACGATCTCTGATTTTGGCTATCTTTGTGGCATTGGAAAGGTATTGAGGAGCTCTATGTTTCTATCCATGAAATTTTTTCTGTATCTATTCTAAGTTTATCATTATTTCATATTTATCCCGATGGGTGTTTTGGAGATTACTGGGATATTTTGGTAGTTGGGAGAGTGTAACTTGCATCTTTGCACTTCATTTCAGTATCACATTCATTCAATAATCGATTGTTGCTTCATAGATTCCAAGGTTGTTCCCATTTGGATTTTTTGAGTGTTATGTGGCATCGGGTCTTTTGTTGCATCATTATGATTACGATATGGTTTCTTGTAGACAAAAGTATCTTTCCTTGCTTGTTAGATTGCAGTTTCAGCGTTACTCTACAGTGCTCTTCCAGTGCTTCGTTGCAGCATGTCATCTCATTGTAGGGGGGTTTTCCCACTGTTTTTTCCTTCTCTACCTCCTTCTTGCATTTGTAAATGGGTACCTGATCAGGCCTAGTTGTCAAGACCCATCTTTTCTTTGATTCATCTTCTTCTAGTGTTTTAGCTTCTTCCTAAGTTCATCTTAAGGGGGGTGTTAGAGTAATAAATTATTACACTTAATTAATTATATCATACTAGTTAATTAATTAAGTCACTTAGTCCTTTAGTTACTTAAGCTAAACTTAGGCACATTAATAATTAATTAATTATTAAGTGTGCACACTAGGGTTTCATTTAGGGTTCCCCTTTTAGGGTTTCTTGATCTCCTTCATAAGGATTGATCTCTTTGTAATAATTGATTCTCAATAATGCATTTTTACTTTGAGGTTTATAGAACATCTTCTTTGGTTCTGCATGTATTTTGCATGTGACAAGTGATTCCATGCAGGTGATCTTGGTTTCTAACACCACTTGGGTCGCCCATGATTTCTCCAATGCATGTTGTGTCTCAATAGATAGGCCCTCTAAAGGAATGCTTTGAAATGTAAATACATTTTCAAAACTCAAGATATTTTTTGTTATTCAAGATCGTCAAAAGGCACGAGAGGAGAGGATAAACACCTAGCTTTACAAACATGGAATACACAAAATACACTTCATTGCAATCTTATTATTTTTAAGTGCCTCAAGCAGTGCTATACCCAAAAAGTGTCAATAAGATAGAAATGATTCTTTTTATGTTCACCAAATTAAAATGTTCTGGAGTTCAAACAAGGATATCATAGTGTGAAAAACAAGAAATTCATTTGTTCATTTTTAAGCACCAACCGAAGTGTTTGTCTGAAAACTTGTCTTAATGGTCAACAAAATAAATTGTGCGTTCATAAACAAAAATGAAATTGCTTTCATCAAAAAATAAACATGTTTTAGAGCAATAAATGGAAATCGTTTGTTTGTGAGGTTCTTTTCAAGCACCAATTTGAGTGTTCTCTAACTATGAAAGCTTTAAAAAAGGTTCATTTTAGAGCACTAAATCAAAAAAAATTGTTTGTGGGACTCTTTTTAAGCACCAAATGAAAGAATTTTCTAACTTACAAAGCTTGGAAAAGATTTATTTTAGAGCACTAAATTGAAATGTGTTTTTTGTGAGGTTCCTTTTACTGTGCCAAATTTAAAATTTTCTAACTTAGGAAAGATTTGAAAATTTTAAAAAAATTGACCATTCATCTTCCCTGTAGAAAAAGCATTAATGGTCTTGTGGATAAACACCCAATATAACTCTACAAATACTACATAAACAAACATAAGTACATGTTACACATTCAAATCAAGCACTTGTTAGCATCAGAAATCAAAATTGAACTTGTAGATCTCAAACACCAATTAACAGGGAAAAAGTGCAAGAAAATGAGTCAAATAGTGACCTCTTTCAGAAGTCCAAAGAACTAGAAAATATCAAAATCACCCTCTATTAAAAAATAGAAGCACGAAAAAAATTCAAAAGCACTAGAAAATGTGTCAAGTGCGCCAGAAGCGTGAAAGCAAATGTGATTTTTTTTAGAACCTGTGCATGAAGATTTTTCCATAACGCTTCTGAAACTTGTAACTTCAAATGCAACTCATAAAATTGTTAGTGCTAAGGACCATGGTCCCATCGGGCATATAGAATGTGTAAGGGGGAAATCCACAATTATAAATAAGATCAAAACAATGATCAAGATCTATGCCCATTACTCACAAAATGAAATTATAAAGCTAATGAATTCAAGAATGTTATTGAAATAAAACAATAAACATGAACTCAAAACAATTTAATATTACCATCCCGTGTCAAAGTGTATCTTTATTAACATATGTTGGATTTTTCAATTCAATAAAAAGCCTCCATTGTGCATACAAGATATTTGAAAAAAGTGTGTGTTGATCGAAGGTGTGTTGGTTGAAGCTTTGTCAATGTCGATTATGATCTTGGCATTACTTCATTCCATAAATTGTATTGATTCTTTGATTCTTTTCTTGAGAGGAAAGAGGTTTGTTATATAGAATTTTTCATTAGAAATAAACGCTCAAATCACATAGTATAATATTTCGATCGGCGGTCAAAAGATGTTGAGAGGAAATAGATAGGAATGATCTATACAAATTGATTACATAATTGGTGTGATTGAAGAAATCATTTTGATTGTCCAATGGGATTGAGGAAATAGATTGAATAATCTGTGGGATTGAAAAATAGATTGATCTGTCAGGAAATAGAGTGAGCAATCGAGGGGTCGGAATTCACTCAATCATGAAAGTGGGTGAGGATAATTAATTAATTGGTTTAATTAATTAATCTTTTTGAGTTGAATGTGCAAATAAAGTTTGAATTTTGTAAACAAAGTGGTATTTGTTTGATTTTATTTTTGATGATATTTTGAATAGTTTCATTCAAATTATTCAAATTTGGAGAGAAAATGGTTTAAATAAATTATTATGTTTAATAATTTAATCGACATGGGGGAATAAAGTAAATTAGTAACATAATCAAATAATTGGAATTATTTAATTAATCGGGAGGAATAAAATTAGATTAGAACTATATCAAATAAATCTAATTTATTAAAATAATCAAAAATGGTGAAAAAATGAATTAATTAAATAATATCGTATTATTCAATTAAGAGCAAAAATTAGGGTTTTTCAGGATTTTATTAAATAAATGATATTTATTTAATTGGTCGAAAGTGATGAAAAAGAGAATTAATTAAATAATATCTTATTATTCAATTAATAGAGAAAATTAGGGTTTTCGATGCTTTTGATGTCAAATGTAGTGATGTTTGATGATAATGATGTCGATGATGAGAAGTTTTCATTTAGTATGTGTTATAAGTGTTAGGTTAATTTTACATGTCTATAGTAGGTTTTCATGATTCAAACAAGCATTCAAATACATTCTCTCATATCAAGATCAAGATTCAAGATCCACATCCATTAGATCCATTTCACAAAAGTTTGCGGCCTTTATTTCAATGGTTTGGTGAGTTGCAACATTGCATATAGTCCATTCATCATTCTTTCATTATTTTTCTATTTCATTTCAAGGTTTAATTACCAAAACAAGGTTTAACCAAGGCAAACCTATATTCCTTAACATAACAACATTTTTCCCTCTTCATGTGTGATTGCAGATCTAGGTGAATTGGAGCTTGAAGATCCTTTGAAGACAAATTTGCAAGATTGAAGAAATTTGTCAAAGTTGTCAAGAAACTATCATCTTCACATAAACTCACCTATAGATCAAAATTCAGACTTTTTGGGCTTGAAGATCAGACAAGATGAAAGCTACAGAAGATCACCAAAGGCTACATAAGTTTTAGTCAACCCCTAATTCTAGGACTAAATCGCCTCTCTAGGTGTATGAGTCCCAGTATACCTATTTCCCCCAATTTTCTATAGATCTTGATTTTTCATCTGAAGATTCTAGATTCTTCCCAAATTCCAATAGGAGGATGTGTTAGAACCAAAATTTTACATGAAAATCCTAAGGTATTTTGCCCATTTGAACCAATTATTTTGCTATCTTTTCATTGAAAAATCATTCTTTTTGCCGTTTATAATGCTAAAGTTCCTTATACCCCATTCCATTGCCATAATTGTTATTTTTCATGGCCATCATTGTTTATACCACAACCTTTTGCAAAGTGCCTCACAATATCATGGGGAGAGGTTAAGGGTAGTCAACAAATGCTTACCATTGCACCGCAGACAATCATTGGTAGGTCAGCGGTTAGCAGGGTCAGTTACGGTGAGTTGGACGGTCAGCAAATGGTTACCATGCAACCGCGGACACTTAGAGAACAGGTCAAGGTAGCGCGGTGGATAGGGGGATGGCGGTCAGTCAGCAGTCACCACGATACTGTAGCCAGTTAGAAAGGAGACCACGGTAGCAAGGTGGGTGGTCAGATGGCAACGAGGCGGCAGTTGGAGTGGCAACTATGCGACCGCAGAGGGTCAAAAAGAAGGTTACGGTGGTGCAGTGGACGGTGGAAGGCAATGAAGTGGCAATCAGTAAGCAATTACCATGCAACCACCAGGGGTCAAAAAGGAGACCGCGGTAGCTATGGTGGATGGGGGATGGTGGTTAGGGTGGCTACGCAGTACCGCTGGCAGTCAAGCCAATGATAGTAGTAGCATTGTAAAGAGTTAGCAGATGGTGGAGGAAGCGACAGAGACAGAGACCATGATACCATGGGGAGTTAAGGTGTTGACCACGGTAGAGCAATGGGAATAATAAAAGCTACATAGGTAGTAAATATAAAAATTGATTAAATTATGAAGAATAAAATAAATGAAAACGTAGAACTATGTAAAAATATTCAATTTGCCGATAAGGAAACTTAATTAAATATTTTAATTTCTGTCAAACGGTTGTAGCTGGAAAGTAAAGGATCGTGACCCTTGGGATATGTTGTATAAATATTAAAAAATCAGTAAGCAGGGGGGGAACAACGGTTAGATATTTTCATACTAGGGAAATGCAAATAATGTATAGACCTTTTTAAGCAGAATCAATGGACAAATTATTTTGGAATTGGTGAAACCCATTCTCTGTTTAGTTGTTGTGTTATAATCATTTATATTTCTTATCTGGTTGTCTCCAACTTGAAGTCCTTGCATCATTTAGGTCAATATATCAAGCATGTGTTTGGTTTATCAAGGTGCAATTTTTCACTTTATGTGATTTCATTAACTGGTGTTTGCAAGTTAGAATCAAATTATTTTAATAAATCATAGTGGTTTTAGGATTTCTTTTGGATTTTTGAAGAAGAACTTGGAAGGAAAACATTCCAGAACTATTTATGCAAGACATAGATTAATGAAGTCATATGCCAGTCATTAGAACTTTATTTCTTAAAGTGCCTAACAACTTGAATTATGACAAAAAGGGAAACATATATGCAATTCTTGATAATTTGACTCCATTTCCCATGTGGATAGAAGGTACTGATTTGCCACAACCCAGAGAATAAATTCATAACAATTAATATTTTCAAAGCCTTTCTTTTGTAAGTGGGTGTTGTAGTATTTTTATCTATCCACTTCCATTTTCCATTATGGGTATATTGTTTGAGCAAGAAACATATTTCAAATCTGCATTTTTCATATAGGTTCACCCACCTAGGTCTAGCAAAACCTAAATAGCAGAAGGTTCAATTGTGTAATTGGACTTGTATGTTGGCCAAAAGTGTAGTAATAACCTGGAAAACTGTCCTGGTTGGAACCTACACTTTTGAGAACCAATAGTTTGGCAACTTTGCAGGGGAACATTAAACTGAACCTAAGCCTTCATCATAGAGTCAATATTTTATAGAGGACTCCGCTAGGAACAATAAGTTACATAATTTTCTCACTTTTGGAGAAAGTGAGTGGAGAGTCTAAATGAACAAGTGCATTGAAATTGATAAAGTGAAATATACATCAAAAAGGAATCATCCTAGAGTTCAGACTATCACAATTGCTCACAACATGCAGGGAAGAAGGTCTTTGTACAAAGATGGTGATGGTCCTAATGACAAAAATAAATGGACTCAAAAGAATGATAAGGGTAAGAAGGTGACTGATGATATGGGCCCAGTAAATAAAAACAAAACATTAAAGGCACCATTAGAGACACATAATTCATATAGTACACTAGCAAATGAAAACAGTCCTTCTAGAGAACCTCGTACTCCTGAGGAATAGAGGAATCCTTTTTATCAACTAGACCCTGAGAAGGTTAAGGAATTCATGGATGAATGTGATGCTGAAATGGAAAAGAGACAACATGAATATGATCATAAAATGACATTTCTTGAAGAGAATTAGGATGGACTTGGCTATGAAGTAGCCTCTAAGGAGAACTATGAAGATATGGCTTGAGATGAAATATGAGCAGAGGCTCCAAGAAATTAGAGAACTTGAAGAGTTGAAATTGAGGAAAGCTCAGTTCAATACTCAAATGGCTAATTTCAGTAAATATGTGCCACCTCATAGGCAAGGGAACAATAATGGAGGTCCATCAAATTCATTACAAGCCCAATAAAATCAACAAAGGAATAAATATAGACATCAAAATTCTCCACCATAAAATCAAGGTGTTCAGCCACCTCCTTATTAGTAACATGTACCCCTACAAGGTCAACAATATGTGGCAAATAATAATGCACTGTACCAGCATCAAAATTACCAAAATCCACCTCCTCCACATTACACAACCATGATTAGGTAGTTTAATTTGTCTAGATTTCAAATATGTCCTTATCCTATGGACAACAGTCGGAGAAGCCTAGTTCCTAAGTTCACAAGAAGTAATGCAATTACAGTTGAAGAACATTTAAGGACCTTTAATGTGTTTATGCAAGATTTGGATATGTAATATGAAGATATGCATATCAGTTTGTTCATAATGTCACTGATTGAAGATGCCAAAGACTGGTTTAATAGTTGTCCAATGGCCTCTATTGATTCTATTCATGTGTTTTATGAATATTTTCTTGAGAAGTATGGGAATCAATATGCACCAAAATTTGCTTTGCATGAATTGGTGACTATTCAAAAACATCAAAATGAGTCAACTTATGACTTCAACCAGAGGTTTTCTAAGTTGCATAATAAGATACCTCCTGGATCCAAATTAGTTGATCCTGTTGCATTGAGTATTTATTTAAAATCTTTTGATCCTAAAACCGGATATGAGCTTAGAAATAGGTGTCCGGGGAATTTAGCTGAAGCTCAAAGGATAGCACTCACTATTGAAAATAATAGGAAGGTTGTAGGGATGATTTCTAAGAGGGATAACCCAAGGTTTCACAAATAAGCTCCTCCAAATAAACAAGAAAACACATATAGAAATGAAAGGCCAAGATTACATGACATGTCATATAATACAAATTGGAGAGATAGAAAGCCAGTGATGGATAGACTGAGAAATAAAGAGACACCTAATCCTTTGAAGAAGAGAGCGACATACATGATTGATAATAGTCCTTGGTGTTCAGTTTGTGAATTGCCACATTCTTCATAGCATTGTGTTGTAGCTCAGTCAGTGTCAGGGAAAGACATATCAGAAAATAATAATGAAAAAAACCATAATATCTATTGAACTTCCCATACTCTTCACTCTACAGAGAAAGTGTATTCATCTTCAGAAGAAGGAGGATATGAATATAATTTTGATCATCAAAAATATAATGTTCACATGGTAGAACAATAATTTTTTTTTTACTACAAAAAAATTGATGATGAACAAAGTCCTTCTACTACATCATATCAGACTAATAGGGGAAATGTGAGGACAACAACTGAGAAAGAAATTAAAATATTGACTATTACAGCAGTTGATCGGGCCAAAAGCAAGTATTGGTTGAGAAATAGAATAGTGAATGAGAATGAAGGTGTTCCAAGAGTAATATTCTTGAAAAATAAAAAGATGTCCCATCAAGTATCAAAAAATACAAATGATGAGCACTCTGATAAAAAAGAGCAAATGTATGTCCCCAAAGAAGAAAATAAAGAATTTCCCATGGAAAAAAAAAGGATAGATCAAACATCGAAAAAGGAGAAAGAGAAAAATAAAGGAGAATCATAAGAACAAAAAAAGGCAATCAGAGCCGAAAGTGCATCTTTTGATTTCATGCAAACTTTATCCCAGGTAAAAATGTATGTCCCATTACTTGAAATGATGAAAATTAAAGAGTATAGGGAAAGTGCTATTCAATTAATATCTAGTGGGAGGAGTCAAAATATAAATTGTGAACAAAAGGAAAATCATGGAATTTATTATAGGAAAGGAAAGATAAAAATTTTTGAAGTGTGCCTTAATGCTGCATTGATGAATACACCACAAGTTGATCCATTTTTTACTACCCTACTCATAAATGGTAAATTCCTAAGAAATTGCATGATAGATTTAGGTGCTTCTATGAATATCATGCTAGTAGGGGCGATGAAATAGCTTGGTATGTGGATAGATATTGAGGGTGGTAGTTTTATTTTGGATTGTAGGCTTGTCCCAGTTGTGGGGATTATGAAAGATGTAGAAGTGAAATTAGCAACCTACCCAGAGGAAACCTATAATATTGATATAATTGTGATTGATACACTATTTTTTGGTGTTTCTGCACATCAACAACTCAGACAGAATAAAATTTATCCTATCTCTCTTGAAAGATTGATCTCTATGAATAAAGAGATAACCCCAAGGTCTCTCGAGTGTCAGGTCATGACAATGCAGTAGAAAAAACTCAATCATAAAATGTGAATATGCTGGTAATCATAAGGGGTCTTACGTAAAAATGTTGGAAGCTCTAAACTCATCATATTTTAAGATGTGGTGATGCTTTAACTTCAAGTTCTAACCATTTAATAAAAGAAACAACAAAAGATGAGGGTTTCAAAAGTTCTAACTGTTACACTACTTCTAAGACTAATCAAGAAAATGATTAAATATCTAGAATGGACCAATCCCTTATACTAGTTCCTGGTCGACTCAAGCTATACCTGCAATCTAAAAAGAACAGTGCAATCTTCTAAGGTGTTAAAGATTTTCAGGCTATAGGAATTTATTCAATAATAATGAATGAATATATACAGTTGAACTAAGCACATGAATATGAGGTACAGGTTGACCTTGCACAACATTCCCACAATCAAGAAGCTGCCCAAGATATGTACCAGGGACCACTACAACACCCCAAGTATTAAATCATAGGCATTACAAACTAAATCTAAGCTACATCCAAAAATTTCCAAGTGATTGAAAGATAGAACAAGAAACATGCAAGATTATTCAATGCAAAGGAGGCACCAATCATAACACAATGTCTGCACTTTGTATTAAATCATCATATCAACAACATTTTTGGTTTGTTACAACACTTGCTTGAAATGTAAAACTAACTTCTAATCTGCTAACATATTATTCTACTACTAAATCTACTGTCTAAACTGATTGGTAACTAGCTTAAATAGCTTGGACAATTTTTCCAACAACCGAACCCTTACAAAAGATGTAGAATTCCATAATTTTAGAAATATTCCCACGTGAAATAGAGCTATGGTTACAAGAGAGTCAGCCACCAATTATATCAACCTTGATAGCTAGTAATAACCCACCGCTTGGCAACTAAATGCAATAAGGACCACATCAAATCGACCTAGGATCACATGAAATCAAGGGACGGATCCTCAAGCCACGCCCTACATTAATGCCCCACCCGCGCGAATAGAAATGTGCGTGAAACACCAACTTGAACACAAGCCATCAATCAGATCCAGGCCAAGAAAATTAACCGCTCAGATCGAATAAAACTAGGTTGAGCACCAACTAAATTGACCTTGTGTGCGGGAGTGGGTCTCGTGGTAACAACTACAAAGTGCACTTGACTACACCCATAAATCATTCCCAAAATCCTCAAAGTACATCCTGCAAATCCTAGCTCAATCCAAACTACATTCAAACGGGACACCATTAATGCCCAATACACCATCATAATCCGAGCAGGTCCAAAATAGTTCCTAAGGTCAGATAATCATGCAAAAACCTAGGCGGGGGAAAAACCACAAATAGGTGGAGGCGGAGCCATGAGAAGAACCAGAACAGAGTGCCAAGATAGGCAGAGGTGAAGACGGAATGGGAAAGGAAAGGAAGGGAACCAGGAAAAACAAAACCAACCCCGGTGAAAGTGAAGGTGAAATGAGAATGGGAAAGGAAACAAAAGGGAAACTAGGAGGAGGCGGGAGAAAAACCCACCCTGGCGGAAGCAGAGGAAGAACGGGAATGAGAAAGGAAACACAAACTTTTACAAAGTTCAAAACCAAATTCAATCCTGGTCCTGGCCCCGAAAAAACAACAAAGAAGAAAAATGAAGAACCCGAGGGAAGGAAACCAACCCGGAGGCCGAAGACAAATGAAATAATGAAGAAAATGAGAAAGTGGGAGACAGAGCTATTACGAGAATGAAGACGGAACCGAGAACTTAGCTGAAGTTCAAAGTTCAGATCCATCCTGGTTCTGCCTCCGACAAGTGAAGGGAAAAGACAAGCAAAGAAAAAACTAATGGAGGAAAGCGACCCTTAGGACGAAAATGAACAAACGCAGAAGAAAGCAAGGGAACGGGGAGCGAAGCTAGACTGGGAAAGGAAATCAAACCGCGAAATTTACAAAAGTTTGAAGTTTGATTCCATCTTGGTCTCGCCTCCGACAAAAGAAAGGGAAAGCAACCCAACAAAAACCTAAGGGATGAAAGCGACCCCTGGGAAAAAAACAAACAAAAATGAATAAGTGAGGAAGCGGGAAGGAAGCAGAGCCAGAACAAGAAAGGGAACAAAACCCGGAACTTAGCCAAAGTTCAAAGTTCAATTTCTTCCCGGTTTCACCTCTGGTAGAACAAAGAAAACAAGGGAAAGCTAAGGGAGAAAACCAACCCTTAGGACCCAAAAAAAAACACCAAAGTAGAAAACTGTTGTGCCTTTTGCACACACGCCCTGTTCGGAATGGGGATCCTCTTTTCCCTCTTTCCCTTTTTGGTTCCTTTTGTCTCGCCTTGTTTTGTGTACCCAATTTTTGTGCACCGAGTTGGGGGTAGCACGTTCCCTAATACCATATTTTAAGTCTCGGGCTTTCCGGGTTTTCCTTGTCAAAATTTTGGCATCTGTGGCAATTTTCGGGTTTCCCTTTTTGGGTTTCCTCTACCGGATTTCCTCCACCGGATTGCCTCTACCGAGTTTCCCTTTCCGGGTTTTCCTTGTCGAAATTCTGGCATCTGTGGCAATTTTCGGGTTTCCCTTTTCAGATTTCCTCCGCCGGATTGCCTCTGTCGGGTTTCCCTTTCCAAGTTTCCCCTCAAGCTTTGTTGTTCGGCTATCCTAGGATAGCCTTCTGGACCTTGTACCCTAGACCTCCTACCATCTCTACGATTTCTGGAAGCTCACCAACCCAACCTGCAACCATACGGAGTATTTAATGCTACATTAGTGGTTGTTTTTTGCTATAAAACTGATTTTTCGACCATCATTATCAAAGGCTCAAGTGATAGAGACGGATTAAGGAGCTCTCAGAAAATTTGACTTTGCTCCTGTCAGATTTAGAAGTGCTTTCCTGGAGACCTCCACGCATTCGGCATCCTGTTCTTTTGATTTTCAAGGTAAGTTTTCCGTCCGCACGCCCTAGCTTTTGTTTTGCAAATTTTCCAATTTTCTCAAGGGTAAAATGTAAAATGAAACCTGAACTAAGTAGATTTTCCCCCTACGTGAATAACCCATATCTTAGAATCACCCTTACCATTTTCTTTCCCTCGGACTTTTACCCCCAGGATTCCTTTCCCGGTATTCCGTAGTGTTCTCGTCGTTCCAAATGGCCTCGTCTAAATGTCTTCCTGGATCCCGGACCCCGGTTCGCTATCCACCGGAACCCCATGCCTTTGGTCTTTTTTCCTCCAAGCTTCTTCTAGATTCTGGATGCCGGAATTCCCTCCTCGGGATTCCATTCCCCTTGCACCGTTCTTAACGGCGAGCTCTGAGCGTCTTCCCGACCTCCGGGTCCCAATGCCTCATTCGTTGTCCATTTGTCCCAAACCCTCTGTTGCTTCCGAAAACTTCCTCCTGGGTTGCCTTCCCCAGGTTTCCTTTTAGGGTTCGCCGTTTCACATGACCAACCCTTAGCTGCTTCCCGGCGACGACAATCCATCTCCTGGAATTCCATCTCCTCTGCGCCATTTCCAATGACTTCCCTGCAGATGATGCCCGAACCTGTAAATGGGGCATCAAATGACCTCCAAATCCAAAATAGATTTCAACCCACTTGCTTGAATTTGGTCTTCTTCCATTTCTAACTTCAAATATTCAAATCCAACTTCGGGAAGTGCATATGGGAATTCCATTCTCATTTTGCCATTTCAAGTGGCACAGGAACTCCGGATTGTTTGCACTGCCCTCTAATAATGAAATATCTTGCCTCTGTGATTGTTAAGTATGAATTGTGATTGCCGAACTAATCTTGACATGCACGTATTTGTCGTTAGCCATTTTTTCAAATTCGTTGTTACTGATTCTCGTCTGTTGTGCAGGATTTATGGAATCCGACCCAGAGACTTCCGATGCTTCCAGAAAAGGAAAAGGAACAGCTAAGCCACCAAGGGGCAAAGAAGACAAGGAATTGATGAAATACAAGTTCCAAGGGGTCCCTATCCAGTCCAGGGTCACTACCCTTTGGAGGGATGTTTCAGATACCAACATCGAACAAGTCGATGTTGATAAATTTACGCAGAGGGTTAAAATGAACCTGAAAACTACTAATGCCAAGTTGATAAAGAGCAGTGGACTTGCTAAGGCTGTAGGTTTCCCACCGGCTCTAATGGCCCCAAAGCTAGTAATGGCATGAGTAGATGCATACCAGTCTGATACCAGAACAATTGTGGATCATGAGGGGAATATCCTTGTAGATATGTCTCTGTCAGGCATTACGAACACCTTCCACCTTCCAGCCTTCAAGAGCATGGAGGTCCCCACCTTGGAAGACTATCAGGAGGTGTGGGAATAGGACCCATTGGATTGTAAAAGGCTCATCATCCAATGCTGGTTGAAGGACAAATGGGCTAGTGCTGGGAAGCTCCCTCAGGAGCTCTACCGCAGTGACTTCCATGAAGACTACCATGATCTGGTAACGCTGCTCAGCTGAGTCAGGGGCCTTCCTGGCATGGTTTTCTTTCAAGAATGGATGTTCTCTTTCATAGAATAGATCCTCCAAGGTAAGGGTACCGCCTTCTATTGGGGCGAGATAATCAGCGACTGTTTCCACGAGTAGTTTACCACTGTGAAGAAAACTAACAAATTCTTCATGACCTCTTACTTGGTGTATTCCCTCGCCAATCGGTGACATTATCAAGGTTTGACAGTGATGCTAAGTGATCCATCAGGGCCAAAGCTCAAACCATATGATAAGTACCCTAAGTTGCAGTTTAGGAATTTCAAAACAAACTACTGCAGAGTGAATGACATGTTCATTGCCCACATAATCCGGTCGGTGGGAGGAGATTTTCATAGAAGGATGTCCCACAGTGCCAAGGTCCTCATCAGACAATATGCCTTCTGGTACATCCAGCTCCCAAGGTTCACCTACGTCTGTGCTGAAGGCTTCTCAGATAAACCAAACAAGCTGCCTCGGTACCCAAATGATCGGATCATTCTCTTAGAGCTGACTCGGCAGCTGTGACACATTCAGAGTGTCTTGAGTGAGAAGCATCTAGCAGGCCCCGTCTACCCCATGAACCTTGGATAGGGGATGTATAAGGTCCACACTTCCCAGTGTGCAGGACATTCAGAAAGGGAGTTGGCAGAATATAATTTTGAACAATATACAGCTAGGCCATGGATGGATCCCTATGGCCATGTCAGAAAGGCACTGGGGTACGGATATTGCCACCTCCACAACATTGAAGACTTTTGGGCCAACTGTAGGGATGATCTTGAGGTACGGTTGCGATATTATATGCACATGATCGTCATCCATGTATGAAGGGTGAACTTATGCCCGGTTCCTGATCAGCTGGAGGAGGATGAGGAGGCAATTGTGGATCCAGTTTACGATACAGTTTCCAACCTGCCACTTCCTACTATCAACTAGGATACTCTGGAGCTTAATGATATTAGTGTGCTCACCAAGTCCATTGAAGCCCGAACGAGAGCATGGATCGAAGAGAAGGTGGCCCAATTGAAACAACAAGGGGTCGTCCTAACATACACCAAGTTTGCAAGTGAGCACGTAAGTGAGCCAAGTGGCTCCGAGGGTGGGGAAACTGCTACTGCAACCGGGGAGACATCTAAAGCCCCACCACCTTTGAAGACCAAAAAAAAAAAGGAGGCTAGCCAATAGCTGCCCAAACCAAAGGTCTACGTCCATAAGTCTTCCGAGCCAGAGCCCTCTAAAAAGAAAAGAAAAACAATAGGAGGCACGGACACAACGGTGATGCCAAAGGGTTCACCCCTCGGGATCGTGACCAAAAGATCTAGCTCATTTGGATCTCCACCCATTATAATCACCGTCGCCACCCCGCTTGCCTCAATTCCAGCTTCTGCTTCCTCCCCGCCTGTGATGGATATCTCCATCCACCTTGCTCAGTCTCCTCCAATATCGCAGGTCATTCATGTGGATTCATCATCCGTCGCCACCTCACCAATGACCTCTCCCTCCATGTCTCCTTCCCTACCTTCCATTTCTGCTACCACAACGCCAGCCCCAAGCCTTCCAGAATCTTTTATGAAGTATATGCAGAATGTGCCTTCTGAGCTTTTAGGGATGCTCACCAATCCAATAGTCCAGGCTGCGATAGCTCAGGCTATGGCCTCCACTCTAATGACATCCCCCTCTACCGAATCACCAAAGATGAAGGCGACCATGCAGATATCGTACGAGCATGAACGACAACAGCTTGAGGCTGAGAAGGCACCGAAAGATGAAGAGTTTGAATATCAAGAACACCCCTTGTTCGAGCATTGGAAAATTGACAAGGTGGCCTATGAATCTTCAAGTGAGGGCAGTGATTCCAATGAGGCCAGTGAGGACCTTGATGCTGAACTGATCTGAGAATCGAATGATCCTGGGCTCAATGCAAAGTGGGGCAAATAGCTCAAGGAGATTGAAGACAAGGAGGCCGAGGATTGGCTTGCATAGGAAGATGAGACTGCTACTCCAGAGACAAAAGCTAACAAGTCTCCAATCGAAGAACATGGCAAGACTTCGAAGCATGCTGAGGAAACTTTCCTCCAAGAGAGCAAACAGGCAGAGAGCCCTGAGAAGCATCAAGATACTCTAAACGCAGAAGAGGATACTGAAAAGAAAGATTCACCCAAAGAACAGCTACGTACCAAGTCTCCCACTAAACATGATACATTCGAGCAAGTTTCTGATGAAGGAAAGGAAGATACGGGAGTAAGTGAGAAGGCTCTTGTTGTCAGAACTATCGAACTTGAGAAGGGGGACAGTGGGACTCAAAGTATACCACCGAGAGAAGAACCTCGAGTTCCTGATTGGCTGCAAAAGCAACTCAAGCAAAATACTCCCACATCAAAGGATCCCAAGGCAAGGCTAGAAGCCATCATGGCTAGAGCACGAGTGAGCACCAAAAAAGACAAGAAGCCGAGGGTTAGATCGAAGATAACCATGGATGCCTCGAGATCAAGAGCAGTGCAAATAGCAACGTCGATGGTTGGGGAATAAGGCATAACTTATAACATCTCCACCATCGATCTGGGAGTGGCCACAAGGGAGCAGAAACTTAAGCATCTCCAAGAGTCGGTCGCCACAGTGGTGCACCTTATCCAGTAGGATAAGATCTCCAAAGAGGAATTAAAGGAGCAGGTGGCCGACCTAACAACTTATATTTAGCAGTGGTCATCTCCGGATGATCAGCCAACAACATCATCGCCCCCGCCTCAGTCGCTATCCAGAGAACAAATTGACAAACTAGAAAAGAGATGGAACTTGGACAAAACTACGAAAAATTGGTTCCGGTAGGTTTTGGACATAGGGAACACAAGTATCAACATGGCCGCTCGGGCAACAAATAGGTTCCTAGAGGTTCAGAAAACTCTTGAGGGCACGAGGCAGATCTGTGAGAAGTTCCCTAGGAAGTACGATGCAGCCTACCTGAAGATTGAGGCCATTCTCGCACTGCCGAGTGATATCTGGGAGAAGGACATTGCCTTCAAGGACGACGACCACTGGCTGGTGGATACCTGGAAATGAGATTATAACCACCGAAAGAGAAGGCTAGAGAAAATTTTGGAATGGATAGCGCCTGACATTGAGTGGGCAAGGGATTCCAGGGAGGAGTTTACTCAGTACCTCAAACTGATGACGGGATATGAGGTGCCCATGGTCGAGATCAATCCCGAGAACATCAAGCCCCACTTCTTGAAGATTATGGAAGAGGGGATGTCTGCCGAAATCACCACTGAGTTCATGTGTTTTGTAGCCTAAGCCTTTGCACAATCAGAAGCTTTCAAGGAGAATGATGTTAAATATGAAGCAGATTGGAAGAAGCTGGGCAGCAATTCCCAGGAATGGAGTTACCAAATCCTGAAATCTGACATCGTGGAGGTAGATAAGCTTCAGTCCCTAATCCTAAGTTTCATGGAGTATGCCGCATTAAGAAAGCGAGAGGGCAACCCAGTCATCGACGAACAGTTCCTTAAAGAATAGCTACAGCAGAGGGAAAATCACTAAAAGACAAATTTGCTACAGTGTTGTCACTAGATGATGAAATAGGGAAGAGACAAGAAAGTATTTATAAATTTAATATATCTGGAGGTAGGTGAAACCCTAATGTAAAATGAATCTTGGCCACATAATAGAATCGAATCTTGGCCACTCATTTTTTTTTTTGAAAACTATATATAGGGCTCTCCTCCTCTCATTTTAGGAGAGTTGAGTTGTTGTAAAGGCATGCTGAAGAAATTATAAATAGCAAATACAGTCAATTTTGGTGTATTTTATGGGTTTCTCAATATGTTTCATGATTCCTCTCCCTTTTAGTTATAGCTTTGCTTTAAGTTATTTTGTTGTTCTAGTATCTTTAGATTAAACTTGGTAGATTTAGTATGTTTTCTCTGGTTTTGGAGATAGTTGTTGTGTGTATGCTTTCCTTGTCCATATTTTTGGTTATTTGCTGAAGGTAGATGACTATGCAAAGTTAGTCTGGACTTCGATTCCATTGCTACTCATTAAACTTTATCTTTGTTCATGTTTCCATAATGAATGAATGATGAACATTTGCAGTCCCTAGAAGATAGCACTGATTTCATGATATTGTGAGAATTCTGGTTAAGTGAAATCTCATTTAAGGAAATTGTCCATAGCAGGAACCTCCATGATCACTATTCATTGGTAGTTGCAGGTCCAGGAAACATCTTTCTTCCTTGCCCTTTCCTTTTTTCTTTTTTTTAGAATCAACTTGTGCCAAGGTTCGTTGCACATTATAAAGCCAAATCCAACAAAATAATGGAGTCTAAGACTATTGTTTGAACCTGCAGCAAAGCATATCAATTCCAGACCTCTAGAACTCCGTTTATCGACTCAATTCCCCTACAAATTTAACCACATAAGGCCGCCTTGTGATTTCAACAAATCACATAAACAACTGAAATATTTCAAGCATCGTCAAGACCTAACATCCGAGAGACCTTGGGATAGTGTTCTGCAATTGTGGAAAATTGTCTTTCAAGAGAGCTAATGCACCTACGCATTACCTATGTTGAGAAGTGCATAAAAACACCATCAACAAAAACAAAAGGCAAAAGAAGACCACCCCAAAGAGGACACCCACAAGACCTCAAAACCACCAGGAACTCAACACAAAGGCAGCCATAACCAAGTCAAGCACAAAAGACCAAAACCCCAGGATTTTCAAAGAGGGGGAAAACCATAGGAATGGGCCAAAAGACCAAGCCAAAAGAGGGTCCCCACTTTCAGACAGATGTGTGTGCAAAACTGCACAATAAATGGCGACTCCGCTGGGGAAATGCTCCAGAGCATTTTGATGACAAACTGCCATCATGAACTCAAAACCTCTGGTTTCAATCCAAGCATCAAGTTACAAATAGACAAGGTTCTTGATATCACTAACAAGCCAACCTTACCTATACCATGGTCAAAGTGTGTGCATATGCATTCATTTTCCTTTCCTAAGTTACAACAAGGACCAAACTCGGTCTGACAAGGCTACCTAAGGATTCTAATTCCAAAAGCAATCAAGATAGAGTCTCACTGCCAGTCAGGAGTCCATAGCCCCAGTGAGGTTATCACTATGACCCTCCTTAGCATAGCTCTACTGCCTACCAAGCATCCATAGCCTCAGTAGAAATCCTAGGATACCCTTGAAAAGGTAAATATTTAGATTTTTCAATATTTTATTTCTTTTTTTTTTTATATTCTCTTTTGGGATTTCCTTTTAAAGCTTTACTTTTCACCTTGCAGGCAATGAAGCCCACACTCAAGGATGAGAACCACAACGGCACTGGAGTAGAATTTAAGATTTCTCACCTAGTTAGACCTCCTAAAGACCATATGCAACTTCAGAACTCCTAAGATTTGTGCAAAAATATATGACCCAAATATATTCCAGATTTTGACTTAGTTAAGTGACACTTACTCCCAGGCCATGCAACATCAGATGAAGGAAATCTACTAGTTGGAACGACTTCGAAAAGAGGATAAGAGTTTTTATAAGAAATCCCAGAGCAGCCCCAGACAAGCAACTAGTTATACAGATGCAACAAGCCCAGAGGAAAGTAGGAAACTCCCAAAACACAGAGCAATAGGAAAAACCAACCAAAGCAGACCAAAGAAAACCAAAACCAGAGCAGCAGACAGATAGAGCAGAAAATCGAAAGAAACCCCACAAAACTAAGGAAAAAACAACACAACAAAAAGGAAACCTAACCTACTTATGTACAAGGACAGAGTTGAGAACAACTCAAGACTAGAAATAATGCTTCAAATACTACCCATTGATAGGCAGCGGGATATCTCCTCCAGTGAGCATTTTCAAACAGAAGGCATTATCTCCTAGAATCTCTGCAATCTAATAAGGGTTGAGCCAAAGTCTATCAAATTTTCCATGCTCCCCCATTTTGTCATGGGATTTATCCCAGTAGAGGACCAAGTCAGAGATTTTAAAGGCTTTCACCTTATCTCTCCTATCAAACCATCTTTTCACTATACCTTGATGTTTGGAAAAGTTTTCTAGGTCTTCATCTCTTCTCTCCTCAAGGCGCAACAATTCAGCTAAGTGGGCTTCACACCTGTCTACCCCATCATAATATTCATTGATGAACTATAGGGTAGGGATCTTCAACTGGATGGGAAAGACAGGTTCCAAACCATATACTAAGTGATAAGGACAGGTTCCTAAAGATTTTTTTTGTCTAATGCGGTCTACCTAACGGGAAAATCTAAGCTCAGTATGCCAATCATTGGGTTTTTTATCCAATAAAATCCGGATGACTGTCAAAAGTTTCTTATTGGAAGACTCAGCCAAACCATTCCCCTGTGGATATTAATTCAATGAAAATTTTATGGTAATCCCATGATCATAAGCCTAGTTAGAAAACTTTAAAGATGCAAATGCAGAACCATTTTCACAAACCATAGCCAATGGACAACCAAAGAGATTAATGATACCTGATTCCATGAAATTTATTACTACTTCTAAAGTATATTGTTTGCATGCAAGAACTATAGTCCACCTAGCAAAATAATCAGTTATGGTAAGAATATACATGTGGCCTACAAATGAAGATGGGTTGATTGGACCAATGAAGTCCATTCCCCATTGTGCAAATTCTTTTACTTCTATGATAGGCCAAAGTGGAAAGGCTACACACAATTCCCTACTTTCTATAGTTTTCCACACATGGCAAGTCCTCACGTGGTGATGTGTGTCCTTGAACAAGATAGGCCAATAATAGTCTGCCCTCATAATTTGATTTGTAGTGCAAGGTGTTGAACCATGGCAAGTGCCATATTTATCATGAAATTCAGTCATCACTCTCCCCACCTCTTCTTTCCCTAGGCATCTTAGGTAGACACCTTCATGATTTATCTTGTATAGGACAACTCCTTTCATAATAAAACTACCACTCTTCAAACATAGAGCTCTCCTTTGCACTGAATTAAGGCATTTGGGACATTGCTGATTCAAAAAGTAGTAAATAATTTCATCGTACCAATCCTTTGGAGAAACATCTTCGATACTATAATGCTGGGCAACAAGGTCAGGGCCCATTTTTGCCATAATCATGGTCAGTCCCTATCCTCTTATCAACTGCATGGGTTGAATTTCAATATCATATTCTTGTAGCATAGTCACCCACTTGGCTCTACATTCACCCAACACATTTTGCATCAGCAACAGCTTGACTACTGGATGAAGTACTATAGCAAAGACCTTGTTCCTCAGTATATAGTGCCCAAAATTCTTCACACTTTGGATCAAGGCATAAGCCTTCTTTTCAACACTAGGATACCTCAATTTGGAATCCTTCAAAGGTGCACTCATGAATGCTATGGTATGTTCATTACCTTGAGAAGACTTATGTGTCAACAAGCCCGCACAGGAGTGATCAAAAGAAAATGAATAGATGTAGAATGTCTTAGCATAATCGAGACTTACCAGAACAGGGGCCTTAGTAATAGCTCTCTTGAAATCTATAAATTCTTCCTTATCCTTTGCATTCCATTCAACCTTCACCTCCTGCTTCAACATGGTATTCAAGGGCTTGATTATTTCTGCAAATCCAGTGATAAATTTCCTAACAAAGTTAATCTTTCCAAAGAATGACTTCATTTATTTCTTGCTTGTAGGGGGTTGAATTTTCAGTATTTCCTCCACCCGCTTGGGATCAATCAAAATACCTTGTTCTGAAATAACGTGTTCTAATAGCTTTCCCTCTGTTACTCCAAAGATGCATTTCTTTCAATTAAGTGAAATACCAAATTCCCTTCACTTCTAGAATACATTGCATAGATCTGCAACATGATCACTTCTCTTCTTGGAAAAGACTATCAAATCATCCATGTAGATGATTATGCACTTGTCAATGATGTCCTTGAAGGAAATATTCATTGATCTTTGGAATATAGTTCCAGTATTGATTAATCCAAAGGGCATTCTTCGGTAAGAAAAGGTTCCCCATTTTGTACTGACGGTAGTCTTCTACCTATCCTCATATTGAACCATGACCTGATTATATCTAGAGTACCCATCCAAAAAGGGCATCATCTTAGATCTGTTGACAACTTGAAGCACCTTATCCAGTGAAGGAACTGGATAATTGTCATTTTTCGATGCTTTGTTTAAGTTTTTGAAATTGACACATAGTTTGATTTCCACATTTTTCTTTCTGACTGGAACCAAGTTGGCAACCCATGTCGAATGTCTTACTGGGAATATGATTCATGCTGAGAGTAATTTTTGCACTTCCTTCTGAATAATGGGCTCCAACAAAGCATTGATTGTTCTTTTTCTTTGCCTGAATAGCTTAACATTTTACTTGAGGGGAATCATATGTGTAATGATCGAAGTTTCATATGTCCTCAAGTCATCATAGCTCCAGGATATCACATCCTGATATGTGTGCAAGACATCAATAATTCTTTTCCTCTCCCTTAGAGTGCGCACCTTAATAAAAAAGACATTTTTGGCATCACCTTGGGTCCCCATCTTGTATGTTTCACACTGACCATTGAGGGATTCCCTTTTCATTTTACACTCTTTATCTTTGATCCTAGCTAGATCAAAGATCCTTTCCAATTGCACCATGCCTCTTAGGATAGTATTAGTCTTCAAATTGAGGACTCCTTCTAGGTCAATTTCGGCCTCTTGAGGCTCAACCTCATCAATTACTTGGGAAGAAAATACATCACAACTAATAATAAAATCAAGAATGTTCTTATCATTCTCAAATACCTAAAATTTGGTGACATTTTCAGGCACCGAGGACATTGGGACAAGTTCCATAGTGAACTTATTTAAGCCCGAAAGTGATAATGGCTGCAATGTACTTGTTGCATGTGCCACAAAATCAGCAATTTGATTCTTTCTTTGGGGTATCAGTTGAATGTTGAAGGCATCAAACCCTTCAGTGAGATCCCAAATTTTGTTTATTTTATTAGTCATCCTTCTATCATGAAATGAGTATTGTTTCCTCACTTTCCTGACCACTAGCTCGGAATCTTCAAACACTTGGAGGATTTTAACTTTCTTTCTCAATGCCATTAGCAGCCCGTGAACTAGAGCTTCATAATCAGTTACATTTTTAGTGCATGTGAATTAGAGTTTGTTAGCATCAGAGTAGGTTTTACCTTTAGGATTGATCAGCTCCAGCCCTGCTCTAGCACCTTGCTTGGATTTGGATCCATCAAACCTCAATGTCCAGAAGTCATTAACTCCTTCTCATCTTGGAATTCCTCTATCCTTAATGTCACTCGAAGGTTCTTCGAGAGGTTTTGAATCCTTCCCCTTTTGACTATTTTAAATTATCTTTATGCTTGACCCAACAGCTGGGGTTGTGTCGATGTATCTTTGTATCTCCTCTACCACAGTTTGACACAAGAAACATTCTAGTTCGGAATGAGGAGCATCATGGATTCGGCACCAATTAGGAAGAAGCAATTCTTCAAAGTTCATATTTCTACAAGTTAAATCTGATCTTCTATATATTTTTGGATAAACTCTTGGAAGTTATCCAACAAGCTGAGTTGTATTTCTACCTAATCACCAGGATCCTCCATTTGTTCAGATTACATTTCGGAGTTGTTGGCTTCTGATGTGGATTCACCATAAGAGCTTCACAACATCAAGATTTCTTTACTATATGAAGCAAGGGAAGCTAGGACATAGTTTCCCATACTAACTTTTGATACCAATACCTCATTTGAAGTATTATGATACTCAGTAATGACATAATTCATTCTTGGTTCCCTCTCAATTTTGAACTGATTTGGGACTCCTTTCCAGGGGAGCCACATGTGGGAATGATTTGTGGATGTGTATCCATTTAGTGCCTTAGTGAAATCTCTACCCAAGATCAAACCATAGGTGTCAGGAATGTCAGCCACCTGAATATTAAGCACTTATTGCACTCTAGGATCTGAGACAACTTGCATGGGAATCATATTTAGTTCTCCTACATTTTCACCTCTATTTTGTCTAATTGGGTGACTTTCTTTTGAGAAGTTGCAGGGGTAATACCAAGAGCCCTACAGATAGAAAATGGCATAAAATTTGTGGATGCCCCTGAATCCAACAAGAAATTGTGCATATTTTTACCAAATATACGAATGGAGATCAGAAAAGGAGGGGTTTCAATTTTTTCTTGGAATAAACTCAACTCTGAGCCAGCTTGGGAAACCTGACTCTTATATTTTTCCTTACCCCTATCCTCGTGTTGTGATGGACTAGGACTTTTGGGTGTTTGTGAACTACAAGGCTTTGCAATTAGCTCATTGGTAGCTACTCCTAGTGTTGTTATACTTGAATTAAAGGACCCATGGACTACATTTCTTATTTCACAAACTCTTAATAACTCGAAAGCACAAAGACTCACCTTTACTTTTCTAAGTTCCTTAGTGTTATATTCTCCTAGATGTTCCAATTTCATATCAGTGTGGAGCTCCCTAGAATGACCAGTCTTCTTATCATTTTTTGCATAAGCATTCCTTTGGAAAAATTTGGTTGTCCTTTCTTTGTCAGGTTTTGTGATGGCACCTCAAGGTAGGATGGATTGTTATTGCCATGTGGATCCATTGGAGTAGTAAATTGTGTGGAGGGGCAGATGTAGTGAATGGTCCTCTAGCCTGTGGATTCCTGTGGGGCTTTCTCCTTAGATCATCCTTTCTGATAGTTTATTCTAATTGCAATTCAGAGTTGTTGGCTTTTGATGTGGACTCACCAAAAGAGTTTCACAACATCAAGATTTCTTTGATGTCAGAAGTAGGGGAGGCCAAGAAATAGTCTCCCATACTAAATTTTGTTACCAATATCTCATTTGAAGTATTTTGATATTCAGTGATGACATACTTCATTCTAAATTCTCTCTCAATTCTGATCTGATTTGGGACTCCTTTCCGGCAGAGCCACATATGGGAATGATCTATGGATGTGTATCCACTGAGTACCTTGGTGAAATCCCTAACTAAGATCAGACCATAGGTGTCAGGGATGTTAGCTACTTGGATATTGAGCGCTTGTTGCACTCTAGGGTCTGAGGCAACTTGCATGGGAATCATGTTTAGTTCTCCTAGAATGTTCACCTTTGTTTTGTCTAATTGGGTGACATTCTTTTGGGAAGCGATGGGGGTAATACTAATAGCCCTACATACAATAAATGGCATAAAATTTATGGATGCCCCTAAATCCAACAAGTAGTTGTGCAGATTTTTACCAAATATACGAATCGAAATCAACAAAGGAGGGGTTTCCATTTTGCCTTGGAATAAACTCAACTATGAGTCATCTTGGGCAACGTGGCTCTTATATTTTTCTTTACCCCTATCCCTAGGTTGTGACATAATAGGATCTTTGGGTGTTTGTGAGATAGGAGGCCTTG
The DNA here is from genome assembly GCA_007115665.2 of Sequoiadendron giganteum. Taxonomy (NCBI): domain Eukaryota; kingdom Viridiplantae; phylum Streptophyta; class Pinopsida; order Cupressales; family Cupressaceae; genus Sequoiadendron; species Sequoiadendron giganteum. The sequence continues at coordinate 50,785,406 of CM021103.1, read as the reverse complement.
CAATTGCCTCATTGGTAGCTACCTCTAGTGTTGCTACACTTGAATTAAAGGACCCAAGGACTACATTTCTAATTTCAGGAACTCTTAATAACTCGAAAGCAAAAAGACTCACCTTTACTTTTCTGAGTTCCTCAATGACATATTCTCCCAATTGTTCCACATTCATGTCAGTATGGAGCTCCCTGGAATGACCAATCTTCTTATCCTTTTTTGCATCAGCAATGCTTCCTTTGGAAACATCTGGTTGTCCTTCCTTTGTGAGGTATTGTGATGGCACCTGAGGGTAGGATGGATTTTTATTGGCATGTGGATCTAGTGGAGTAATAAAATTGTGTGGAGGGGTAGATTTAGTAAACATTCCTCTAGCCTATGGATTCATGTGGGGCTTGCTCCTTAGATCATACTTTCTGACAGGCTGTTCAAAAATTTGTACCTCCTCAACACCGGCCTCTTCTTCATCTAATGGGCCATTTTCATTCTCAATTTCTCCATCAAATGGCTGAGATATTTCATCTTCATGGAGAACTTGTTTAGCCTCTCCACTATGGCTGCTTGATTCCTCTTCTGGTTCATTCTCCTCATCCCTAGGGATTGGAGCAAGATTCAACACTAAAACTAGGGAATCATAGAGGTTTGAGAGAACCAATTCTTGACAAGGTGGATTTTTTTTAACCTCGTATTGGAAAATGGAAGCAACAGTTTAAAATTCAAGGTAGTCAAGTTCAGAGTGCTAACTTGTATTTTCAAGCCTACACCATCCAAAAAAAGTAGCCTCTATTAGGTATACCCCACCTGGAGGTTTCTCTGGATTGGAAGGTTGATCTATTGGAGTGGGAACTCCTCCATTGTTAGGCCCAGAGTTCCATGGCCTATTCTACCTAGGTGGTTGTCTTCTTTCAAATCCTTTTCCACCTTGTTGATTTCTATCAAAGTTCTGACCATAACCTTGTCCTCTTTCAAAATTCGGATTCTTGTCATAGTGTTGCCATTTGTTGTAATTTGATTGCATGTTCTTTTGATTAGCTTGGAGTTGATTGTTCTGGTTCCTCATGTAGGTTACCTCCATGTTCAACTTCTTTACTTGTTCGGTCAGCTCATCTAACCTTTCTTTATCAAGATTGTTGTAAGGGACTGGATTCAAAGTGTTTGGGGAATACCCTGACACTCCTCCAGAATAAGTAAACTAATTAAAAACTTCTGATTTCTACAAATATGTGGGAAAATTATCTTGTGGTTGCAAATGGAGGGTATGGTTAGCAGTTTTCTGGGGATAACTTGGCACTGGTTGGACTTGGTTTATTGGATGATCCAGGTGAGGGACCAAAGGCAACTGTGTAACAGGATTCATGATGGGTGTGTGATTAATCAGAGCCTGGTTGAGAGATTGGACTTGGCTTGGGTGAGCACCTGCTCCCAAAGATGGTAGAGGTCTAGACAAGTTTTGTCTCAAGTTTGTACTAACATTAACAGCCTCTTTATATGCAACAAGCAAGGTATTTGGTGGATTAGTTCTCCACTTAAAGAAAGTGGAGGTAAGGCTATCCAAAGCTTCGAAGTAGACTTCTAGGGCAATGTCCTCATTTCAAGCATAATGTTCCTGAAGTCTAGTGTATGATCGATGGAACCTATTATTGAATGATCCTATAGATTCATTAACCTCTCCTTTTACCCTAGTAAATTGCATATATAACTCATTAGCACTAATGGGAATCTTAAATTTTAGCAAGAATGTAGCCTCAAGCTCGGCATAGTTATGGATGGAAGCAACAGGTAAGCGATTATACCAATAAAAGGCCTCTTCTCCCAGATAATAGGGGAACATTCTTCATGCAACATCCTCATCATTAATCTCTCTATCTCTTAGGCAGGTCTGAAAGATCCTTATGTTCTCTTTTGTTGTCCTATTTGGGTCATTCATATGAAACTTAGAGAAAAAATGCTCAAGGTTCTTGGGCATAACATTGTAGTTGTTGAATGTCTGGGGCGATGGGTTATTTTCCAAGAAAACTATTGGTGGAAGTTGTAATGGTCGATGGATGACTGGTTGGGGTTGTGGAGTCGAACCAACCTCAAAATTGGATGAAGATGGAGTGGATGGAGGCGAAAATAGTTGAAATGATGGATTGAATGATGGTTCCTCCCTTCTTTTGGTCCTTCTTAACCTGGTTGGAGGTGTCAATTCCTAGAACTCTTCTTATTCTCTTGTTATGGATATGGTTCTCCTTCTGAGCCTCTCAGGATAAATGGCATTCAGAAAATGCTCCAGCTTGCTTTTTCAGGCCCTCCTTCTAGCGCTAATCTTGTTGTTTGGTGTTTTTTCACATCAATAACTCGGACAGAATAAAATTTATCCTATCTCTCTTGAAAGATTGATCTCTATGAATAAAGAGATAACCTCAAGGTCTCTCATGTGTCAGGTCATGACAATGTAGTAGAACAAACTCAATGATAAAATGTGAATATGTTGGTAATCACAAGGGGTCTTACGTACAAATGTTGGAAGCTCTAAACTCATCAGATTTTAAGATAGGGTGATTCTTTAACTTCAAGTTCTAACTATTAACACTACTTCTAAGACTAATCATGAAAATTATGAAAGATATGCAATGGACCAATCCCTTAAACTATTCCCTAGTCAACTCAAGCAATACCTGTAATCTTGCAAAGAATAGTGCAATCTTCTAAGGTGTTAAATATTTTTGGGTTGTAGGAATTCATTCAATAAGACTGAATGAATATATACAGTTCAACCAAGCACATGAATATGAGGTATAGGTTGACATTGCATAGAATTCCCATAATCAAGAAGTTACCCAAGATATGAACCAGGGACTGCTACAACACTCCAGGTATTAAATCACAGGCATTACGAACTAAATTTAAGCTACATCCAAACATTTCCAAGTGATTTGAAAGATAAAACAAGAAACATGCAAGATTATTCAATGCAAATGAGGCACCAATCATAACACAATTTTTTCACTTTGCATTAAATCATCATATCAACAACATTTCTGGTTTGTTACAACACTTTCTTGAGATGTAAAACTAACTTCTAATCTGCTAACATATTAGTCTACTGTCTAAACTGATTGGCAACCAAATTAACTAGCTTGGCCAATTTTTCCAACAACCAAACCCTTAAAAAAGATGTAGAGTTCCATACTTATAGAAATATGCCCATGTGAAACAGAGCTAGGGATACAAGAGAGTCAGCCCCGACAGTTATCAATAACCCACCGCTCAACAACTGAATGCAGTAAGGACCCCATCATATCAACCTGGGATGGCACGAACTTAGGGGATGGATCCTCGAGCCATGCCCAACATCAATGCCCCACCCATGCGAACAGCAACATGTGTGAAACACCAACTCAAACACAAGCCATTGATCAAATCCAGGCCGGGAAAAAAAATGGCACAGATTGAACAAAACCGGGTTGAGCCCTTTCAAATCGCATTTGCTCGCCATTAATGGCCACCAACCAAATCAACCTTATCTATGGGAGTGGGTCTTGTGATAGCAGCCGCAAAGTGTACTTGATTGCACCCATAAAGCATGCCCAAAATCTTCAAAGTACATCTCGCAAATCCTAGCTCGATCCAACCTACATTCAAACGGGACACCATTAATGCTCAATAAACCATCTTAATCCAAGGAGGTCCAAAACCATTCCTAAGGTCAGAGAATCACGCAAAAACCCAGGTAGGGGTGGAACCATAGACAGGCAGAGATGAAGCCACAACCAGAACAAGAATAGAGAGCCAAGACAGGCGAAGGCAGAGACAGAAAAGGAAAGGAAAGGAAAGGAAGGGAAATAGGCGAAAAAAAAACCAAACCCGACAGAACGGGAATGGGAAAGGAAACCAAAGGGAAACCAGGAAAACGTGGGAGAAAAATCCACCCTAGTGGAAGCAGAGGCAAAATGGGAATGAGAAAGGAAATGCAAACTTTTCCAAAGTTCAAAACCAAATTCCATCCCAATCCTAGCACTGACAAAATGAAAGAGAAGAAAAACGAAGAACACGAGGGGGAGAAATCAACCCAGAGGCCGAAGACGAATGAAACAATGAAGAAAATGAGAATGTGGTAGGCAGAGCCAAAATGGGAACAAAGAAAAAACCGATAACTTAGCCAAATTTCAAATTTTGGATCCATCCTAGTTCCCCCTCTGACAAGCGAAGGGAAAGTGAAGCGAAGAAACAACTAAGGGAGGAAAGTGACCCTTAGGAAAAAAACAAACGAACGCAGAAGAAAGAAAGGGTACGGGGAGCGGAGCCGGAACGAAAAAGGAAACTATGAACTTTGTAAAAGTTTGGAGTTTGTTTCCATCTCAGTCCCGCCTCTGAAAAATGAAAGGGAAAGCGACCCGACAAAAACTTAAGGGAGGAAAGGGACACCTAGGACAAAACAGACAAAAATGAAGAAGAAAGCGAGGAAGTGGGAAGGAAGCCGAGGCAAAATGAGAAAGGGAATGAAACCTAGAACTTAGCCAAAGTTCAAAGTTCAATTCCGTCCTAGTTCCGCTTCCGGCAGAAAAAAGAAAACAAGGAAAAAAAGGGAAAGCTAAGGGAGAAAACCAACCCTTAGGACCCAAACAAAAACAACAAAGGAGAAAACAAAAGGAAAAAGAAGACCACCCCGGAGAGGACACCCACAAGACCTCAAAACCACCAAGAACTCAACACAAAGGAAGCCATAACCAAGGCAAGCACAAAAGACCAAAACCCCAAGATTTTCAAAGATAAGCACAAAGAGGGGGCACGCCATAGGAACAGGCCAAAAGACCAAGTCAAAATAGGGTCCCCACTTTCAGAGGGGCATGTGTGCAAAACTACACAACATACACCTCCTCAGTTTGGAACTATTTTGTCAAGACAATGGACTATAGCAGTTGGAGTTAATGTGCAGTTTGATTTATCATATGCCACAATACCAGTTAATGGTGAAGAGGTAAAATTGTATAGAGAACCAAGGGTGACTCAGATTGTTGAGTGTGTTCCTCAAGAACAACTTAATAGCTTATGTGATGTGGATTTAAGGAGTTTCAAAGTAGAATTGTCTCAACTAGAATTAATGAATATTGACCCAATTGATAGGTTTGTTTCTAGAAATCAGCAAGGCGTGTGGAAAATGTATTTTAATGGCACTTGCAGCCAAGAAGGTAATGGACCTAGGGTAGTTTTCATATCATTTGAAGGTACAACATTTAAATATTCATTTTTTTAGCTTTTGAATGAATAAACAATGTGGCTAAGTATGAAGCCTTATTGATTGGTTTGAACATGGTTGTCTAGCATAAGATTAAGTTGTTGTCTGTCTTGGGAGATTCTGAGCTATTTGTGTCACAAGTTAGATCAAAGTATCCTACAAAGAACAAGAGGCTGAAATAATATAGAAATTGTGTGGGATATAATGGAATTATTTGATGCATTTTCAATTGATTGGATAGATAGATCTGAAAATTTGATGGCTGAATTTTTGGCTAGTGTAGCCTTAAAAAGAGATGATATCACTTTGGCAGGGATGTCCTAGGTTGAACTCAAAACAATTCCTATTGTCCCTGACAAAATTCATAGCTGGCAAGTTTTTAATGATGATACTGACCTTTTGAATTTTCTTCATTGTATAGACCAGTATGAAGCACAGGATTGGTTTCAATCCTTTTGTGGAAGAAGTGGATAGGAAATAGAATGTATCATTGGAAAGAGTGTATGATGGGAGTGATCGTTCTCTCATGAAGTACACCTGTGAAAACAAAATATATTGAAGAAATAAATCTAGGAACTGAATTAGCATAAAAAAGGGTCTATATTGGAAAGGAAATAAACCCAACCGTTAGGAGAATGTTGATTGCATTGCTAAGAAAGTACAAGCATGTGTTTGCTTGGTCCTATGAGGATTTGAAGGCATATAGAGATCTTTTTCAGCATGAGATTCCACTTACGCCAAACACAAGGCCATTCAGACAAAAGAAGAGGCCTATTAACCCAACTTTGGAACCTAAGATGCAAGAGGAGCTACCAAAGCTCAAGGATGGAGGTATTATTAAACCCATTAGACATTCAACATGGGTCTCAAATTTGGTTCCAATCAGGAAGAAGAATGGGGACATAAAATTGTGTGTAGATTTTAGAAACCTTAATGTTGCTTCCCTAAAAAATAATTATCCTCTCCCAAACATGGAGTAAATATTGCACAAAGTAACAGGATGTGAGCTATTTTCAATGATGGATGGATTTTCTGGATATAATCAGGTTAAACTCAAAGAATATAAGAAATATAAGACAGCATTCACTACACCATGGGGAACGTATGTCTATGTAAGAATTCCATTGGGTCTCACAAATACAGGAGCAACCTTTTAGAGGGCTATGGATGTGGAATTTGTAGATTTAATTAATGCTATAATGGTGGTGTATCAAGATGATCTCACTGCTTATTCCAAAAGGGTAGAGAATCATGTGGGAGATCTAGAAAATATTATCATCAATTGGAATATGGTATAGTCTTAATCCTAAAAAATGTCATTTTGTTGTTACAGAGGGTAAACATTTGGGACATATTGTATCAAAGTATGGGATTATGAGAGACCCTAAGAGAGTAGACGCTATAAATAAAATCCCAATTCCCAAAACTGTCAAAGCAATCCAATCATTTTTTGGCCAAATTAACTTTGTTAGAAGGTTTGTGTCCAATTTTGTTGAGATTGTTAAACCTATATCTAAGATGTTAAGAAAAAGAGAGAAGTTGGATTGAACTATTGAAGCCATGGCTGCCTTCATATTTATAAAAAGATCTATCAAAGAAGCCCCTATCCCAAAATCCCCTGATTTTACTCAGCTATTTCAGATATTTCTTTTGCTTCATTTCACACCATAGCAATTTTTATGTTATAGAAGAATGATGAAGGCCAAGAACCACTTGTTTCCTTTTTTAGAAAATCTTTCAGGGGTCAGAATTGAAGTATGATATTATGGAAAAACAGGCTTATGCATTGGTCAAAGTAGCAAAATCTTTAAGACTTATCTTGTTCAAGCTAAGATAATTGCTTATGTAACACATGGAGTTGTGAAAGATATCTTGGTACCGACAGAATTGGCAGGCAAGAGATGCAAATGGATTAATAAAATCCAAGAGTTCAATACGGAGATTCAAATTACCAACCTGGTAAGAGGATAGGGTTTGGCAAGGCTGATGGCATAAATGAATATTGAAGCAAACCAAATCTGCAATGTACAAGGTAAGGAAGAGGTTGTTGCAAGTATTGAACATACTCCATGGTATTCAAATGTGATATATTATCTCAAGCACGTGAAGTGTCCTGAGGGTTTGAATTATAATAAAAGGAGAACTTTGAAGTTGTAAGCTTCTAAGTACATTTTTATAGAAGGGGACTTATTCTAGAAGAATAGGGATGGTATATTGTTGTTATGTTTAGATGAGTCCCAGACAGAATATGTCTTGAGTGAAATGCATGAAGGGGTGTGTGGAGGCCATTATTCTGCTAAGACCACTGCACATAAAATTCTCAGGGTTGGTTATTATTGGCCTAAGGTGTTCAATGACTCTTTTGCACATGTGAGGAAATGTGAGGCTTGTCAGAAGTTTTCAGGAAAGTTGAAGTATCAAGGAGCCTTTCCACTTAGACCTTTGCAGGTTGATGCTCCATTTCACCAATGGGGAATTGACTTCATTGGAGAAATACAGGAAATATCAAGTCAAGGACACAAATGGATATTAGTGGCCACGGATTATTTTACAAAATGGGTGGAGGTTATCCCAACTAAGCAAGAAACTAGCAAGGTGGTGGTGAACTTTCTAATGGAAAATATTAGAACTAGATTTGGCACCCCGGTCAGATTAATCATAGATAATGGAATTTGTTTTAGATTTGAAGATTTTAGAGATTTTTGCAAAATGTATGGCATTAATTTTTCTTATTCTACCCCATATCATCCACAAGCCAATGGCCAGGCAGAATCAAGTAATAAAATTCTATTGAAAATAGTAAGGAGGATGCTTGATACAAATAAGAAGGCATAGGATTCAAAGTTAAAATTAGTTGTATGGCCAAATAGGATTATAGTGAAGAAGGCAATTAGAAAATCTCCATTTGAACTGGTGAATGGGACACAAGCTAGGATGCCACTACAAAACCTTTTGCCAGTTTATAATTTTATTCTACAAGAAGACTTGGATATTCCAGAACCAATGGAGGAAACAATGGAACATCTTGCAGAACTTGATGAAATAAGAAGAATGGCTCAAATGCAGAATTTGAAATTGCAGTCATAAATAAAATATTATTTTGATAAAAAGGCCAAGGAGAGAAAATTTGAAGATATGAACGAGTATTGATGTGGAATGCTCTCTGTTAGGAGAAGGGGAAGCATGGCAAGTTTGAAGCTTTATGGTTGGGTCCTTTTGTGATAACTTGTGAAGGAGGTCAAGATTCTTATTTCCTATAGAACATGTCTGGAGAGGAGCAGGGGTTGCCTATACATGGGCAGTTCCTGAAAAAATTTATTCTCTTGAGCAATTGCAGAGGGTTAAGGATTGCCAATGCATGTACAATTCTTAGTAAACCTCTTTAAAAAAAAAATTCCATGCACAGTAGTTTAGGAATTCTATTGAATCTAGGACTTGCCAGTACATGGACAATCTCAGAAGTGCCTTTTATGAAGTTTTCCACACACGCCCCTTTGAAAGTGGGGACCCTCATTTGGCTTGTTCTTTTGGCCTGTTTCTGTGTCTTTCCCCCTCTTTGTGCTTATCTTTGAAAATCTTGAGTTTTTTTTGTATTTTGTGCTTGCCTTCATTGTGGCTACCTTTGTGTTGAGTTCCTGGAGGCCCTAAGGTCTAGCGGATGTCCTTTCCGAGGTGGTCTTCTTTTGCCTTCTATTTTCTCCCTTGTTTTTTTTTGTTTGGTTCCTAAGGGTCGGTTCTCTCCCTTACCTTCCCTTATTTTCCTTGTTTTCTTTGTTCTGCTGGAGGGGGAACCGAGACGAAATTGAACTTTGAACTTTGGCTAATTTTGCAGTTTGGTTCCCATTCTCGTTCTGGCTCCACTTCTCTCCTTCTCATTTTTGTTGTTGCTTTGCCCGTTTTTGTCCTAAGGGTCGCTTTCTCCGCCCTTAGGTTATCTTCACTTTATTTTTCCCTTCGCTTGTCAGAGTTGGAATTGGGATGGATCTAAACTTTGAAATTTTGCTAAGTTCTAGGTTTCATCTTTGTTCTAGTTCTGGCCCTACCTCCTGCATTATGATTTTTTCATTGTCTTGTTTCTCTTCAGTCTCCAGTTTTTGTTGTCACTTATGGGTTTTCTCTAGTTTTCTCTTTTGTCATTTCATTAGGGTCGAGACCGGGATGGAATTTGATTTTGAACTTTGCTAAAGTTTGTGATTCCATTCCCGTTCTTGTTCTACCTCTGATTCCATTGGGGTGGGTTTGGGTTCCCATTCCACCTGGTTTTCTTTTGGGTTTCCTTTCCGTTATTGTTTCGCCTCTGCTTCTACCAAGGTGGTTTTTGGTTCCCATTTCGCCTGGTTTCCTTTTCGTTCTTATTCCGCCTCCGCTTCCGCTGGGGTGGGTTTTGGTTCCCATTCCACCTAGTTTCCTTTTGGATTTCCTTTTCATTCATGTTCTGCCTCCGCTTCCACCTGTCTTGGCTCTTTTTCCCTTTTTTTTTGTGGCTCCTCCTCCACCTATCTTTGGTTCCATCTTTGTTTGAGTTTTTTTTGTATGATTCTTTCACCTTAGGAACTCTATGGATCTGCTTGATTTTTTATCGTGTATTGGGCATTAATGGTATCCCATTTGAATGCAGGTTGGATCGAGCTAAGATTTGCAAGATGTACTTTGAATATTTGGGCATGATTTGCAAGTGTAGTTAGGTACACTTTGCGGCTGTTGTCACAAGACCCATTCTTGCATGCAAGGTCGGTGCATTTGGTGTTCATTAATGGTGGATAGATCTGGTTGGTAGGTTCAACCTATCTTTTCTCAATCTGGGTTGTACGTTCGCCCAACTCTGGTTTGCTTGGTTTCTCATTTCCTTCCTGGTGTTTACACGTGCGCTGCTATTCCTAGGTGTTCATTTATTGTTGGTCGTGGCTCAAGGATTTGTCTCCCTGGTTGAATTTGATCCCAAGTTGATCTGATGGGGTCCTTGATACATTCAATGCTAAGCGGTGGGTTACAACTGGTTGTCAGGACCAACTTAGTTGGTGGTTGTGACCTCATGTAACCCTAGCTTTGTTTCACATAGGTCTGTCATTCTATAAGTATGGCGCTCTGCCTCTTCTATAGGTTTTGGTTCAGTAGAGCTTTGTAATCAGTAGAGTTAGCATTAGAGTAGCATGTTAGCAAATCAGAAGTGAGTTTTACATTTTTAAGCAAGTGCTATAACAAACAAGAGATGTTGATATGATGATTCAATAAAAAGGGCAGAGATTATGTCATGATTGGTGCCTCCTTTGCATTGAATAATATTGCATGTTTCTTGTTCCATATTTTAAATCGCTTGGAAATGTTGGATGTAGCTTAAATTTAGTTTGTAATGCTTATGATTTAATATCAGAAGTGTTGTAGCAATCCCTGGTTCATATCTTGGGCAGCTTCTTGATTGTGGGAATGTTGTGTAAGGTCAACCTGTACCTCATATTCATGTGCTTAGTACAACTATATTTATTCATTCGGTCTCCTTGAATGAATTCCTTTAGCTTGAAAATCTTTAACACCTTAGAAGATTGTAGATATAGTCTATGTCGACCAAGAACTAGTTTAACGGATTGGTCCATTCCAGATCTTTCATTATTTGCATGATTAGTCTTAAAAGTAGTGTTAGCAATTAGAACTTCTGAAACCCTCATCTTTCACTATTTCTTTTATTAAATGGTTAGAAATTAAAATTAAAGCATCACCATATCTCAAAATTTGATGAGTTTAGAACTTCCAACCTTGTACATAAGACCCCTTGTGATTACCAACATATTCACATTTTATCATTGATTTTTTTCCACTACATTATCATAACTTTACACCCGAAATACCTTGGGGTTATCTCTTTGTTCATAGATATCAACCTTTTAAGAGAGATAGGATAAATTTTATTCTGTCTGAGTTGTTGTCGTGCAAAAACACCAAAACATAGGATTGGTGCTAGAAGAGGGCCTGAAAGGAAAGCTAGAGCATTTACTAAATGCCATCTCTCCTAAGAGGCTCAGAAGGAGAACTAGATCTACACCAGGAGAGGAAGAAGAGTTTCAAAAATTACCACCTCCAACCAGGTCAAGAAGGACTGGAAGAAGGGAGGAATCATCATCCAATCCATCACTTCCACCTCCCTCGCCTCCATCCACTTCATCTTCATCCAATTTTGAGACTGGTTCCATCCCACAACCTCAACCAGTGACCCATCAACCATTACCACTCCTACCAATGGCCTTCCTCACAAATAATCCATCACCCCTGACATTCAACAATTACAATGTCATGCCCAAGATACCTGAGCATTTTTGCTCCAAGTTTCATATGAATGACCCAAATAGGACAAAAGAAGAACACATTAGGATCTTGTAGACTTGTCTAAGGGATGGAGGGATCAACCATGAGGATCTGCCATGCAAACTCTTCCCCTATTTTCTAGGAGAAGTCCTTTTATTGGTATAATCACTTACTTGCTACTTACATCCATAACTAGGCTAAGCTTGAGGTTGCATTCCTACTAAAATTTAAGATTCCCATTAGTGCCAATGATCTATACATGCAGTTTACTAGGGTAAAAAGGGAGGTTAATGAACCTATAGGACCATTCAACAATAGGTTCCACCTAGCATACACCGGACTCCATACACCTTATGTCGTAAATGAAGACACTGCCCTGGAGATCTATTTTGAAGCTTTGGACAACCTTACCTCCACTTTCCTTAAGTGGAGAACTAATCCACCAATGACCTTGCTCGTTGCATACATGGAAGTTGTTAAGGTCAGTACAAACCTGAGACAACACTTGTCTAGACCTCTACCATCTTTGGAACCAACTACTCATCCAGGCCAACTCCAATCTCTCAACCAGGCTCAGACTAATCACATGCCCATCATGAGCCTTGTTCCACAATTGCCTCTGGTCCCTCACCCGAGTCACCCAATAAACCAATTCCAACCAATCCTCGGTTATCCCCAATAACCTTCTAACCATCCCCTCCATTCACAACCTCAGGCCAATTTCCCTATGTATTTGCATAACTCAAAATTTTTGAATCAGTCTATTGGTCGTGGAGGAGTGTTAGGGTATTCCCCAAACACTATGAATCCAGTCCCTTATAACAATCCTAATAAAGAAAGGTTAGATGAGCTTACCAAACAAGTAAAGAAGTTGAACATGGAGGTAACCTACTTGAGGAACTAGAACAATCAACTCCAATCTAATCAAAAGAGCATGCAATCAAATTATAATAGAGCGCAACACTATGACAAAAATAAAAACTTTGAAAGAGGACAAGGTTCTGGTCAAAACTTTGATAGAAATCAACAAGGTGGGAAAGGATTCGAAAGAATACAACCACCTAGGCAGAATAGGCCATGGAACACTGGATCTAACAATGGAGGATTTCCCACTCCACTTGATCAACCTTCTAATCCTGAGAAGCCTCCAGTTGGTGTGTACTTGGCAGAGGTTGTTTTGTCCAGATGGTGTAGGTTTCACAAGACCAGTTAGCATTCCGAGCTTGACTACCCTAAATTTCAAACTATTGCTTCCACTCTTCAATATGATATTGAAAACACTTCCACTAGCCAAGATTTGGTGCCCTCAAATCCCTATGATTCCCCAGTCTTATTGTTTAATCATGCTTCATTCCCTAGATATGAGGAGAATGAACCAGAGAAGGAATCAAGTAGCCAGAGTGGAGAAGTTGAACAAGTGCTCAATGAAGATGAAATCTCTCAATTGTTTGATGAAGAAACTGAGAATGACAATGGCCCATTGGATGTAGAAGAGTCCAATGTTGAAGAGGTGAAAATGTTTCAGCATCCTACAAGAAAATATGATCTCAAGAGCAAGCCCCACATGAATACACAGGTTGGAGGACCATTTACTACATTTGCCCCTCCACACAATTTCACTACTGCACCAAATCCACATGCCAATAAGAATCCATCCTACCCTCAGGTGCCAACACAATACCTCACAAAGGAAGGACAACCAAATTTTTCCAAAGGAAGCATTGCTAATGCAACAAAGGATAAAAAAACTGGTCATTCCAAGGAGCTCCACTTTGACATGAATGTGGAACAACTGGGAGAATATGTCACTGAGGAACTCAGAAAAGTAAAGGTGAGTCTTTCTACTTTCGAGTTATTAAGTGTTCATAAAATCATAAATGTAGTCCTTGGGTCCTTTAATTCAAGTGTAGCAACTATAGGGGTAGCTACCAATGAGGCAATTGCAAGGCCTCCTATCTCACAAACACCCAAAGATCCTATTATGTCACAACCTGGGGATAGTGGAAAAGAAAAAGATAAGAGCCAAGTTGCCCAAGCCGGCTCACAGTTGAGTTTATTCCAAGGCAAAATGGAAACCCCTCCTTTTTTTATTTCTATTCGTATTTTTGGTAAAAATCTGCACAACTGCCTGTTGGATTCAGGGGCATCCATAAATTTTATTCCATTTGTTATATGTAGGGCTCTTCATATTACCCCCGCCGCTTCCCGAAAGAAATTCACCCAATTAAACAAAATAGAGGTGAACATTGTAGGAGAACTAAACATGATTCCCATGCAAGTTGCCTTAGACCATAGAGTGTAGAAAGTGCTCAATATCCAAGTAGCTGACATCCCTGATAGCTATGGTCTGATCTTAGGTAGGGATTTAACCAAGGCACTCAATGGATACAAATCCACAGATCATTCCCATATGTGGCTCCCCCACAAAGGAGTCCCAAATCATATCAGAATTGAGAGAGAACCTAGAATGAAGTATATCATCACCGAATATCAAAATACTTCAAATGAGATATTGGTAATAGAAGTTAGTATGGGAAACTATGTCCTGGCCTCCCCTACTTCTGACACCAAATAAATCTTGATGATGCAACACTCTTCATGTGAATCCATATCGGAAACCATAAGTCCCGGAGCACTATTGGACCAAACAACAGGATTGGTGATAGGAGAGGAGTTTGAGGATCAGGAAGAAAGACAACTCGGCTTGTTGGATAACTTCAAATATTTTATCCAAAAATATATAGGAAATCAGATACAACTGAGTAGAAATATGAACTTTGAATAATTTCTTCTTCCTAATTGGTTTTGAATCCATGATGCTCCTCACTCTGAATTAGAGTGTTGCATGTGTCAAACTACAGTTGAGTAGATACAAAGGCACATCAACACAACTCCAACTACTAGGCCAAGCATAAAGATCATTCAAAATAGTCAAAAGAAGAAGGATCCAAAACCTCCTGAAGAACCTTCAGGTGACCGTAAGGATAGAGATATTCCAAGAAGAGTAGGAGCTAATCACTACTCAATATTGAGATTTGATGGATCCAAATCCAAGCAAGGTGCTGGAACAAGGCTTGAGTTGATTAGTCCTAAAGGTAAAACTTACTTTGTTGCTCACAAACTCCAATCCCAATGCACCAATAATGTAGCTCAGTATGAAGCCCTATTTCATGGGCTACTAATCGAATTGAGGAAGAAAGTTAAAATCCTCCAAGTGTTATGAGATTCTGAGCTTGTGGTTAGGTAGGTGAGAAAACAATACTCATGTCATTACAGAAGACTGGCCAACTACAAACATAGAGCCTGGGACTTTATTGAAGGATTTGATGTCTTCAACATTCAACTAATACCTCAAAGTAAAAATTAGACTGTTGATTCTTTGGCACAAGAAACAAGTACATTGCAGCCATTATCACTTTTGGGCTTAAAGAAGTTCATTGTGGAACTTGTTCCAGTGCCCTCGGTGCCTAAAAATGTCACCAAATTTTAGGTATTTGAAGATAATTAGAATATTCTTGATTTTATTATTAGTTGTGATGTATTTGCTTCCCAAGTAATTGATGAGGTTGAGCCTCAAGAGGCTGAAATTGACCTAGAAGGAGTCCTCAATTTGAAGACTAATACTATCCCAAGAGGCATGGTGCAATTAGAAAGGATCTTTGATTTGGATAGGTTCAAATATCAAGAGCAGAAAATGAAAAGGGAATCCCTCAACTATCAATGTGAAACATACAACATGGGGACCCAAGGTAATATCAAGAATGTCTTTATTGGCAAGGTGTGCACTTCGAAGGAGAGGAAAGGAATTATTGGTGCCTTGCACTCATATCAGGATGTGATAGCCTGGAGTTATGATGACTTGAGGACATATGACACTTCGGTCATTACACACACGATTCCCCTCAAGTAAAATGTTAAGCCTTTCAAGCAAAGACAAAGCCCAATCAATGCTTTGATGGAGCCCATTATTCAGAAAGAAGTGCAAAAGTTACTCTTAGCACAAATAAAATGGAGAAATTAGACTATGTTTCGATTTCAGAAACCTCAAAAGAGCATCAAAAAAGGATAATTATCCAGTTCCTTCATTGGATGAGGTGCTTCAGGTTGTCAATGGATCTCAAATACTATCATTTTTGGATGGGTACTCTAGATACAATCAGGAAATGGTTCAATATGAACATAGGCACAAGACTGCCTTCACTACAAAATGTGGAACCTTTGCTTACCGTAGAATTCCCTTTGGATTAATCAATGTCAGAGCTACATTCCAAAGATCAATGGATATTTCTCTTAAAGAAATCATTGGCAAGTGCATAATCATCTACATGGATGATTTGAAAGTATTTTCCAAAAAGAGAATTGATCATGTTGCAGATTTATGCAAGGTATTCCTGAAGTGCAGGGAATTTGGTGTTTCACTTAATCCAAAGAAGTGCATCTTTGGAGTCACTGAGTGAAAATTGTTAGGCCACGTTATTTAAGAGCGAGGTATTGCCATTGATTCTGAGCGGGTGGAGGCAATACTGAAAATTCACCCCCCTGCAAGCAAGAAAGAAATGAAGTCATTCTTTGGAAAGATTAAATTTGTCAAGAAATTTATCACTGGATTTGCAGAAATAATCAAGTCCTTAAACACCATGTTGAAGCAAGAGGCAAAGGTAAAATGGAATACAGAGGCTAAGGAAGCATTTGCAGAAATTCAGAGAGCTATTATTGAGGCCCCTATTCTGGTAAGTCCTAATTATGCTAAGTCAACATACATCTATTCGTTTTCTTTTGATCACTCCTATGCAGGCTTGTTGACACAAAATTCTGATCAAGGTAATAAGCATACCATAGCATTCATGAGTGCACCTTTGAAGTTTGTCGAGTTGAGGTATCCAAGTGTTGAAAATTAGGCCTATGCCTTGATCCAAATTGTGAACAAGTTTAGGCACTACATTTTGAGAACAAGGTCATTGCTATACTCCATAACCCAACAGTCAAGTTGTTTTTGATGCAGAATGAGTTGGGAGAACATAGAGCTAAGTGGGTAACTACGTTATAAAAATATGACATTGAAATTCAACCCATGAAGTTGGTAAGAGGGTAGGGACTAACCAAGACAATGGCCGAAATGGGTCCTGACCTTATTGGTTAGTATTATAATCTTAAATAATTTTCACCTAGGAGCTGGTATGATGACATTATCTACTATTTGTTGAACCGGCAATGCCCCAAACACCTTAATTCGGTGTAAAGAAGGGTTCTACGTTTGAAGAGTGGCAGTTATATGATGAAAGGAGTTATCCTATACAAGAGAAATCATGAGGATGTCTACTTGAGATGCCTAGGGAAAGTGATGATTGAATTTCATGATAAATATGGCACAGGTCATGGTTCACCACCTTCCACTGCAAATCATATTCTGAGGGTAGTCTATTACTGGCCTAACTTTTTCAAGGACACACATAACCATGTGAGGAATTTCCATGTGTGTCAAACTGCAACAAATAGAGAGAGGTGTGTAGCTCTTCCACTTCAGCCTATCATAAAGGTAAAACCATTTGCACAATGGCGAATGGAATTCATAGGACCAATCAACCCATATTCATCTGAAGGCCATAGGTATATTCTTACCATAACTTATTATTTTACTAGGTGGACTGAAGCTCTTGCATGCTTTTTAATGTATTTCAGAAGTAGTAATCAATTTTTTGGAATTAGGTATCATTAATCGCTTTGGTTGTCCATTACCTATGGTTTGTTACAATAGTTTTGTATTTGCATCTTTAAAGTTTTCTAACTGGGCTTATGACCGTGGAGTTACCATAAAACTTGCATCTAAATACTATCCATGGGGGAAAGATTTCGTTGAGTCTTCCAATAAGAGCCTTTTGATAGTCATCCAAAAAATATTAGATAAAAACCCCAAGGATTGGCATACCCAGCTCAGATTTTCTCTTTGGGTAGACCGCACCAGAAAAAAAAAAAAAAATCTTTAGGAACCTCTCCTTATCACTTAGTGTATGGTTTGGAACCTGTCTTTCCCATTCAGTTGAAGAACCCTACCCTGCAATTCATCAATGAATATTATGATGGGGAGGATAAACGTGAAGCCCACTTGAAATTATTTTTATACCTTGAAGAGAGAAGAGATGAAGCCCTAGAAAAAATTTCCAAACATCAGGGTATAGTGAAAAGATGGTTTGATAGGAGAGCCAAGGTGAAAGCCTTTAGAATCTTTGAATTGGTTCTCTACTAGGATAAAGCCCATGACAAGAAATGATAGCATGGAAAATTTGATAGACTTTGGCTCGACCCTTATCAGATTGCAAAGATTCTGGGAGATAATGCCTTCCGTTTAAAAACCCTCACTAGAGGAGATATCTCATTAACTATCAATGGGAAGCATTTGAAGAATTATTTTCAGTCTTGAATTATTCTCAGCTTTGTCCTTGTACATAATTAGGTTAGGTTTCTTTTCTGCTTTGATGTTTTTTCCTTGGTTTTTTGTGGGGTTTCTTATTTTATTTTTTTGCTTGTCTGCTGCTCTGGTTTTGGTTTGCTTTGGTTTGCTTGGGTTGGTTTTCCCTACTGGTCTACTTATCTGGTGTTGCCTACATTCCTTTGGGCTTGTTGCATCTGTATAATCAGCTGCTTCTCTGGGTCTTCTCTAGGATTTATTTTACAAACTCTTATTATCTTTTTAAAGTCATTCATAATGGTGGATTTCTTTCATTTGATGTTGCATGGGCAGGGAGTTAGTGTCACTTGACTAAGTTAGAATCTAGAATATATTCGGGTCTAATATCTTCACACAAATATTTAGAGTTTTGATGTTGCATATGGTCTTTAGGAGGTCTGAATACGTGAAAAATCTTAAATTTTGCTCCAGTTCCACTATGGATCTCATCCTTGGATGTAGGCTTCATTGCTTGCAAGGTGAAAAGTAAAGCTTTAAAAGAAAATCTCAAAAGAGAATATCAAAAGGAAAAGAAAGAAAATATTGAAAATCAAAAATTTTATCTTCTCAAGGGTATCCTAGTATCTCTACTAGGGCTACGGACATCTGGCTGGCAGTCTATCCATGTTGGGGAGGGTCAGAGTGATAACCTCACCGGGGCTATGGACACCTGACTGGTAGTGAGGCTCTATCCAGGTTACTTTTGGATTTAGAATCCTTAGGTAGCCTTGTCAAACTAAGTTTGGTCCTTGTTGCAACTTAGGAAAGGAAAATGAATGCATATGCACACACTTTGACCCTAGTACAGGAAAGATTGTTTGGTTAGTGGTGTTTGAACCTTGCCTATGAGTAACCTGATGCTTGGATTGAAACCAGAGGCTCTAGGATCTTGATGCCAGTTTGTCATTGAAATTATCTAGAGCATTTCCCCAACGGAGACACCATTTATTGTGCACTTTTTCACACACGCCCCCTTGAAAGTGAGGACCCCTGTTTGGCTTGTTCTTTTCGCCCGTTTCTGTGGCTTTCCCCCTCTTTGTGCTTATCTTCGAAAATCATGGGTTTTTTTGGTCTTTTGTGCTTGCCTTGGTTGTGGCTACCTTTGTGTTGAGTTCTTGATGGTTCTGAGGTCATGCGGATGTCCTTTCTAGGGTGGTCTTCCTTTTCCTTCTATTTTCTCCCTTGTTTCTTTTTTTTGGGTCTTAAGGGTTGGTTCTCTCCCTTAGCTTTCCCTTGTTTTTGTTGTTTTCTTTATTTATTCAGAGGAAGAACCGGAACAGAATTGAACTTTGAACTTTAGGTAAGTTCATTATTCAATTACCATTCTCATTCCGGCTCCACTTCCTGCCTTCTCAATTTTGTTGTTGCTTTGCCCATTTTTGTCCTAAGGGTCCCTTTCTCCGCCCTTAGGTTTTCTTCACTTTGTTTTTCCCTTCACTTGTTACAGTCGGAACCAAGATGGATCTGAACTTTCAACTTTTGATAAGTTCTCGGTTCCACCTTCATTCCCGTTTTGGCCCTGCCTCCCGTGTTCTCATTTTTTTGTTGTCTCATTTGTCTTTGGTCTTCGGTTTTTGTTGTTGCGCGTGGGTTTTCTCTGATTTTATCTTTTTTTCATTTCATCGAGGTTGGGACTAGGATGGAATTTGGTTTTGAACTTTGCTAAAGTTCACGATTACATTCTCATTCTTGTTCCACCTCTTCTTTCGCTGGGGTGGGTTTTGGTTCCCATTTCGCCTAGTTTCCTTTTGGGTTTCCATTTCGTTCTGCCTTCACTTCTGCCGAGGTGGTTTTTGGTTCCTGTTCCACTTGGTTTCCTTTTTTGGTTTCTTTTTTGTTCCTATTCTGCCTCAACTTCTGCCGAGGTGGGTTTTGGTTCCTGTTCCACCTAGTTTCCTTTTGTGTTTTCTTTTCATTCTTGTTCCACCTCCGTTTTCATCTGTCTTGGCTCTTTGTTCCTATTATGTTCATGGCTCCTCCTTCGCCTATCTTTGGTTTGACCTCTGCCTAGGTTTTTTTGTGTGATTCTTTGACCTTAGGAACTCTATGGAACTGCTTGATTTTGATGGTGTATTGGGAATTAATGGTATGTCATTTGAATGCAGGTTGGATCGACCTGAAATTTGCAAGACACTTTACGGCTATTTTCACGAGACCCATTCCTGCACGTTAGGTCGACATGATAGATGTTCATTAATGGTGGTGAGATCTGCCTGGTTTGTTCAACCAAGATTTGCTCGATCTAGGTCGTTTGTTCACCTGACTTTGGTTTGGTTGGTTTCTCATTTCTCTCCTGGTGTTTGCGTGTGTGTTGCTATTCGCGGGTGTTCATTTATTGTTGGGTGTGGCTCGAGGATTCATCTCCCTAGTTGCATTAGATTCCAGGTTGATATGATGGGGTCCTTATTTCATTCATTGTTGAGTGGCAGGTTACTGTTGGTTTTTGAGACTGACTTAGTTGGTGGTAGTGACCTTATGTAACCCTAGCTTTGTTTCACATGGGCATGTTATTCTATAAGTATGGCACTCTGCCTCTTCTATAGGGGTTGGTTCAATAAAGATTTTTAATTAGTAGAGTTAGCATTAGAGTAGCATGTTAGAAGATTAGAAGTGAGTTTTACATTTTCAAGAAAGTGCTATAACAAACTAGAGATGTTTTTAATATGATGATTTAATAAAAAGGGCAGACATTGTGTCATGACTGGTGCCTCCTTTGCATTGAATAATATTGCATGTTTCTTGTTCCATCTTTTAAATCGCTTGGAAATGTTGGATGTAGCTTAAATTTAGTTCATAATTCTTATGATTTCATATTTGAAGTGTTGTAGCAATTCTTGGTTCATATCTTGGGCAGCTTCTTGATTATGGGAATGTTGTGTAAGGTCAACATGTACCTCATTTTCATCTGCTTAGTTAAACTGTATGTATTCATTTGGTCTCATTGAATGAATGCATTCAGCCTGAAAATCTTTAATACCTTAGAAGATTTCACTATTCTTTGCAAGATTGCAGGTATAGCCTGAGTCGGCCAGGAACTAGTTTAATGGATTGGTCCATTCCAGATCTTTCATTATTCGTATGATTAGTCTTAAAATTAGTTTTATCAATTAGAAATTTTGAAACCCTCATTTTTTTGTATTTTTTTTTATTAAATGGTTAGAAATTAAATTTAAAGCATCACCATATCTCAAAATTTAATGAGTTTAGAACTTTCAGCCTTGTACGTAAGACCCCTTGTGATTATCAACATATTCACAATTTATCATTAAGTTTGTTCCACTGCATTATCATAACTTAACACCTGAAATACCTTGTTGTTATCTCTCTATTCATAGAGATCAACCTTTTAAGAGAGATAGGATAAATTTTATTCTATCTGAGTTGTTGTCGTGCAGAAACACCAAACAACGGTGCCCTTATTGAAAACATTGTTTTATTTCCATGTATAGCCATGTAGGTTCATCTTCCACTCTCCATTCTCCATCTTCCATTTCTCATCTCTTTCACCTTTTCATTCCTTCCACTTTTCATTGCCCTCATTTTTCCATCCTTTGCTTGGTCTTCTCTCCCAATAGTTTTTGGATTCTTGCAGTGATTTACAAAACCACTCATCTCCAACAAGAGCCACTGTTAGAACCAAAATTTTACATGAAAATCCTAAGGTATTTTTCCCATTTGAACCAATTATATTGCTATCTTTTCATTGAACATCACTGTTTTATCCATTTATAAGGCTAAAGTGCCTTATACCCCATTCCATTGCCATAGTTGTCATTTTTCATGGCCAGCATCATTTACTGCTATACCGCACCCTTTTGCGAAGTGGCCCGCAGTATCACGGTGAGAAGCTAAGGTTAGTCAACAAACGCTTATCGCCACACTATGGGTAGTCATTGGTAGGCTAGTTGTTATGCAGTGGATAGTTAGTAGGGTCAACTACGGTGAGTCAAACAATCAGCAAATGGTTATCGTGCAACCATGGACAGTGAGAGAAGAGGTTGAGGTGGTGCAGTGGACAAAGGGATGGTGCTTATTCAGTAATCACCCTGGTATCGTGGCCAAATAGAAAGGAGATCGCAGTAGCATGGTGGGAAGTGAGATGGCAGCAAGGCGGCAATTGGAGTGGCTACCGTGCAACTGCAGAGGGTCAAAAAGGAGGTTGCAATGGCATAGTGGACGTTGGAAGGCAGTGAAGTGGTGCTCAGTAAGAAGTTACCAAGCAATCTCCAGGGGTCAAAAAGGAGACCGCAATACCTGCGGTGGACGGGGGCTGGCAGTTAGGGTGGCTACCGCGGTACCTCTGGCAGTCAAGCCAGCGATAGCGGTAGCGTGGTAAACAGTTACCAAATAGCGGAGGAAGCGGCAGAGACAAAGACCACGATACTATGGGGAGTTAAGGCATTGACCGCAGTAGAGCGGTGAGAATAATAAAAGCTACAGAGGTAGTAAATATAAATAGAGGGTAAAGTATGAAGAATAAAATAAAATAAAAACATAGAACTATGTAAAAATATTTAATTTACTGATAAGGCAACTTAATTAAATATTTCAATTTTTTTCAAACGGTTGAACCTAGAAAGTGAAGGGTTGTGACCCTTGGGA
Organism: Sequoiadendron giganteum; assembly: GCA_007115665.2. Classification (NCBI taxonomy): domain Eukaryota; kingdom Viridiplantae; phylum Streptophyta; class Pinopsida; order Cupressales; family Cupressaceae; genus Sequoiadendron; species Sequoiadendron giganteum. The sequence goes on along the minus strand of CM021103.1, from coordinate 50,762,850 downwards.
TATGTTGTATAAATATATTAAAAAAATAGTAAGCAGGGGGCGAACAATAGTTAGATATTTTCAGATTCGGGAAATGCAAATAATGTACAAACCTTTTTAAGCAGAATCAATGGACAAATTATTTTGGAATTGGTGAAACCCATTTTGTGTTCAATTGTTGTGTTATAATCATTTATATTTCTTTTCTAGTTCTCTCCAACTTGAAGTCCTCAGATCATTTAGGTCAATATATCTGTAGACATGAAAAATGTACAATTTCGATCTGGCACACTGGATCTTGATTTACTAACACTATTTCATCTGGAATCATCTCATTTGCTAGTCATTTAATCGAATAATATATATTTGATTAAATTCATCGCTCTTCATCTCTTAATTAAATAAATCAACTTTATCTAACTAAGTCATCATCTCCTGTTAATTAAATAAATCAATTTTATTTAATTATTTTTGTAATCCCCTTTTTAATTAAATAAATCATTTCTATTTAATTAATCCCTAAACAAGTCATCTCATTTAAATTAAATAAATATTTATTTAGTTTAAATCCAACATCATCCATATTTAATTAAATAAATCAAATTTTTATTTAATTAAGTCTTTAATCATTTTCCTCTCATTTTGATTTAAATCAATCCTAAAATCTAAGTCAAAATGGTAAAATCACCTAATCTCTCATTAAGTTAATAAAATCTTGATTAAGTTAATCCCTATCACTAAAATCCTCTAGAGAATGCAACTTGCACAATAAATCAATTACTTTGATTTATGTAATTGCCTATTTTCTCTCAACATGGAATAAAGGGGAATACTCCCTCAAATTTGAATTCAAATTCAAATGTACTTGGTCCTTCCAACAAGGCATTTAAGACCTTTTACATGTCTTTTGCATTGAGCCAAGTGACATTAACTCCATTTTTTTCATCCCCCCTAAACATGTTACTTCATCAAATTCAAAATTCAAACTTGCACATTGATCAAAAAGTGTTCAACCTTCAACCATTCACATCTTGACAAGTGGCACTTGGTCATTCGATGTTGAATGATCCCACATTTCTCAATTTCATTCATTCTTCCAATTGGAAATCTATAAATGAGAGACTCTTCCTCTCATTCAATCATCCACAATTTAAGTAAACTTATTATACTCAAATCCATCTTCAAGCATAGCCATTTGATCTATTTTTATCAAGTTCTTAGCTAGGTTATGCAGAAATTCAACCATCAAGTGGATCAAATCATCAAACATTACAAAGGAGTTGGGAAAAGGCCAATTTCGACACATCAATTGACACCAACTCCCCCATGGGATTGATAGTTTGTTCATTAAAATAGGATTTATTTATTTTCATTTGCATTATTCTTCATTTTTTTCCTATGTTAATGTTTCAATCTAATTTCATGGCGAATCCTTGTTTTAATCTTGTATATTGATCTAATAACATCTTTGTGTGTTGTATTTATGCAAGTACAAAGCCAGGGTTCACATTTTGGCGCTAGAAGGAGGGCAAATCTCAAAGATTTTATCACGTTTTTCAACATTTTTACGTTTTTTTAACATTTTTTTTTACACAGGAAAACTGCACCGCACACAATCTTGCGGCACTATATTACGAAGCTTTCAGAGGCGCGGCGCTATATTGTATCGCTTTTAGAGGTGCGGGTCTATATCGAATCGCACAAAACTTCTAAACTGCATCGTACCTACTTTCTCGCCTGCAAATTTTCAAAATTCTTAAATGTGTCGCAACAAGTCTCATGGTGCTATATTGCACCGCTCTCAGAAGTGTGGCATTATATTGCACCGCACTAGCTTTCCAGCCTAGAAATTTCAAAATTTCAAAGTTCGTCGCCTCACAAACTGCGTCGCATGACCAAATTGTGTCGCACCTGCGATCTCTGTTTCTAAAGAGCGTTGCACCCAATCAAATGTGCAACACTACATAGCACCACTTCTATTCCAAACTGCACCACATTTGCTAACTATGTCACACTTGCAGATTTTTGGTTTTTTGACTCTCTTTTTTGTGATGCGGGAACTTCCCGAGGTCATAACTTTTCACTGGGATGTGGGTTTTGGCTAAAATTTTACAAATGGTTTTTTTAAGAGGTGGCAGGTGGATTCCCAACATATCTAGGGTAGGTTGGTGGCGATTTTGGCACATTTTTGGGGCTTGAAATTTTCATTTTGACCCTGAAAATGACATTTTAGTGTTTTTCCCTAGTTTTTTAAAATTTGTTTTTGTTAATAACTTGAAACCCATGTTTCCAATTTTATATTTTAGTTGGCAATTCATCCTATCTTAGATTTAGAAATTTTTTGAAAAAAATTAGGACTCTCAAAGTCATGGATGCGAAATTACCAAAAATGAAAAAAACTAACAATTTGTTGAAATCTATCATCTCATTGTATTAAATGTTTTTAAACACTTTTGGGAGAACTTATAATCCCTTTCTAAGAATTTGTTACTTTCATGCTCTTAGGACACTAAAATTTATTTTCTAAAGTTTTCAAAAGGCTAAAAAGAACCTTAGAAACAACATACTAGATTTTGTTTAAAGGTTTTAGAATTGAACAAACAAACTCTCACACTTCAGAGTTGTTGCTTTAAAAAGAACTCACATCTCGTTTGGAAGATTAAAATAAACATGTGTGTTTTCAATGTCTTGTAATCCTTTAAACAAAGTAATATTATACAAAAGGCGTATATGCTTCTCTCGCGCTTCACGACGATTTTGAGAATCAAAAGTCTTTTTTGTGATATTAAGTTGTTAAGAGTATTATCTCCACACTTCATTTTGGGGTTTAAAATTGAACAAAACATTTTGCAAGTGTGAGTAACTTATTGCGTGCATTTTCCTTTTGTTTCTAAACAAAATTTGATCGAACAACGAATATGTTTACTCGCTTTTGTTTATCTTAGAGGGTCTTCCTTGTGGGAAAAAGTACTCACCCAAGGGAACGAGTCAATCGATAACACACTAAAGCCAAGTGTATTTTCAGCCGGGATATAAAAGTGGGTACTAGAACAAAATCCAATATCACACGGTTGGTTCTGACGAGAAGGGTAGCAATGGTCTCTCACCGCATGGATCAACCTCCATGAATGGAAAGTCTAAATTAAAAACCTTGTTTAGAAGGCCAAATCCTTGTCTATTCTGTTGGTGCAAAAGGTCATGTCCTTTGAAGCCACTCCACCTTATACATGTGGTTTTGTTGAAGAGATGAAAAGTATGTCATGGGAGATTCATGGGTTCTGATGCTTGGCTGACCCAAGAAGTGTGTGTCATAGAGGAGAGCCAGTGTGGTCAAGCATCTAGTCATCTGCACAGAATATGCGCAGCTGGATTCGTCCAAGTGGGAACCCAACATAATATTGTCTCATCATCCTAGGGTTGTACATGTGCTTGGAAGTGGAAAATACATTGTTTGGTTCTCAAAACATTTGAAAAAAAACACTCACAAGGGAAATCCAAATTTAAAACCCCATGGAGGAAACAAATACCTATTGACAAATTTAAGTACTCTTTCTTTCCCTACGGATCATATCCTTAAAGGTTTTTGTTACCAATATTTTGCTACAACTCAAATAATGGAGCTAATTTAAATACTGTTATGTCTAAAAGTGAAATACAATTATTTATGAATATGCTTGAGTGTTGTTTTGCACTTCGTTTAATTCATTAAATGACAATTATGTTTTGAAAAAAGGAATCAAAGTTTCAGAACTTGTTATTCAATACTTCACAGTCAATTGAGTAAACAATAAAGCTTTTCAAATGCTTTCATTCATTTCATAAAGTGATTCAAAGTGATTCATATTTACTAATTCATATTTACAACATTTCATTTGATTGCGAGAATACAAATTTGAATTAAGATGCATTTTTTATTTTCTGAATGAAAGGCAAAAAGGATAAAATCAAATATCCACACAAGTCGTGGATGTGACCGTTACAGTGCATCACAAGCAACACACTACACTATGGAAGATGCATAAAGAAAATCCACATAAGTATAAACATAATCATCATTGCCTGATTCGCTGATGACCGACATAGAAGTTCTGCACCATTTTTCCTTCTTTGAGCTTCGTTGACCTGTAGGAAGATAGAAAGAGATGTCAGAGGCTCCGACTATGAATACACCTATATGAACCATCAACGATAATATAATGTGCTACTGATCATGCATTAAAACAATTAAAGAAAGTGTAGAAATATAAGTTGAAGAAGAAGCATCAACACAAACACGATTTTTTTTTTTTATGCTAACATTGTTTGTTTCCTTGTGCAAGTATAGGAAAATCCATGTAGTTGTTTATCTTTGAATACTAGGCATGTGGGGAAAAACGGACTCCTACAAGGGTAGAGCTCGGCATGCTGCCTTTTTATGTTACAAGAGGGTCGAGAGCGTGATTGCAGTCATCATAAGTCATCAAGAAAGTAAGTACAACTGAGAAGGTTAAAGCAAGTTATCCATCAAGCCATTAAATCTGTAGGAGTTGAGAAAATACTTCACAAACCCCGAATATCACCTACATGCAAATAACTTGTCACAAAATAAGAGATGGAGACAAACAAGCAAAGTTTCTCTGAAAACTGAAAAATGTATATATAAAAGAGCTTGAGAGAATGAATTGATATGAAATACAATGGGATCAATCCTTATAAAAAAGAGATCATGCAAACCCTAATAAAACCTTAATAGGAAAACATTTAATAATTAATATAATTATTAAATATCACTTTATGCAAACTAACATGAAATATTAAGAAGGGAATAAAGGTAACTTAATTCCCTTAATTAAGTTAAGACCTTTACTCCAAAACCCCCCTTAAGATGAGCAATAGTGCAGCTAGAAATAAATGCAAGAAAGCAAAGGTAACTATAATGCAAGATGGCAAACATGGGTCCCAACAACTAGGCCAGATCAGGTACCCAAATACAACCAAATTTTTGTAAAGAGGAGAAATAGAGAAAACCTCATGGGAAAAAGCTCTACTTCAAAAAAAGACGCAGAATGCCGAGAAGAAGAACATCGCTGAAGCAGAAGAAGCTACAAACAACTGTTGAAAAATGACTACTATGGTGCTGAAGAACCTCCGCTGAAGATGGAAGATCCCTTCCAACGCGAAACAAAAGAAGAATTAGCACGAACAATATAATAACCCCCCCATAATGCTGAACTAGGAGAGTTTGACAGATCCACTGAAATGATGTGAAACACCCTGTAGTTCATGAAGGAGAAGAAAACATTTGAAAGTGCGTAAGATAGCACCTACAACTAAAAAAGTGGTGTGCAAAACAAAACACACATGCATGAGGTTGGAAACATATGGATCCATGTTCGTCGTGGAGGGACACTTACCAGCCAAAGGTGTGATGGCAAATAAAGACAAACTACACTACCCCCCATGGTATGGATTCACTGTCGTCGTGGAGGGACATTCACCAGACAAAAATATGATGGCAAAACAAAGGCAAACTATACAACCCATCATGAAACTTTATAATAACAGTGTGAGTACAAAATATGGTACAACATTATGTGCAAAATCTTCAAAAGATGCATGTACAATAGTGTGGCACTTTATCTTAGTGTGTTTACATAAAAAATAGCTAACAAATGATGCTCAAAATGTCCTCAAAGGACAAAATGCTGAAAATACATGAAGAAACAGCCAAAAAAAAAAATATCATGTAAACAAAAAGTTTCCAAGAGCAAATATATTCAGGTAATCTACCAGAGTGTGAAAACACAAATAACTAAATAAAATATACCTAGAGTGAAATCTGGAAAAATGGCATGAATGAAACTGAAGAGCTCTGAAATATAGCTCCAACACCGCTGATATTGTGAAAAATGGAGAAACTGATCAAAAGTTATGAGCTTGAGACTGAAAATAGCCCATTTCTCTTCAACTAGTTGTAGAATGCACCAACAAAAAAAAGAAGTGATGAGACCCACACCACTGGAAAATTTGATAGAACCAATTTTCTGAGAACATGCAAAACATCCATAAATTAAGGACAAAATGCAAACTTACTGCATGAAAACAAAAAAGAGTGCATGCACAAACCAATGTTCACATCTGTTTCCATGATGAAAAATAAACTCAAATTTGTGTACATGACCAAATCTGAAAAAATGGCCTACACCACTATGAAGTGCTCGAAACTAGCTTTCCGTCAATATCTCATTTGCCAAAAACGGATGACGTGGTCAAAAGTTATGAATTTTTTAAAAACTGGATTTAGCTTGCAAAAAATGAATTTTCTAGCAAAAAACGTTTATTTCTAATTTGATTTCTGGAAAATATACTTAGTGTTTGTAAACAAAAATAAAAACTAATAAATATTTTGATGTTAGAAACAAAACCCAGGAATCGTTTCTTGATCCAACAAGCAGAATATGAGAATATTTTTTTTTACTTTCAGCCAGGAAAAAAATGATGCATGTTGTTTTTTCAACAATCATTTTCTCCAGATCTGTGCAAGATATGCAAAATCTAAAAGTTATCCAATTCAGATTTCGATGTTGGCTACAAAGCCTGGAAATCGTTTTTTCCTGCAAATGAGTGAAAACTAAATTTTTGAAGCAAAAATAATGACAGCTCCAATAAAAAATGGCTTGCAACAAACCCTTGTAGCTCCAAAAATCTTCAAAACAAGAATAGGAAGTAGCAGGTGTGGAGCTCTGATACCATGTAGGAGTTGAGAAAATACAACTTTACAAACCCCGAAAATCACCATCATGCAAATAACCTGTCACAAAATAAGAGATGGAGACAAACAACCAAAGGTTCTCTGAAAACTGCAAATGTATATATCAAAGAGAATGAGAGAATGAATTGATATGAAATACAATGAGATCATACAAACCCTAATACAAGCCCTAATAGGAAAACATTTAATAATTAATATAATTATTAAATGTCACTTTATGCAAACTAACGTGAAATCTTAAGAAAGGAATAAAGGTAACTTAATCAACATAAATAAATTAAGACCTTTACTCTAAAAAAATGAATTGTGCATTCATAACAATCAGGCAAACGCCTTCTGAAAGCTATAGGTGAACAGTGGGTTTAATCCGCTTAATCAGATCAACATATAGAAATAAAAAAATTTAAAAGAATGGCAATCAGAAAGCTTGTTTTAGTAAAAGTCATCATTCTATCATGCTTCCAAGCTGTTGTTTCGAATATTATTTTGATGTTTTTTAAGACTAATCGCCTTGTATTGTTGTTTCATATTTTTCTGATTTGGAACAACAGTGTCATATCTTTTAACAACAATAGTGAACAGTGCAAGTTATGGAGTTTTATGTTAAGAACAGGTAAATGCATGAAGATTTTGTTGCTAGAATAAATAAATCCAAAAAATACATGGAGATATGTGGAGAGTCTTAAGTTTCCATCAGAAAATGAAGGGTTACAATGATTTAAGTTACCCACATGATTTTGTTTATGAAACAGCAAGTTATGTTCTCAAAATGCTATACACCTAGGTGGGATTTTGTTAGAAAGCAAGGTTGTATATAGTGTTCTCATGTTTGATCTCAAATATTACAGAAAATGCAAGTTAAAACATACTTTTCTTCACAAACAGAAATACCCACATTGGGGTTTCATTAAGAAATGCATTTTCTTCACAAGTAGCAAATACTCATATACAGATTTTAATCATTTCCTTCAAAACAGTTCATTCTTGTTTGGGGTTTTGACACAAAAAACAGAAATGGAGGAATTTCTTTCAAACTTTGCAAAAACCCACATACAGTTGTTTGCTCGAAAATGAATTTTATTCATATACAGAGATACCCACATGGGGTTTTCAATAGAAGTGTGGATTTACTATCATTTTGCAGTTCATGCATATGGGGTTTTTTTTAAATAAGTCAAAAGTGTTGCATTTCCAGAATACCCAGGTGGGGTTTCTATACAAAAATGAATAATAACAGAAATCATGGTAAAATGCATGAATATGTTGCGACTTGTCAAGGACAAAATGCACAGAAATTTCACAAGTAAGCCAACACAAGAGCTCATGGCACAGCCAGTCACTAGGCCTCCAATTGTTTAAGAGATAACAACCATTTTCTCCAAAAATAAAGCTCTTAAGCTTTAGTTTGGGAGAGAAATTACAGAGGATTAACAGAATGGAGGAGTTCACCTTGTGTTCGTTGTTCAGAAACTGACAAGTTGCACCTAGCTCATTGGATCCCATAAAGCTAAGGGTCGAGCCCTCTCATAGCGCCCAAGTTAATGATAAGGTAAGAACAGTGAAAAAACACAAAAAAAAATCAAAGAGGAATGGAGGAAAAGCCACAGACTTATGACCTGTCATTTGTTTTCAAAACAATGAAAAGAGCTATCAAGAATCATGAGGTTGCATCTTACCATTTCTTGGAGGCCGAATATAGCTAGGATGGAGGAGAGTCTGGAACTTCCAAAGCCTTCACATGCTTGGGTCGAGCACAGTCATGGCGGTGCATTTCCTCTCAATAGAGGTTTCTTTCAAAATGTCAAATGAAAAAAATGAAGTGCTTTTAGGGTTTCACCTTGTTTTATTGTGTTGCCCTAATTCGATTTTAGGGTCTTTTGCCTTTTAGGTGGCTAAAATCTCATTCATGGCTTAGGTCGAGCATTGACTAGGAGTCTTTATTTCCTATGTCTTGTGTTATTTGATAAAAAAATTCATGCCTTAAACATTTTGGATTAATTTTTAGGAATTAATTAAACTGTTTTGCTTTAGGCATTTAATTTAAATGATATTCATGAAGGGTCATTAGGTCAATATGCCTTAGGATTAGGGTTAGTACCTTGTTTAGTATTTATTTTTTAATTGTTTTTGGAGAAAACAATTTAAATATCTAAAGAGGAGTTGTATATTTTTATGATTTTTTAATGAAAAAAATCAAACTTTGTAAAGGAGATATAAGGGCTTATGTGCAGAGATTTTTTTTTTTTAAATTTTTAATTGTAAAAAGGAATAATACACAAACTGCATCATGTAAAGTAGAAGCAAAGCAATGCTTTATAAATTCTTTTATTTTCTTGCTATTCTTAGCAGTTAAGGTTGACTTTTCTCCTTGGTCGAAATAGGGTTTTGAGTTGGAGAAATAAGGTGTTTTTCTTGCTTTAAAAGTAGTCTTTTGCCTTTTTTAGAGGCTTGACAGTTAATGCATGCAAAATGTGTGACTTTCCACTTTTGTGTCAACTTGTTGCATTATTTTTCGAACCTTTTCCTTGAGTTTTTTTCAAGAGCTCATATTAGGGTTTGAAACATATATCTTTGGAGAGATTTTAGGGTTTTCTAGTTCAGTTTGTTTTGGCTCTTACACATTTTTGAGCTGAAACTATTTTTTGTACTCAAAGAGATTGTTTTGGCATAATCCTACAGCGAATAGAAGAACAACATTCCTACCTATCATATTTTGTGTCCATTTCCAGTTCAATTGATGTTATACTTGTGATTTTCAGTTTCAGATCCCTATTATGCCCTAGGCTGTAAGTTTGATGTAGAAAAGTGCAAAAATGTAGGTTGGATGTTGTGTTTTGAATAAACCTTCATGTAAAGTACTTATGTAAATTTGTTTTTGAGAGGTTGTGATATCATTGTTAGTTTTTTGAGCATTGTTTGTGAGGAAAATCCAAAATAGTTAGTGTTTCATCATTCAATATTAAAGGTCATTTCAAAGTCATAAATTTTAAGTTTCTATTTTTTCTCTATCTCTTTTCCCAAGAAGATTTTAGAATAGGATCATTATATGAAGAACCAGCTCACTCTAGAGATTCTCTTTACTTATAGACCACCCACATCTGGAAAGAGTTTCAATGTTGCAACAAATAGTCTGATTCCTGCTAATCTGACAGGGTGCATATCTAATTGCTAATAGTTTTTGGCATGCCCGATGGGACAGTCTGAAAATCATTTTTTAGAAAATTTATTTTTTTAAAAATTTACTGTTTGGTGTATGTAGCAAATTTCTCAACCTCTTGGAGGCTTGTTCGAATATACCTGACGACTCCGACTTTTGATTGTTTGCATGTAGATCTAATCCAACCCGTGCATGAGAAGGTACAAAACAGATCAAGCACTGCACCTTTCCGATACCAATAGTTGTTCCCACCATGAAGAGTTGGCAGAATAGCAAGAAGGTTGTTTGAAGCGCCAGTGAGATCAAATTCAACACGTTTGGTTTTCATCTCTCTGGTTTTATCACCAAGAGTACCCATTCCTATATCACAAATACCGTCGATGGCAACGCCAAGGAAGCATCCGTTCGCACCATTTAATGGAGGCAGTCCATTAGACATCGCTCAACATGATGACATCTCGATTGCAGCCCTTATAAGCCTACCATTCTTCATCGGAGAAGATCACACAACACCGATAGAGAACATCTGTGATGTTTCTACCCTATGCTTAGTTCATAACATTACGCAGGAGAACGTTGCGTTGACGCTCTTGGCTGCATCACTCAAGGGTAAAGCATTACAGTGGTTTAGAGGCCTCGTAGCCAACTCTATTGCAACATGGGATGCGCTAGGTAATAGTCTATACCAAATTTTTGTTGATAAGTCTGACAATTTGTCCTTGTTAGAACAAGTGAGCACAATTCAAAGAGCACCGCACAAACATTTGGCGGATTTCAATCACCGTTTTCAGAGGACTTGGGCTAGAATTCCTATAATGGTAAGGCCTTTACCAGCTCATGCTTTTTTGTTTTATTTGAAGGCTTTGAATTGTAAAATTTCAGTTATGACCCAATCTATGGGTGGGTATACACTCCCCAATGCTTACGATATCGCTATTACAGCTGAAAAGTATCTTATTCAGGCTAGAGATACAGCTCCTAGACCTGCTATGTCATTGTTTCCTAAGATACAGCCACCTACCCCTACTGATTTACCTCCCTTAACTAATGTTCCCGTTGTCCCAGCAATAGGTTATCATACCGCAACATAGAAAATAGTTGCTTCAGCCCAAAACCAAGAAATCTAGGAGATTAAGAGTATACTCAAGACCTTCGAGAACGGCCTGGTGAGCATTAAAAAGCAAGTAGGTCATGAGCATAAACCCTATCAAGCCACTTATCAGCAAAACCAGCCTAATAGGCTTGCTTTTCAGAATGATTACCAGAGCCAAAAGAGAGATTTTAACCCAAGACCCTTCCAATCATACAACCCAAACACAACCGGTTCATTAAAGGAGCTCGTACCTCAGAATAATATCTCCCAAGATTGCGATTGGTGTTATCCATGCAATGAAGGACCAGCCCAAAGAAAACACTCAAGATAAACACCTAAAATGACTCGCAAGACATGGAACCCCGAAATGCCCAGGAAACACACGCACTCAAGCAATAACGTAGCAATGAATGAGATGAAAGTACATGAAGCAAAGCAATTCAAACCCAAAAGAGAAAGAGGATATCCACCTACCATGATAATATAAGGAACTAAAACCAAGGATGCGAACAAACTTTCAAGCACGAGCAGAATATGAATAAGGCTCAAGAAATTTGAATGCAGCACTCGAAATCACTTCCAAATGCACAATCAGCAACACACCTCAAGCACCAGTACTCCAAACTCAAATGGAAAGTAAATAATCAAAATCAAATGGAAAATTACTTCCCGAAACTCAGTATAACATTTCCCCAAAAGTCGTGTAATCATCATTAATGTGATTGACAAGATGGTCAAGACAAAAATCCGAGAATCTAACAGAACAATGGACTTTGAAAAAATCTGAACATGACAAATTTCCCGGAACATGAGAAAAAAGCAGTTGTAACCAAGCAGCAAAGGGAAACCGAGAAATTCCGGCTAGGGCGAATTTTCCTAAAAATAGTGAAAAGCCTGAAATGTACCCTGAACTTAAGGTTTTCAGTATAATTCACAAATGGATCATTCCAATTGGCAGGATGAACATCAAAGCACGTGCCCAAGCAAGTAAAACCCCAAAATAGAAAGATCAAGACACCAAAAAAAAGTGAAAAATGAGGGTCCCTACTTTCAGTGGGGCCTGTGTGCAAAAAACTGCACAACACGCATGATTGAAAGAGAAAAATAAATAGTTATTGTGCGTAACCTAGCTCAGATTTTTGGCAAACATCTTAACTCAGCGACTAGTTGTGCTCAAAATTCGAACAATGCTCAAAGCCAAGGAGGAACTCAAATTCCTCCTCCTACAACCATTGCCTCTATTCCTACCTACACCAACCCTCAAATTACCACAACGATGCAACCTACTAGTAATCGCATTCCTACCTTGGTTATTTCCACTACCATTCCTTATACCTTTGTGGCATTTCATGTCATATTCACCTCCACAAAACACAACCAATGATTCGATCCTTAACAAACTTTTACAGAATGTTTCATCCCTTCAAAAAAAAAATTCCACCATGAACCAAACTCAAAATGGCCAACCTTCATACTATTTCAAAAGCAATCCCTTATCCTTGGAGATATTAAGAACGTCGATACCACAAGGTATAAATATTCCTAGGTTTGAGAAATATGGAAGGAAAGGAGATCCTTCTAGCCATGTTTCCGCTTACATTTCCTTATGTAGTGATTTAGTCCTTGAAGATAAGCTCTTAGCTAAGATTTTCCCTACGTCCTTTGAAAGATACAACTTTAGAATGGTTTTCCTCTTTATCGAATAACTCCATTCATTCATTTAATGAACTTGTTGAGGCCTTTATTAACCATTTCCAAGTGCACATGACTCCTAGGATGACATTATGTAATTTGATGAGATGTAAGAAAAAGGATAATGAAAAAGTTATTGACTTCATTTCACACTATCAACTAATTTGCGACCAAATCGACATAAAGATTCCTAATCCTCACCTTCAATGAATGTTCATTTAAAACCTACAAAATAAGATGCAAGATAAGCTTGGCATGATGAAATTCTCCTCCTTCATACACTTGTGCACCGCCCTTTGTGATTATCAAAACTCGACTAGTAGTCATGAAACAAAACCCACCTCTAGTCATCCTGAAAAGTATGAATCTACAAGTTAAAACAATTGCCAACTTTTTAGGAAAAATAATAAAAGTTTTCTTCAACTGAATCCCCCTCAACCAACTCAACATGTTGATACCCAAGTGGATTCTATAAATAAGATAAATCATTTTACATCTGGGGATCCAAAAAGGAAATTCACTCCCTTCCCTAATACCCTCCATAACACCATGTTGCAACTTCTTGAAAATAACTTGATTTCCTTACCTTCCGTTAAAGCTCTCAATCCTAATAAGCCATTACCACTAAACTTTAGGTTGAATTCCTATTATCATTTTCACTGTCAAAATGGATATGATATGAAATATTGTAAGCATCATAAACATCTTGTGCAAGACCTCCTTGATTTAATTATATTCAAATTGGTGTTGTCAATGATCAAGGTAATAAGTTTGTTTCCCCTCCCAACCAAAACTTGTAAATATTTACTAACCCCATGCCTAATTACAATATTTCATTTGTCAAAGCTAGTGAAACTAAGAATGATGTGATGAATGTTGACATGAATGATGACAACATGGATACTAATAAAAACATTCCTATGGATAGTATGGTTGGATTGAATGAAATTCAATCTCATAAGGGCCAAACTAAAATGCCTCTTGATATCGTTTACTTAGAAAAATATATAATTAAATATGCACCTGATGGTCCTCTTTACATAGCCAGTCGAATCAGTGACAATCCCACTAATGAGATATTAACTGATCTCATTATTGTGCAGTTTTTGCACACACGCCCTACTGAAAGTGGGGACCTTCTTTTTTCTGCTCTTTGGTGTTTTGGCCCTTCTTTTTTGGGGATTTTTTCTTGCTTGGGTTTGTGCTTTAACATCCAATTTTTCCAATTGAAGTGGCATTCTTTTGAATTATATTGAAAATTTGAAGTTTTGGCTTTATCTCGATTTTTCACTATTTTCAAGAAAATCCGCCTCGACTGGATTCTCTCGGTTTCTTCCTAATGTCCAAAATTGATCTTTTGCACTACTTTTGGGAAAGTCCGCACATCCCAGATTCCCCAAAATCCGTGGCGGTGTCAAATCCTCGAAATCCTTGGTGACGTCGAATTCCTGAAGCTCTTTGTGGCCACGGTTGTCTTGTCGAACGCATTAATGGCATTTGTGTGCAGGGCTTAGGACTTTGATATATTGATTCTTTGAGAAATAATTGATCATTTCAGTTTGTGCATTTTCTATCATTTGCATTTGTGTATTGAGGTTCTTGTGTTTGCTAGGTATCTGTATTTTCAAGGCCATTTGGATTGTGCATTGAATTTCATGTGCGTGAGTTGTATTCGGTTTGCTTTAAACGGTGTTATCTCGACTTCATCGGTTTCAACCTTTGCGCTTCCATGGTATGTAAATGCACCCTGTTCTCTATTGATTTCAATCACTTTTTCTTCATTTTTCTTGGGGTCTTTCGTGGTTTTCTAGTTCTTCTTGGTGTGAGTCCTTGTTGAGGTGTTTTTGGGTTTTCATTGGTACACCAGTTCATTTTGTTGATCAAATGTGTATGCTTGGTCTAGTGTTACTTCCTACTTGGGTATTGGCTTGATGTGCTTTCAAACCCTGGTTTGAGCAAGTCGAATGTGCTTTCATGGAGGACATTTAGGGTTCCCAACCTAGGGCATGGCTGTTTCTCCTCGAAATTGCTGAGAAAGGTCAAATTGATTCATGTTTTATTCATTAAGGTCCTAGATTGGGTTGGTTTCGGAGTTCTGGCCTAGATCTGGAATGATTTCAATCACTTTGATGAAGGTAGTCAAGATATGACGAGTTCAGGTTTTCGAGGTCCTCTCAAAATTCTGCCTCCCTTGGATTTTCTTGACTTTTCTATTTTCTTCTCTTTGGTCACCTTTTACCAGATTTCATTTGGTTTTGCCAAAATCCATTCCATCCGGATTTTCTCGAATTATCTGCGATTGGGTCTTTTTACCGGTTTTGAGCTTTAATGTTGTTTCATCTGGGTTTTTCCAATATCCATTCCATCTGGATTTTCCTAGATAGTCCGTGTCCCTTCATTTTCCCTGGGTTAGTTATAACTGTGGTGGATTTTGCCAAAATCCGTCTCTGGCGGATTCTTTCGGGTTTTTTTTGGAGAATGTTCAATTTGATGATTATGGATGTCTGGTTTATTGGTAAACTATTTGAGTGATTTAAGGAGCTTATGCTAAGTGTTTATAATGATTTCATTTCGTTAATAAATGATTTTGAATAATATTTTTGGATTTTGTATGTTTGGTTCGTTGGAATCCGCCTGGTCTGGATTTTTTCGTAAATCCGTCCCGGTGCAGAATCTGCGAAGGGGGGCTAAATCCCGAATTTTGATGTAACGACTTTCTACGCTTATTGCTTCTTATGGATATAATTGTATGTTACCTTTATGTGTTTGCAGGTCAGATCATGACAGAATGTCACAAGATGAGGAAAGGGAAAAGTAATGGATCCTAGTGCAGAGGCTTCTGCCATTACTGATACAGAGAAGGTGAAGTTAGATATGAGGAGTAGAATTCCTAAGTAAGCTAACCTCAATTTGGTCAGGAATTACAGACACAAATGTAGGAATGTGGGACTACGAGGAATTCAAAGCTAAAATATCAGCACCAAACCCCCCTCTGTTGGCAAAAAGAATGGTGGACTCCGAATTGGCTCATGTGCAGGTTTTCCTTCTGCGGTGTAGTGTTACGAGCTGGTGTTAGAATGTGCCAGGAATTATGATAGGGGCACACAGAGGATTATAGGCCCTCAAGGTAGGATTCTTGCAGGATTTAGTCCCGTGGCCATTGCTGCAACTTTTTGCATGCCTAATAGATCCCATGTGGTAGTCTTTAACAAGGATGGGGCTAAGAAATATTATGAGGAAAACATAGTTAAGTCATAGCAGGTGATTAAATCTTGGCTGGAGAAGCCTAAATAACACTTCTCTAAGTTTCCTAAGCAATTGCTCAGGCTTAAGTTCAAAAGGGAGTACTATAATGTGATCACTCTTCTTAGTAGGTTCATAGGATTGAAGAGTGCAAGTGTCTTCAAGACCTGGATGTTCAATGTAATTGTTAGAATGGAGCAAGGATTTGACTATCACTGGGCAGGTGCTATTAGTGTTGTGATTCATGAGTAGTTATGCAGTGTCTTGCAAACTAGACTTTTACTATGACTTCCTACCTAGTGTATTCATTGGCAAGACTTCATCCATATAAGGGATTGATCACTAGAGGTATCTTTGGGAAGGATGCTATTTACGAAGTGTATCCACAGTTGCACCTAACTGGTGGAAGTTACAGGAGATCAAACGATGCCTTCCCAATGTATATCACCAGATTGCTCCAAGGTGCAAAGCATGTAATAATCTCAGACAAGGCAAAAGAATTGATAGGAAGGTATGGAGCTTGGTTTATTCAGCTCCCAACCTTCTCATATATCAAGGTTGATGGTTTTCAGAGGGCTCCTTACAGACTCCCTAGATATCCAACTGATCATGTTGTGTTGTTGGAAGTCACTATGCAAATCTGTGACTTTGACAATGTTGTAAAAGGGGAAATGCACAAGACAAGTTTTGGGAATGATTTCCCTTTCAAGATAGGAATGGGTGAATTTTGTGCCTCCATTCAGTCTGCTCATGCTTCAGAGGAGGAGATGGGTGCTCTTGGGCTCTTTTTTCATTCTAAGAGATCAAGGATTGATGTTACTAGTGGAGCTTAGAAGAAATCCAATAGAGATTATAGCCATAAACCTCATGTTGAGGATTACTGGATTAACCTTTCTGATGAGTTTGAGGTGAGGAAGAAGAGGTTTTCCAGACTGCCAATGGACTTGGTAAGATTATATAATGTAAAGGCCATCCCTGACCATATTGAGGAAGATGGAAATGTGATCCAGGGTCATGTGTATGAGGCAATGAAAGACAAACCAATGGGAGAAGTTGACTGGTAGGAGGAGGAAAAGATTGAATTAGGTCAGGTTATGGCACCAGTGATTAAATACACCAAAATGTGGTTGAAACACAAGATGTTGGAGCTAGAGAGCGAAGGTGTTCCATGTACCTATGAGCTGATGGGAGATTTAGAGTCTCATTTTGCTTCTGAGGCTTCACTTGAACCGGAGCAAAAGGGTAAGGAGAAAGTTGACTCTCCTTTCAGAATTCAGGTAAGGGAGACGCAAGCTGAAAAGACTATAGAGGTAGTCAAACAAAGGAAGCTTGTTGCCAAGAAGAGGAAGCATGCTTCTAAGAAAAAAGTTGAAAAAATCTAGGAGGAAGAAGAAGTTCAAAGTGTCCATGCACTGGTAAATATGAGAAGTCACAAGGACATCTCAGAAAATTGAGGAGGTACCTAAGGCTAACAAGGGAGTTAATCCACCAGCGGTAGAGGTGGAGAGTTCAGGAGAGAAGACACAAGTCTACATGAGGAGATCAAGAACTCCCTCCCCTAGGGATACTATAACTAAGGAGAGTGTTTTAGCAAGCATTCTTGTTGATGGACAAGTTAGTCCCTCTATTCCACAAGATGTTGGTAGTGTGAGGGGAGAACTGAGACGAGATGAAGTTCTTGAGAATTTGGGCAAGGAAGAGTTCCAAGAAGGAGACCTCTTTAAGATAGAGGCAAAAATTGATAAAGTGGTTCAGTCTCCCTTGGTGGCATATGCAGACTCTCTTGCAAGGGAACAAATGGACAAGTCTCCTCAAAAGGAGGAAGAAATAACAGCTAGGGCCCCTTCACCAATGGAATTTGTTGTGGAAGAGCAGGTGCAACAAGAAGGGAATCCAACTGTGGATGTTCCTAGAAGTCCAAGTGCTGAAAAGGACGTAACTGTTGATCATGTAAAGAAGGAGAAAGATAAACAAGACACAGTGCCTGCTAGGTCTTCCATTCTGGATTGGCTTGAGAGGGAATTGACAAGTAAAATGATAATAGTGGAGGATGCTCCTCCTAATTGGGACACCCTCATGGCTAATTTGGAAAGAGAGAAGACCAAAAAGAAGGCTAGGGTTGTATCTCGGATTGAGAGGGATAAATCAGGTAACTGGGTGGCCCATATTGCTACCCCTGCTCCAAACAAAGATATGATGTGACTGCCCAGGACTATAACGTGCAGACTATTGATTTGGGACATGCTACTGTTGAGCGGGATATTGAGGAGTATGAGGGTTCCAGTGCAATTATTGTGGGGAGGTTGAAAAAGGTAGTACAAACTAGGCATGAGTTAGAGAAGCAGAATGAAAAACTAAGGAAATACTTGTAGGATTTGATGAAACCTTTGCAAGCTATTGCCTCCTCCTTGTCTGCTACAGGATTCCTACCCCAAGAGACACTTCCCGAGTTGGAGAAAAATGAAAGGTACTTCACATGCTGTAGTTACCTGGTTGCAGGGTGTCCAGGCTAAGGGAGATGAGGCCATCAAAAGCATATTATCCACTGGAGGAGATGCACTAAGGTTGGTTGATTGGTTAAAAGTTGCACTGGCACAAGATAATGTGGATACCAACCTCTTGTTGCAAAAGACTTCAACAATCATGGGGTTTACTGAGGACAAGTTAGTGCAGTGCAATATTCTTCCTTTTCCAAGAGTTGTCGAACCTTGGGAATGGTTTGAGATCTTGCAAATGAGGTAGAAGGCCTTGAAAAAGACCCACAGACAAGCGAAGCAAATCGAGGATTCTCAGACTGGTATTCATGAGGGGTGCATTTCATTCTTTGAGGTCATGACTAGAAGGAAGAAGTTTGCTCCAAATCATCTTAGTTTAGAGCAACTTAGAGAATGGTGGAGAAATGTGTATTCTCCAGTCAGTGAAGGGGGGCCAGTTACTAAACATTTATTGCATGACGGTGCAACCTATAGTGCAGTCATTGATAGGTACATGACGAACAAATTTGATTGGGATGGTATAATTAGACAGGAAAGGGAAGATATCAGGATTCTTGAGAGAAAGATTAGGGTTTTGTCTATGCCACTGATTGCTGAGCTGGATAGGATCCAGTTGGCCGTACATGCTAAAGAAGATAAAACTAAAGACAAGGATGGGGAGTGATTATATAGAGTCACATTGATATTTTTCCTTCCCATTCATTCACATGTATTGGGCCGACCTTTTGATATATTGGCGGTTTTGGATGAAATTGGTGCCAATGGCACATTTCATATGGTTTGAATGCCTTTTGACTGACCTCTTGTAAGGTTATGCTTTTATTGTAAATCATAATTTGGGCCAACCTATCCTATGGATTCTATATAAAAGAAGGCATGTTGCCTCATTCGAATACAGGAGATTATAGATATAGATGAATTTTTAGAGAAATATTTGAACAAATTAGGGTTTATTGGCAAGCAAATATTGTAACAGAGAGTTGGAATTGTTGCTATCTTTGTGCTTCAATATAAGGAAGATATTGTTTTTGGTATCTATCTTGTGGAGTTCATCTGACATGGTTCTTGTTATTCTATCTTTCAAATTGCTTAGTGTTTATGGTTAAATAATTTGATAATGCTTAGGGTTTCATGTTTGGAATGTTTGCAGTGATCTCTGGTCCATACTTTTTGTAGTTAGCTGATTGTTAGCTGCTTTGCAAAGTTAGCCTAGACTTATAATTGTGCTTAGTTCAATTATAAAGTTTGTTCATATCAATTGCAATAGGATTGTTTGAATGAATGTTTGTGATTTGAAAATCTTAAATACCCCATAATATTGCACTATTTATGTGACATTGTAGATTTATCTGGGTTAAACAAAAAATAGTTTATGTGAGATCGGTCCATTTTAAGTATTTTATCCTTTGGCATTTTCAATCTTAGGGTTAGAAGTAGTCTTAGAATTATCTCTGAAACCTTTGTCTTTTGATGTTTCTTTATTATCTGATTTGCGTCAAGTTAGGAAACATCAATTTATTGCTTACATCTGATAGGTTTGAAGTCTAGCTCTACTCGTAGTAAGGTCCCTTTGTGATTACCACCATTTTCACATTATCTCTAAGTTGTTTCACTGCATTGTCAAGACCTGACATTAGAGACCTTGGGGTTATCTGTTTTCCCATAGAGATTCACCTTTCAAGAGAGATAGGATATCATATTTTGTCTGAGTTGTTGTTGTGCAGAAAACACCATCAACACCCATTTGTGGAGAAAATATCATCATCAAAGAATTCCTACTTGTGCATGAACTCTATCATGATACATATGATAGACCGAAAGCATGGATAAAAATTCATTATGGTTTTGCTTGCCCTACGATAGGTTTGATCCTTCTTCCTTTAAAATTTGCACCCAAACAATTAGATTTCTCATTCTCCATCATCTCGACATCGGATCAATTCTATGTGAAGCTTGGTTATCCATGGCTACGCTCCATGGAAGTCGTCTCATCAGTTGTGCATAAATGCTTAAATTTTCCCTTTGACAATGACATCTTTACTATGCACCCTATAGTGGTTTTAATCCTATGTCTTCTCATGGGAACTTTTCATTGGATTTATTTTTGCTTGAGCCTATTGAACTTATTAAACCTCATGAAGATTTCTTTTTCAGATCCTATCAAAATTTTAACACGAAATGCATAGAAAAACTATCCCTTCAAAAAATGCCTCAACCCATGATTGAGCCTCCTATCCTTGACGAAACCATGATTGAACTAAAATACCTTCCAAGTACTAAGACCAACCCATGACAAATACTTTTCCTATTTCCTACAAATGACCAAGAGACAACCAAAACAATCTCATCATCCCTCCTAAGATAAAACAAGTTTATGTTGAAAAGATAAAGAGAAAGTGGTTGAACAACCTCCCATGGTTCCTTCCATTCCTCCTCTAAGGGAAGAAAAGATATCTATGATTGATAAACCCGCTCCTATGCAAACACAAATAAAAAATCGTACCAAAAGAAACAAAAATGCTAAAGAGAATAGGCGTAGACATCATGTTATTTCTCAAAGGTTAGACAAAAAGAACAACAAATAAAATCAACATCCAAACTTAAGTGAAGCAATACACGAGGATTCTTCCTCTTCGTTGCAACAAAATGATCATATATTGCAACCACAACCGAAACTAGCACCTTGTTTGTACATTATCATTTGACCTCCCATTGTGATTAACTTGGACAAGGATGATGAAATTGTTAAAATTGATGATTAAGTGCATGATGAATTGAATTCGTTGTTTTCCTCTTCGATTAGCTTAAATTCCCCTAGTTAAACACTTGTTGTTGTCCTTTTGGCTAGTTTTTTTCCTTCCATATATGGTGAACAAGATCGGTATGCAGATGACCTGCTATGTGTTGAATTGCATGTGTCCTACTGGTCTTTTGCATTGTTTCTTTTGTCATGTTATGTGTGTGATTGCATGTGTGTAATTTGATCTATCTGTAACATTATGTTTGATGTATCTCTCTCTTTGTAGCATTTTTCTGTTTGTATCTACATTTTTATATATGTCATAAACCTTTATCCTTTCTTTATCTTGTGTTTTATTTTTGGGGATGATGCAAGCCATTGAGACATTTACGTCTCTTCCATGTTGACCCAAAATATTTTCTTTGTTTTCACTCTCTTTATGTCATTATTCCTTGTTCCATGAGTATTTGGGGAATGATGACATTCCCAAGCTCTCTAATAACATTGTATAAAATGCCTTGACTATGTGGATCCATTGTATTATTTTGGGATTTCATTTTGGGGGCAACCCCTTTTCATGACATAGCTTTATTTTGAAACATATGACTTGGCATATGGATTTCCAAATAAGCTCTCATGTCCTCTTTACTGTTAGCATTTATCATTTTCTACTTTAAAGTAATTTCTCATAGCATGGTGTTTAGAAATTTATTTAAGTGGGGGCATACATTGGCATTATTTATTTTTTCATTTTACAACTCGTGTTTCATTATGTAGTATTTTTACTACATGTGATGCATCTTTCTCTTTGTGGTGCCATTGGGTGTGATGTCCTTCAAGAGTGTGATCTCTTAGCATATTATATTTGTTGAAATGCACAAGACAACTAAGAGGGGGGGTGAGTCTGTTGTACCAAATACTTTACTTCTAACCTTAATCAATTTCACTTTAACTCAATTTGTTATTAAGTGTAAACTTTAAAGGAAAATAACAGAAAGCAAGCACTAGAGACACCAGATTTACATTGAAAATCCAATCAAGAAAAAACCATGGTGAGGATTAACTCACAATATACTAATAATGCAATAGCAGATACAAAGGCTCACTATCAAAGGGCTCACTGCCTAGATACAAAGGCTCACTACCTACAATAGGACTCACTATCTAGAAGGAGGCTCACTGCCTACGAATAAAAAAAGACAAATAAAGATTCACCACAATAGGTTCCACATAGTCGTAGCTTTATCAAAGAATTGTAGACACCATTAGCTCACTACTTTTAGGAATCTAGCACATCAAAAAATTGTTGCTTTGATTCTCTCTTACACACTCTTTTTTTGGAACTTTTTCGCACACTTCACTTCATGTCTCTTAATTCCCAACATTTTGACTTGCTTTTATACCATTTTTAACCCTAGAAACTTTTGTTAGAGTAATTGGATATTTACTTTATTAATTAAACAATATTTGTTTAATTACTTAAAGTTCCCTTTTACCTCTTTTTCACTTAAGCTAACATTAGGTACATAATAATTAATTACTTTATTAATTATTATTGTGCAAGCCTAGGGTTTTCCCTTTTAGGGTTTTCATCTATATATGGTTGAAAACTATCTTTTATATCATTATTCATTTTACATTTTGGGTGAATACATTGCTCCACATTCTTGAGCATTTTCTTTGTTGTTTCTCCCTTCTTCTCCTTGTAACAGGTATTATTGCTTGCAGAGGTCACTGGGCTCCTATGAAGCTGTATCTTCTCAACTCCAACATGGTATCAAAGCTTCAGATCTACAACTGCTTGTTTTTATTTTGAGTTTTTTGCATTGGAAGCAGATCTAGGGTTCTAAGGTTTCTTCTTGTGGATTGAGCATACTCCTATTTTTGGGTTCACTTTGGGCCCAAACGGACAGTGTCATTGGATTTGCAGCATCCAAAAACCCCTAAATCGACTGTCAATTCATCAATTTTTGTTATAGTCGACTAGGGATGCAAAAACTTTTTTAGGGTTTTGGCCGTACAGCCCTACGTAGCAAAAAAAATCACAAAAAAAAATTGTTTTTTTTTAAAACCTAAGGTTTTTTATTTTAATTCTAGACGGCCCGTGCAAAGTCTGTCGGCCACCAGCTGCACCACCGCCTAGCCACCGCACCGCCCGGCCACCTCCCGGTCATCGCTCCGCCCACCGCTCGACTGCCACCCACTCCGCCCGGCTCCACACACCGCCTGACTTCGCGCTTCACCCGACTCCGACCTCCGCCGAGCTCCCCGGCTCCGCCGAGCCTGCCAATGCCGAGTCGGCTCTCCCAGCCCATGGGTGGTCACATGGTGACCGTAGGCTCCACTACAGTTCCAGCCCCCTAGTCCACCCACGCGACCAGGGCCCTTTTTTTTAGCTCCCAGGTGCTAAAGGGGTGTGATAAGGAAATTTATGCTTCCTTCATTCAATCGAGCATAAAATGGTCATTTGTTTTGCGTTTTTCAAAAAGAAATAGGCGTTGGAAAGCTGGTTTCGGCACCGATCTAATGGTGTAAGAATTTCTTCCAAATTTTACCAGTCTAGATATTATTTTTCCCGCCAAAATGAAGTCTTCTTTCTTCACTTCTGGGGTCATAGAAGGTGCAAATGGACTCCGTTTTTAAAACCCGAATAGGCATTGGAAAGCTCTCAACATGCTCTATTTAGATGTGATTTATTTTTTCAAAATTTTCACCAAGTAAATAAAAATTTGTTTTCAAGTATTTTTTGCTTATGCATTGCTTCCTTCTTCTTTGTTTGTACTAGGGCTTGGGTTTATCTTTTGTGGGGGGTGTTTTTCTCTTGCTTTCTACTATTTATATCAAAAAATCAGAACACCAAAACTCTCAAAAAAATCATACCCTTCTGCATCTTCTGTTTATCCTGAAAGATCACATAATAATAAAAAACACAAGCAAGTACAAGTGTAGGGTTTCATGGCAGACTTTTCAGTTAAGCTACTCACATTACATAACTATCACACTTGGAAGTCTCGCATGATGAAGCTACTCAGGTCACGAGGGTTGTGGTCTTGTTTAGATGAGGTTCAACCTCAATTGCAACATCCTTTTGAGATTATGTAGGACAGGAACAAGAAGGATGAAGCTATGGGTTTGCTATGCATGCATGTTTCAGACAGTCTTTTGTTTCACTTTGATGCTTTGCTCACTCCTTCAGCCATGTGGCTAAAGTTTGAGACACTTTTTGGAGCCATTAATGAATTATGAGCATTACAGATTGAGGCAGAGCTGACTTCATTGTTATCCGAATCATTTCTCACTATTGAGGATTTTTTGAACAAGTTCAAAACTATCTGCACTATTTTACAGGGTTGTGGCAAGAATAAGACAGACACAAAGTGCATTTACTTGATTCTTTCGAAGCTTCATGGTCCATTTTAGATATTTGTTTCTTCCTTCTATTCCACCATGGATGGTCTAGGTGTTAGTTTTACCATGCCTACCTTTGATTTGTTTTGTGAGCGTTTGTCTTGGGAGCAGTCTCACCTTTCTCAGATGGTTATGCTCTCAAGATGAAAGATCAAAGCATTGGTTGCTCAGTCACCAAAGGGGAAACAAAAGCAGAAACCGAGGCCCAAGAAAGATTTTGCAGGCAATGAGCATTCCTCCAAGCCCCCCCCTAAATCTGATTATAAACCACCATTTAATCCAAAACATGGGAAATTTTTGAAGTCTGGTGAGTCTTCCTCTAAGACTAAGGAGAAATCAGGAGACACTTGTAGTTTTTGTGGCAAGAAAGGCCATCCAGTTTCCAGGTGTTGGAAATGATTAGAGGCTCTAGAGGACGCCATGCAGCAGCAACACATCTCCTCACGTCAGTCTTCTTCTTCTTCCACTATAGGGAAAGGTCATGCTCTGACTGCTAGAGCATCGAACAATGGGTCCACTTGGATTTTAGACTCTGGTGCTTCTCACCATATGACTCACACTCAACAGTTGGTCACTTCTCTTTCCTCTTGTGGTGCTTCACAAATTGTAGTGGGTGACTCTTCACAGCTCTCCATCTTGGGTTCAGGTTTTGTCTCTTTGGATGGGGGCACTCTACAGGTTGTTTTGGTTGTTCTTGACATCTCGATGAACCTCTTGTCCATTTATCAAATTTGTCACACTGGCTCTGGTAAGACAGTTGAGTTCTCACCACATGATGTGGTTATTCGGGACCTCCATGACTCTAATTTGGTTGTGGCTACTGGAAGTGTTGATACTGCATCTCATCTTTACAGATTTGATAGATTTGAGCCTTCTGAGGGTACAGGTTCATCTTTTATAGCACATGCAGATTCAGTGAGTAAGCTTTGGCATGAGCGTTTGGGTCATGTCAACTATAGATATCTTTAGTAGATGAGTACACAGGCACTAGTTTTTGGTCTTCCACAGATTTCCTGCACTCATAGTGTTTGTCATGGTTGTGTGCTGGGAAAGCATCACAGAGATCCCTTTCCGAAGGGAAGTTCCACTCGTGCTTTGGCACCCTTGGAGTTGATTCATAGTGACCTCATGTCATTTCCTACTCCTTTTTCAGGGGCCAAGTATGTACTCACATTCATTGATGACTTCTCTAGACGCACATGGGTGTACTTTCTTAAGTACAAGTCTGATGTCTTTGATTCCTTTCGAGTCTTCAAGAAATTTGTAGAGAAGTAGTCTGGTCTTTCTATCCGGCAGATATGTACAGATAATGGGGGGGGAGTATGTGAATCAAGCTTTCAGAGATTTTTGCACTGAGCATGGTTTGCAGCATCAATTTTTTGTTCCCTACACCCCTCAGCAGAATGGTATCGCTGAGAGAAAGAACAGGACTTTACGAGAGATGGCTAATTGTATGATTCAGTCCATGGATTCATTTTTTTGGGCTGAGACGATCAATTGTGCCAACTATATTCAGAATTGAATACCTCACAAGGCGATTCAACATATGACTCCTGAGGAGGCTTGGTCTCATGACAAGCCTAATATTTCATCATTTCGAGTATTTGGTAGTGAGGCATGGGCATTTATTCCTAATGCTCAGAGGAGAGCTATGCAGCGGAATAGTCGACCCCTCATTTTTGTCAGCTACTATGAGGATGTTAAGGCGTATAGGTTTTTTGATTCTGATTCCAGAGAGGGTCTATTTCGACGGGATGTTCAGTTTGATGAGCACCTTCCTCCAGTTGATACCCTGTCTCCAGTATCTACTTCACTACCTACTCCACCCACTGTAGCCCTTTAGGATTATTTTGAGGATGATTTTGATGAGGATATTGATGATCCCCCATCTCCACCTCCACTTGCTCCACCTCAAAGGCCCAAATAGGCTCGCTTTACTATTGAGGCAACAGGATCTATGGCCGGTCATCCTTCAGACACTCGTCGCACTCGTTCTCATACTACGGGTTCTAGTCCTTTGAGTCATGCTCTTTCAAAGGATCCTCAGATATTTTCAGAGGTGACAGGTCACCCTGAGTGGGATAGTGCTATGGAGGAGGAGTATTCTTCTTTGATGAGGAATAGTAAATGGGATTTTTGTCCTCTTCCTAAGGGCAAAAAGATGGTTTGGTGTCGATGGTTGTATCACACCAAGTATGTTGCTAATGGTTCTATTGATAAGTACAAAGCACATCTTATTGTGAAGGGTTTCTCACAGGTTGAGGGTATTGATTACTCTGAGACATTTTCCCCTGTCGCCAAGATGAATTCTATTCATTTTGTACTATCACTTGCAGCTTCTAGGGGATGGCTCATTTTTCAGATGGATGTGAAGTGTGCCTTCTTGCATGGTGACCTACAGGAGATTTATATGGAACGGCCTCAAGGATTTGTGCATGATGCTTCTTTGGTTTGCATACTTCAACGTTCATTATATGGTCTCAAATAGGCCCCTTGGGCTTGGTATAAGAATATGGACTCTTTTTTGCTCTCCACTGGTTTCACTCACTGTCATTCTGATCACACGGTCTATATTTAGCATCTTTAGGGTGAGATCCTGATTCTTGTGCTATATGTTGATGATCTTCTCATCATAGGTAGCTCATCTTCTATGATTCAACATTCTCAACTAGCCTTGATGGAGTAGTTTGAGATGACAGATCTCGACCTTCTGCACTATTTTCCTTGTCTTCGGGTGATTCAATCTTCAAAGGGGATCTCCATTTACCAGCAAAAGTATTCTCTTGATATGCTTCAACGCTTTGGCATGCTTGATTGCAAGCCTGCCCCTTGGGGTTTTTTTTACTACTACTTGCCCCACTCCTTCAATAGATTCTACACTTTGCAGGCAATTATTTGGAAATTTGTTGTACCTGACTCACACTCATCCTGATCTTTCCTTTGTGGTTTGCCTTGTCTCTCGATTCTCCCATGATCCTCATGAGAGTCATTGGCAAGTTATCAATCATATTTTGAGGTACATTTAGGGCACCACTTCATATGGCATTCACTACACATCAGGGGATCCTCACATTGTTGGCTACACTGACTCAAATTGGGCTGGTGATGTCAATGATCGGAAGTCTACTTTTGGATTTGTTTTCTGTCTTGGCTCTGGTCCTATCACATGGTTGTGCAAGAAGCAGACTACTCATGCATTATCATCTACAGAGGCTGAGTACCGAGCTACTGTGCTCGCTAGTCAGGAGATTTTATGGCTTCATCGGTTGATGACTGAGTTTGGTTTTCCTCCTGATAGTCCCACTATTCTTTGGTGTGACAATCAGAGTGCTATACACATTTCTCACAACCCGGTGGAGCATCAGCGGATGAAGCACATTGAGCTTCATATGCATTTCATCAGACAGTTGATTCAGGATGGTTCTCTCATATTGGAGTATATTCCCACTGTCGAGCAGGTTACAGACATCTTCATGAAACCGTTTGTATCTTCATTCTATCTTCAATTGGGCTCTATTCTTGGGGTGAAGAAAACTATCCTTGGTGGGTCTTTATGAGGCCTTCCTTCCTTCATTTTTCTTTCAACATGTTCTTCTATCTCTTTTTGGAGAGGAGTTTTTCCCACTGGGTTTTCCCTTTTTTTCCGTTTCATAAAGATTTCTTTGTACTTGGGTACCTGATTTGGCCTTGTTGTCGGGACCCATTGCTTTTGCTTTCTGTAGGTTCTTCTAGGTTTTAGCTTCTCCTTAAGTCTAGCTTAAGGGGGGGTGTTAGAGTAATTGGATATTTACTTTATTAATTAAACAATATTTGTTTAATTATTTAAAGTTGACCATATATTCCTTATGGTGGGAGGCTATAGAGGCGGAGGAGATAGATGAGAAGTGGGCCCCCTACTATTCTAAGGGCTTTGAACTAGTTGGTTCAGTCGGTTCAATGCCTACTGTATCGGAAAGTTGAGTCGGTTCATTTTCTATAGTTCCCGACTGATCTTTTTTACCTCTTTTTCACTTAAGCTACCATTAGGTGCATAATAATTAATTACTTTATTAATTATTATTTTGCAAGCTTAGAGTTTTCCCTTTTAGGGTTTTCATCTATATATGGTTGAAAACTATATTTTGTATCATTATTCATTTTACATTTTGGGTGAATACATTGCTCCACATTCTTGACCATTTTCTTTGTTGCTTCTCCTTGTAACAGGTATTATTGTTTGCACAGGTCACTGGGCTCCTATGAAGTTGTATCTTCTCAAATCCAACAACTTTCTCTAAGGTTGGCTATACATTCTTCATTTTACAAATTCAAATCAGATCGGCTACTCAACATTCACATGGTTGATAATAATGAGAGCGGACCAATTACACATTTAATTAAGACCCAAACAACATCTTGGATCAATCACACGTTTCCTTAATTCAATGCAAATCTTCATGTAAAGTGGGTGAATACATTGCTCCACATTCTTGACCATTTTCTTTGTTGCTTCTCCTTGTAACAGGTATTATTGTTTGCACAGGTCACTGGGCTCCTATGAAGTTGTATCTTCTCAAATCCAACAACTTTCTCTAAGGTTGGCTATACATTCTTCATTTTACAAATTCAAATCAGATCGGCTACTCAACATTCACATAGTTGATAATAATGAGAGCGGACCAATTACACATTTAATTAAGACCCAAACAACATCTTGGATCAATCACACGTTTCCTTAATTCGATGCAAATCTTCATGTAACGTGTAAACACCAGGTCAACAAAACGTAATGAAAACACCACTGAGCTTTGAAGTACTTGCATCTCCAGCAAGATGATCACACGTGGATCATCCAACATGTTTCACCAAACATTAGAACACCTCTTAGAAACCTTCAAGTACATTCGCAATAGTTGCAACAATCTTCATTCATAGAAAACTCTTCAATAGTCCATCTAGATCGAGCAGAAACACACCATAGCTCTGGAATAAGTTTTCTAGAGCAAAAAACCACAAGCACGTTTTCCAGAACATAGAGAACATTAGGATTAACCTTATTCTAGATCCACAAGATTTTAAACAAAATGCCAAAATATTGTGAAGCAAAAAGATTTCTCCCAGTCCACAGACAAATAGTTCTGCCAAACCAGTGAACACATCTTTCACTCTCCATCGACTCAGAAGCTAAAACTTAGGACATATCATACATTGAAGCTCATAAACAATACCATAGATCCGCATAGATATAGGATCAACACAAAATAAATGTAAAGTACAATACAAGATCACACTCATAACACATACTCAACACTACCTTCATTATTTCTTAATTTTCTCAATAGAACTCCAACATCATAAATATAGCTCCATGTACTCTAACACTTCTACAGCATCACAACTATACTAGTACCATCTATAATCATTCTGAACTATGTTGACATCAATGAAAACATTAATAAAAACATCACCAAAATTATCCATACTTGCAACAATATCCCCATTTGTCATTGATGGCAGCACATGATGTGAAAAAACCATCAAGGACAACATACATACTCTTTTTTCTTCTTTCCTTTTTTTTTCAGATTAGACAACCTTCACAAGCATTTCTGCACTTTCTTCTCCTCTTCTCTCTTTTGAACTTTTTCACATAACTTTCTCTCCCCCTTTGACATCAATGGAAAAGAAAAGTTTTACATGAAACATCTACCATATAAAACACTAATCACTCCCCTTTAGGAGTGCACCCATACCACATACTACAACAATGCAACTCTCTACTCCTCCTGAGGAGTAGACCATAATCATTAGTCTAAATCAAAAATAATTTGAGAATCCACTAGACTGATTCACTTCCATGTGCACCTAATTCAAGGAAGGAGGGGCAGTAACCCCTAACTTCCCCTTGAGATACTCAAAAGTATCCTTCAGAAGGGCCTTAGTGAATATGTCAACAATTTGTTCCTTAGTAGAAACATATTCAAGTTTGACTTCATTTTGCAACGCCCTCTCCCTCAAGAAGTGATATCTGATAGATATATGCTTTGTCCTAAAATGCACCACCAGATTCTTTGAAATGTTTATTGCACTTGTATTGTCAAAAAATATAGGGATAGGCTCATCACATATCACACCTTTTTCCTCCAAATTTTATTTCATTTAAAGTACATATGTATAGCAAGATGTTGTTGCAATATACTCAGCTTCTAAAGTAAATAAAGAAATTGAATCTTTTATCTTACTCAACCATGAGACCAATCTTCCTCCAAGAAAGAATTCACCACTATGTGTACTCTTCTGGCCATCTACACAACCAAAACAATATACATTAGTGTAGGCATTCAAGGTGAAATCAGTATCCTTAGGATACCATAGTCCATAATTTGGAGTCCCCTTAAGATATTTTAATATCATCTTCATAGTTGTAACATGTGTCTCTTTAGGTTTCGCTTGAATCTTGCAACCAAAAAAACTGCATTCATGATATTTGGTCTAGTAGCAGTAAAATACAATAGTCCACCAATCATGGATATCTACATGCTCTTATCAACTTTAGAATATTCATTATCCTTACTTAGTTTACATCTAGTTACCACAGGGGTGCAAACCGGTTTGGAGTCATTCATTCCGAAATTCTTCAGCTAACATACTTAGATTATGAAATGAATATCCCCTTATTATTTCAATTAACTTGAGTCCCAAGGAATAAATTCAATTCACCAATCATAGACATTTCAAACTCTTTTTGCATCTCTTCTAAAAAATTCTTACACATACCTTCATTTCCACCAAAAATAATATCATCAACATATACCACAACAATCAACATTTTGTTTCTCTCAACTTTAAAATAGAGATTGTTGTCATCACAACCTTTGTTGAATCCGTTTTGTGTCAAGTATCTATCCAACCTTGCATACCATGCTCTAGGAGCCCGTTAAGTCCATATAATTCCTTTTTCAACTTGCAGACCATGTCCAGTTTGACTGATAACTAAAATACTTCTGGTTGTTTCATGTACACTTCTTCTAATTCTTCTTTCCAAAATGTAGACTTGACATCCATCTGGTATACTTTGAAATATTTATGAGCTGAAAAATATTTACTCATAGCCTCCATTCTTTCCATCGGTGCAAATTTCTCTTCAAAATCTATTCCTTCAACCTGTGAATAACCTTTACATAAAAGTCTTTCTTTATTTATTACTACACCATCTTCATTCAGCTTATTCCTGAACACCCATTTTGAACCAATTACATTCTTGTTCGCTGGTATAGGAACCAGTTCCCATGTTTGATTTTTCTCTATCTACTGCAATTACTCTTTCATTTCTCTAACCCAACTCTCATATTTACATGCTTCACTCACAATCTTAGGTTCTATTTTATAAAGTAAACACAAGTTTACCTCAACCACTTTGCTTCTTGTATTACACTTTCACTGATATCTCTGATTATTTGTTCCTCTAGATGATTCTTTTGAACATATTTAGGAGTCTTGGGAGCAGGTTCCAAAATCTCTTCTTCATCACTTTTTTCTTTCTCTTCCTTTTCTTCTTGTATTTTCCCACATATAGGATCATCTAGTTCAACTTCACTGATTTCTACTAGTCTATGTATAGATTCATCAACTTTTACATTTGCACTTTCAAATATTTTCCTTAGCCTTTTATTGAAGCATCTGTATGCTTTGTTATTATTTGAATATCCAAGGAAAATTCCTTCATCAGATCTAGCATAAAACTTTACAATATTCTCATCATCTCTTTTAATGTAAAATCTTCTTCCAAACACTTTAAAGTATTTAATAGTAGGAGTCTTACCATTCCATAACTCATAACAATTCTTTGTGTTATCTCTAATCTAAACTTTATTAAGAATGTAAATAGTATTGTGGATAGCTTCTCTCCAATATACATCAAGAACATTTGCTTCTTTCATCATTGTCTTAGCAGCCTCTTATATAGTTTGGTTCTTCCTTTCCACAACTCCATTCTATTGAGGGGTTCTAGGGGAAGAATAATGTCTCTTTATGTCATGCTCTTCAAAAAATGTATTAAAATCACTAGAAGTGAATTCTCCACCTCTATCAAACCTTAAGCATTTGATTCTTAGGTTTACCTCATTCTCTACTCATGCTTTGAACGCTATGAATCTGTCTAGAGCCTAAGATTTCTCTATAAGAAAATTAACTCATATCATCTTAGAGTAATCATCAATCATAAATCATAAAATATATGTCACCATTAAGGCTTCTTGTTCTTGTAGGACCATAGAGGTCTATATGAGTCACTTTCAGCATTTTGGTAAATGATTGCTCTTTTTCTTTAAAGTTTCTTCTTGTCTGTTTTCCCCACTGCCTTCTACAAACTAAATTTGTAGGCATTGTGATTCTAGGCAGATCTCTAACTACTTCTCTTGAACTGATCTTGATCCTATTGTCAAAATTTACATGTCCCATCCTCTGGTGCCATAGCCAACTTTCATTCATCTGAGAAACAAAACACTGACCATCACCACTCATAAGTTGATAGATGTTTCCATGAGTTCTTGTTGCTACCACAATTTCAGATCTGTTTTTGACCTCACAAGTGTTATTCTGGAATGCAAGCTTAAATCGTTTGCTACACATTTTTCGAACACTCAAAATATTATGCCTTAATCCCTTAACATAATAGAAATCATCGGTACAATGTTTTCCATCAAAACTAATTGCTCATTTCCCAACAATCTTAGCACAAGAATCATCTCCAAACATAACTATTCCTCCATCATTTTTTTTAATTTTAGTGAACTTATTCTAATCTCTAGTCATATGATTTGAACATCCACTATCAATTACCCAATAGTCTTCATCCTGTATAGCATGAAAAGAAATAACCAGAGTACCTTCCATCTCATCCTTCTTGCTCTTTGGACTAGATTTTGTTGCACATCTTCCGTGGTTAGCAGATATAGCTTTATTTTCCAAGAATAGAAACAAGCATTCATCTTTATCATCCTCGATATCAAACTCATCATTATAAATTCCTACATATTCTTTAACATAATAAAATTTCATGAACTTCCTGTCATTTTTATTTTTGTAGTTATTATTATCTTTGTTCTTCTTGTGTGTAGCTCTATTTGGACATCTTGAAGCATAGTGACCAAAATTTCCACAACTAAAAAATTTAAAAGACAACATACCTTTGTACTTACTAGTACCTTTATTCAATTTCCTTGTAAAGTTTGCTTCCAACTCTTGAATTGTCATCATTCGAGTCATCTCCTATCTTCATTGCTTTAAAGGTTGTTTCAAATTTCTTCTTTTCTCTTCCAAACTTCCTCATCTCAAATGCACTCAAGGTGCTAAATAGTTGCTCCTTCGTAAATTTATTTTGATCATATGATTCTTAAATAGTATAGACCTTATCACTGTAATTATCTAATAGGGTCATCAATATCTTTTCAAATACATCTTCATTTGTCATGGTACAACATTGGTTCTTGATCTCATTTGCTACAAATTCAACTCTCTAATAATAGCTTGCAATATCTTCACCCTCTTCCATTCTCAGGTTCTCAAATTTTTGCTTAGCTGTTAGCTTCCTTGAAAATTTTACTCTATCATTTCCTTCATAAATATCTTTCAATTTTTCTCATACTTCATAAGTAGTGTCTAAAGAAATAACTTGTTTTCCTTTTAGTTCTATATAAAGCACTAAAGATAGCATACATTTCCTTTTCATTCTCCTCATAGGTAGAAATCTCATCTGCAGAGGAAGGACCACTAGTCGGTTCAACATACTTTCTCTTAACAGCTTTCCAAGTCTTGAAACCAAGAGAGATCAGATAACCTCTCATCTACTCCTTTCGGTCACTGTAATCAACTCCATCAAAAATAGGGATTCACAACTTGTGCACCATATGATCTTCCTCAAGTGGTTAATCTTTTCACTGAGGAACCAGACCTCTGATACCAATTGTTGAGATGCATAATACAATTGAGAGGGGGGCTGAATCAGTTGTACCAAATTACTTTACTTCTAACTTTAATCAATTCCACTTTAACTCAATTTGTTATTAAGTCTAAACTTGAAAGAAAAATAACACAAATCAAGCACCAAAGACACCAGATTTATGTGGAAAACCCAATGAGGGAAAAACCACGGTGAGGAATAACTCATAATATAATAATAATGAAATATTAGATATAAAGGCTCACTACTAGAGGGCTCACTACCCAGATACAAAGAATCACTTCCTACAATAGGAATCGTTGTCCAGAAGGAGGCTCATTGCCTACAAATAAATAAAAAGACAAATAAAGATCCACCACAATAGGTTTCACACAGTCGCAACTTGATCAAAGGATTGCAGACACTATCAGCTCATTGCTTTCAAGAATCTAGCATATCAAAGTATTGTTTCCTTGATTCACTCTTACACACTTTGCTTTTCGCACTTTTTTCGCACTTCACTTCATGTCTCTTAATTCACAACATCTTGACTTGATTTTATAACATCTTCAACCCTAGAAAATTTCTCCAAGGTCAACTTGTATAACATCTTCAACCCTAGAAACTTTCTCCAAGGTTGGCTATACATTCTTCATTTTACAAATTCTAATCAGGTCGGCTACTCAACATTCCCCCGATGGATAAGAATGAGAGATGACCAATCACACATTTAATTAAGACCCAAACAATTACCATTTTTAATTCAATGCAAATCTTTATGTAATGTGTAAACATCAGGTCGGCCAAATTTAATGAAAACACCACTAATTTTTGAATTACGTGCATCTCCAACAAGATGATCACATGTGGATCATCCAAAATGCTTCACAAGACACTGTAAAACCTCTTAGAAACCTTTAAGTACATCCACAGAAATTGCAACAATCTTCATTCACATAACACTCTTCAATAAGCCATCTAAACCAAACAGAAACACACCATCGCTCTAGAACAAGCTTTCTAGAGCACCAAACCACAAGCACATTTTCCAGAACACAGAGAACATCAATATTAACCTTCTTCCAGATCTATAAGATCTGAAACAAAATACTAGAAGACTCTAGAGAAAAAAACATTTCTCCCAATCCACAAAAAAATAGTTTTGCCAAATTGGTTCACACACCGGTGAACACATATTTCACTCTTCATTGACTCAAAAGCTAAAACTTAGGATATATCATCCACTGAAGCTCATAAACAATACCATAGATCCACATAGGCATAGGATCAACATAGAAGAAATGTAGAGCATGCTTAGAACACATACTCAACACTACCTTCATTATTTCTTAATTTTCTCAAAATCACTTGGCATCAACACAACTAAAACATCATAAATATAGTTTCATGTACTCTAAACACTTCTACAACATCTCAACTATAAAGGTACCATCTGCAATCACTCTGAACTATGTTGACATCAATGACAACATTAATGACAACACCACCAAACTTATCCATACTTGCAACAATATTCCTCTTAGTGGCTTGATGTGATGCACTATATCCTCTAAGTTGTGAATCTTCTATTATTCATTTGGTCCTCTCTTAATGACATTAGGAATGATGCTCCCTAATTTAAGACCTTACATGAACTAAGCTAAACTCCTTTTAATGTACCTTACACTATCTTGCATTTATAATAACTGATATATGGCCACCTTGCATAACATACTTTGCTTGCATGTGGGGCCATCCTGTTTGTTAATGGGTGTAAGCATATGAATTTTTATTTGCCTCATGGATTCTATCATTTGTGTTGTGTGGTGTCTCATTGAATTTATCAAGAGGTATAGCTCTGGTATGGTTGTTTTATTGGAGCCGACCTTTAGCATGACATTCCCATAGCCACTTGCTTGTCTGTGTGAGTGCATACCGACCATGTATGTATGTGTCTCTAGGGGATCACCTAGTGGACGAACTAAGGTTCAACTAGCCCTTGAGAGTGTTCATTCGGTTGTCATAGTGGACATCATGTTCCACATGCAAATATTCTCTTGGAAAAATGTCTTAGAATTCGTCTACATCGTGTTGGACAAACTGTCGAGGCTTGATCCTCTCCCTTTTTCTTTTTCTTTATTTATGTCTTTGGCAGTGTATGCTTGTGCCTTTTTGTTGCTTCATATATCATTCACATGTGTGCTCTTTTGTGCCTATGTTTTATTTCCATGGGATCTTGATCCTGGAGCCTTGATCATCCCTCTTGATAGTTGTTGTCTTATCTCACTAGCATTGGTACACTTGGACCCCTCTTGATATGTGAGTTTATCAACTTTAATGTGAGTTTGAAGCAAGTTCCTCCTCTCACTAAAGTGGGGGCCAAATTTATTGTAATAAAATGTCTCTCTTTACATTTTCACACTTGTTTGGGCCCTCCCTACTAAAATTTGGCTTCTTTGTGCCTTAATTGGTCCTATTTTTCATCCACAAGCCTTATTAAATACATTTTTTTTAGGATAATCCTAACACATCATAAAAGACAAATCATAATTCAATGTTTGAAGTTGTGTGTTCCAGATCTAGTTATTTGGGACTCATACACCACCTTGGGCATATGGATCAGGTCTATGGGTCCCACCTAGCTCTCGAAGCTTGATTTTAAACATTGCATTGATCTTAACATTTCTAGGAGTTTGTGTCTCGTGTTTAAGACAATAGGACTCATATGCCCCAACTGGCATATGAGTCTCGCTTTAACTAAAGACCTGTTTCAAATCAAATCTTTGGTGATATTTTATTATCCTATATCTGATGTTGTCTTATAGTGTTGTAATTTCAAGAAATTTGGCATAAATAAGTATAAATACAAGGTTATTTCACATAATTTCACCTAATATTTTCAAGAGAGCATTCCTAAGGCAAGTTTATGAGATCAAGAACATTTGAGAGAAAGTTGTCAATAATTTAGAGCAACATTCAAGATTCAAGCATCATGTTAAAGTCTTCATACATCATGTGTTTTTTTGAGCTAACATTTGTGATGTAGGTTTCCATGATTCAAACAAGCATTTAAAGACATTATCTCATATAACGATCAAGAGTCAAGATCCACATCCATTGGAGCCATTTCACACAAGTTTGCAGGCTTTATTTCAAGGGTTTGGTGAGTTGTAACATTGTATATTTTTCATTCATCATTCCTTCATGTTTTTTATATTTCATTTCAAATTTTAATTACCAAAACTGTGTTTGACCAAGGAAAACCCCTATTCCCTAACACAACATTTTTCCCTCTTCATGTGTGATTCTAGATCTAGGTGAATTGGATCTTGAAGATAATTTGAACATAAAAGTTGCAAGATTGAATAAAGTTGTCAAAGATCTCAAGAAGTTGTCATCTTCAAAGAAACTCACCCACAGGTCAGAATTCAGATTTTTTAAAGTTGAAGATTGGACAAGACAAAATCTACAGAAGATCACCAGAGGCTACAAAAGTTTCAATCAACCCTAATATTGGGACTAAATCATCCCTCTAGGTGTATGTGTCCCAGTATACCTATTTCCACCAATTTTCTAT
Organism: Sequoiadendron giganteum; assembly: GCA_007115665.2. Classification (NCBI taxonomy): domain Eukaryota; kingdom Viridiplantae; phylum Streptophyta; class Pinopsida; order Cupressales; family Cupressaceae; genus Sequoiadendron; species Sequoiadendron giganteum. The sequence continues at coordinate 50,724,796 of CM021103.1, read as the reverse complement.
AGAACCTGATTTGTCATCTGAAGATTCCAGATTTTGCCCAGATTCTAGTAGCATGACTAAATCACTCAGCCTAGCATATGAGTCCTAGTGCACTTCAGAAAGAAGAACTTCAGAGTTGTAGATCTTGCTTGAATTCCATCAATTTACCAGGTTCCTTTTCACTTGGTTTAATATTTTAAGTTTCTAGGTTTTGGTGGATAGAGTTTGCATTCCTCATTTGAAGCTTCATTTTAATGGTGAACCCCCCATTTAATCACGCCCAATCAAACCCACCCTTGTGTGTCCCTCCCTCAATTGAGTCACTTGTTTGAGGGATCTTGGTTTCATAATGAGCCATGAGTGAAATAGGTCCTAACCCCTTGGTTCCATCTCCCAAAAGGTGGAACCCCTATTTTCTTGTGTTCACTTGACAACCATTTTCTTTCACTGATGTGATTTCACCTAGGCATGCCAAACAGTATTTTATATTTGAACATGCATTCCCATCAGGCTCAAATTGCATAAGATGATTGTTATCTTCAAATATTTTTGTGACCTTGTATTTGACATGTATCATCATGAGAACCAGCCATGTCTTTTTCCTTGTTAGTGCATGCATGATGTAATAAATTTGCGTGATAAAGAATATTTCCTAAAGATCGATGCTCAAGGGATAAACAAATTTTTATATTAATACTATCATTAATTTCGCCATCTTCACATCTTGACTACATGTGCACTAGACTAGAGATATTTTTTTCCTCACCTTCACATTTTTCAATTTCTTGATCACAACACATTTCTTCAATAACCAATTCCTTTGTAGGATAAAATTTTACCTTCATATTTTTATCTTCTTCAAGTGTAAATGATACAATATCACATGATTCTATTTATTTGATATGAAATCTCCTTTGGATGTATGATTTACCCCTAATATAGATTCAAGGCTATGAAAAAGAAAATAGGAAGCTCTTTCATTACATAGAAAGCCACTGCCTAAAGTGTCAACACAATAATTAAAAGTGAAGGTTTTATTGAGTTGAAACATTTTTTGAACTCATTGGATTGATCCAAAATCATACTTCACTTAATCAATTGTTAAAACTAGCTTTCAATAGTCATTCTTACATATGAAAATTTTAAACCTCCTATTGTACCATCCCCACAACTAATTTTTCTTCCATCCATATTACTATCATTTTCAAAATGTAGGACTATCTCATGGGTATTTTCTTTAGAAACCATATGATCATTTTCTAGAAATGGTAGTTTAATTTCAGTGGTTAGTGATTGCACAAAATATTAAATGAATAAGTTCATACCTTCAATTTCATAAATGAGGCTTTCCTCTTTCTCCTTAGTGATCAGTGATGAATCGTCTGAAGCATCCAGACACCAACTAGCGATGAAAATTTCATGAGACTTCTTGCACCATTATTCTTCATCCTTCTTTTCTTGCTCAGGTTGCATGTCTTCCAAAATGACGTTTGTTATCTCTTCTTCATGTTCTTTGTTTTCAATTAATTCTACAACATCTATTGTAGTCTTTCCATGACTTTAATATATTTCAATAATTCCATCTAGAAAAAATTATTCATCAATATATATTCCATAATATTTTTTATTCTAACCACTTCTTCTTGATGATTTTTTTGGCATACATTGTCAGGATAAGATATACCAACTTTATCTTCTTTGGAACATGTATTTTTTTATGAACCACTTTTAACACTTTGATTGTAATGTGTTTTGTCAAATGGATGTTCATCTTTAGGAAAAAAATATCCTCTATATTGTTTTCCTCATTATACAAATAAACCATTTCAACAATTGGTTCCAACTGAGAAACAAGAGTTTCAAAAAAATAAGTCTCCTCATATTTTGGTTCAATATTTTGCAACTTTTGAAGCAAAGAAGGATGAACCTTGCCAAGAGCAAGTTGCATGTCACTATAGAAGCTTTTCAAGAAATATTTTTTCTTAGAATCATCAATCATTTGATTTTGTTGAGTAATAGATACGAAATAATGATCATTTACCTCATCATTGTTGTTGATTACCGATTTAGGTGAATGATATATCACCATAGAATATTCTATATCTTTGGATGTACAACTTATTTCCATTAAGGGTTCATGATCACGAGCAAGAAATCATTTTTCTTCTCCATCTTTTACTTCAATATTTCACAAAGTTTGAGACAAAGAAGGATGAATCTTATTGGAAGCAAACTGCATGCCACCATATAAGCTCCTCAAGAATTATTATTTTTTGGATTCATCAAGAATATGCCTTTCTTGATATAAGTATATAGAAATAGAATAATCTTCATCATCATTGTCACTGTCACTTTTTGATTCAAGCAATTGTGATTTAATCCTCTAAATTCCTTTGTACCAAACCATTATTCGAGGTTTAACTTCCAAATAGATTCACCAACCTTCATTTGAAGGAAGGAACCTTTACATTTCCAAGGAATAAAATGCACCAGCACTTCGCTCCCTAGTAGATTCACCAAAAATTTGTTGGCAAATGTATTTGATACTGTGATTTTATCTATAAGAGTGACCTTATTTTCCCAAAGAATGACCTTATTTTCCCAATGAGCAATGATAATTGTTTCAATAGTTTGAGAGATTGCTATGGAATAATTATCTTCCTCTACATCTGACAGGGGTAACTCTCTTGTATGATGGGTTTTTTATGTTTTTTGTCTATTTTTAACTTGAAAGTACCAAAAAGGTGAAAAAAGGAGAAGTAAAGAAAGTGAGCATCAAAAACCCTCGTGGTAAGACATACAAATACAAATAAGGACTTCATAGAATATGAAAAACTAAAAGGCGGTTTTAACATAGAGCAATTTTTAATATGCAACAATAATGAAATAAGTATAATAAATCTCAGCATACAAGGAGATAGTTGATTTGAAAAACATATTTAAACCAAGATACCAAGATATGAGTTTTTTTGCTTACATAAATTCCATATATTACTGTAGACACTTAAAAATTTATTGAATGATACTACACACTTGAATTTGATCACTAACATAATTTCATCTTAAATTTAACCTTCTTTTCACCGATTTGTTTAAATTAGACTAGCTATTTAATTAAATGTATAGTTTCGTCTATTAATCTAATTGATTTAATTAGGTTAATTCATATCCTCCCACACTAACATTTCACCTTGTTTAATTAAAGAGTGAAAATTATTTATTTAACACTAATTTCCTCTTATTTAATTAAATAACCCTAAACTATTTAATTAAATATCATATAGGTATGTGTAAGATCATCATGGAAAAAACAGACCCTTAAGTGGCAATAAAATTCAGAAAATCAGAGTTAGGCAACTTGACGTAAAAATTTGAATAAATTATTTATATTATTTCAAAAATATGTAAGAATAGAATCTGCAGCAAATTTAATGTAGTTTCTAAACTACTAGTTTTTTTTTTTAAATCAATTTGGTGAAAATTTGAAATTTCAATGTAGTAGTACTTAAATTTGAGGGGAAAAATAAGAAGTAGGTGTTTGTTTGACCACCCAAACCACAATAAAATGATAATATTTTTCTATAATATTTTATATATAATTAGGGGACTCATATCTCGATGTGATGCATATTTTTTTATAATGTTTTTCCAAGTAAATAATTAATTATGAATTTTTTATTACAAATTTTAAAAAATATAAAAACTCATATGTCTAACCACCTTAACTTGGTCAAAAATTCATAAAATTCAATTTTATTTTTTTAATCCTATAGTATGCAAAGCATAGAATGTGACGCATGTTCTAGATTCAAAAAATGTGATACTGTTTGAAATCTATAGATGTTTTTCAATCAGCTTATTAATCAAGATTTTAGTCATAATTCAAATAGAAAATGAATAATATTTATTTATTAAATTCAAAGTAAAGCATAGTTTATATTGGTGGAAATCTAAGAATTTCCTTTAAAAACCTTTTTCGTTTCATCAATTTTGGGTAAACAAAAATTCGTCAGCCACATGGGCCATCATATCACTTAGATATCGCCACTTTTTGGCCCATCATGATCTTGCACATACCCATATTTGCATCCCCTTTTCATTAAATAAATCAATAATTTAATGAATATCCTCACATTCCTCATCTTGCATATTAAAATTTAGTTTTAATTACTAAATTGCTAATTTCCCCTCTCATCCACTTGCTCTCCTATTTTGGCTCCAGAAAAGGAATCGTTGTTTTCAAACAAACTTTCAAATTTGTTACAAAGTGTGTTTGTTTGAATCATTCTCATCCATTGATCTTTCCTTGATCCATGTTTCCCCCTTCATTCAATATTGACCATTGATAGATCAAATCAATCTAAGTCATTGATTTTTCATTTTCTCTCATATAAATACTATAAAATGATGACCTATTACAGTTCTGTTGTTATCTGCTAAATGAAGGCATTAATTTTATGTTCATTTCATACTATAAATTTTTCACTAACTTTATTTTCCTTCTTGAGGCTATTTGGCTAATGGTGCAAATGCAATGGTTGTCAGAACTACTTTCACAATGTGTACAGTACAAATCAAATCATCTTCATATGTTAAAATTAATACATTGTTCTTTACAGAGCTTCTGAATTATATAGTAAATATTTCCTCGCATCTTCCTGCCATTTCACTAGTTATTATGCTTTGCAAAAATACCAATTATATTGGTTCGTGTACTCTAAAGACAAAATGTCAAAATCTAATGGATTGGTACCTAAACTTAATACATTGTTCTTTACAGAGCTTATGCATTATACAGTGAATATTTCGTCAAAATTTTATGCCATTATACTGGTTATTGTGCTTTGCGAAAATACCATGTGCTACTTTGAGATAATGACTTGTAGTTCAAAATCATATTTTGTTAATTAAAATGAAATGACAATAAAATATAAATACAAAACTTCATTTATTTAAAAAACATTGACACTTCATATTTTACAATTTCTATCTTTCAAATAGAATACCATAAATTTAATATATTGCTCTCCATAAATCTTCAGCATACCCATTCCACACAAAGGTGTGATTTCTAATAGTATTGAAAGGACATGTTAACACCCACATAAGAAAGAGAGCTAACTAAATATTGTCACTCTAGTAATTAATAAATCATATAGATCAAATGGTTTATATTTTGTCACTATAGTTTATATAATATTAGCATATAGATCAAATTTTTGTTTTTTGGTAAAAAAAAATCGGCAACCACATGGGCCATCATATCACTTAGATATCACCACTTTTTGGCCCATCATGATCCTACACATACCCATATTTGCATCCCCTTTTCGTTAAATAAATCAATAATTTAATAAATATCCTCACATTCCTCATCTTGCACATTAAAATTTATTTTTAATTACTAAATTGCTAATTTCCCCTCCCATCCACTTGCTCTCCTATTTTGGCTCCAAAAAGGGAATGCTTGTTTTCAAACAAACTTTCAAATTTTTTACAAAGTGTGTTTGTTCGAATCATTCTCATCCATTGATCTTTCCTTGATCCATGTTTCCTCCTTCATTCAATATTGACCATTGATAGATCAAATCGATCTAAGTCCTTGATTTTTCATTTGCTCTCATATAAATACTTCATCATTTGGAGAGGAATGGATCCACCTTTTCAGACAAAATTTATGTTGTTGAAATTCATACTCACTTGCATCCATATTTAGCATTTTTTAGAATTTTAATTAAATCTTTATCCATATTAGCTTAAGCATCCATTAATGGCTTCCATGTTAGCTTAGTTTGCATCCATTTTAGCATAAGTTCACATCTATGTCATGCATCTTTGAACCTTTTTTTTTATATAGCATAGATTACATCCATCTGCATCAAACATTTTAGCATTTAGAACTCATCTTCATCACATTAAACTAGTTTTATATCATGTTTCCTTCATCTTTCATTGATTTTTTTCAATAGAATCAATTGGAACAAGCTCATATTACCCAAAGGATTGGGAAAGGGTGTCATTCCACATCAATGTGACACCCCTCCACCAATAGGATAAAATTTGAGGTTTTAGAATAGGTTTCCCGTCTATTTTCATATTGATTTGACTTCATGTTAGTTTGATGGGTTCTTGTTCTTTGAAATTTTGAATATCTTATTGGAATCATTACTTAGGGGATTAAATAGGGTTCATTTGGATCTATTGTATTTATTTCACACTATGACTTTGGTCACATTTTTCTACTAAGGGGCAATACTAATTGAATCTGATGAATTTCTCTTTAGATTCTTGTGTTCTCGATCTTACAGGTACGACACTTTTGGAGGCTATAGTAACGCCTTTGTCAAACATCGCCATATAGCGACACCTTTACATAAATTTCATTGATGCCTATTTAAATCCAATGACGCCTATTAAAAATAGCGATGCTAATACTTTTTGAACTATCACAAATTTGAAAATAGCGACACCTTTGTCATCTTTGTTTTGTTGCAGAGCAATGCCTTTTCTCACTAGAGTGACGCTTTTGGGAATTATAGCAACACCTTCATGAATAGTGATGCTCTTTTAGTGTTAAACAAAATAGAGAGATAATTTTTTCATGTGCTTTAAATTTTTAACTTCATTTTCTCTATTACATCTTACTGACATCTGGTTTTTATTTTTTCGGCAAACTAGTTTTGCATATTTGAAAACATTTAAAGTAAAGGAGCATACTATTGTTCGTCCATACATTGTAACAATTGTTTCTACACTTATAGTACAATTCTAACCCATTATATGTTTCTTTGCTTTATTTTTTAGACCAACTAAACTTCCTATAGAATAGAAAATTATCACTAAAGATTTTAGGACCTACAGCAACAAGTCTTTCTATACTCCACATTCAAGAATAAATCCTTGAGATTTAAATGCAAAGGAGATTGAAATCTAACAAATGGAATGTTCTAAGTGGATTGAGAAATAAGAAATTAGGGGTTCACCACCAAGTTTGGACTTGGAAAAGATGTTGGAAAACACACTGTGAAATGCAAAATGACCTAGAAAGGCAAATGAAATAAAACTGAAAGTTGTAAAACTGAAAATGTGCACCTAGAAACTTGTCGAGACTTGTATGGAGATTGGAAATGTTATTGATTCTAAAATTTTGGCCCACTGGGACTCATTCACCACTCTAGGTGAATCAATCCTTGATCAAGGTTTCTACTTAGGAACGGGTCTCTCGAAAAAGGGTATCCAAAAATGTCGAAATCTCAAAATTGACCAAAAATGGGACTCATCCGCCACTTGTGGTCAATGAGTCCAATTTTGATTTTTTGGAAATTCAAAATTCTGATCTAGTCCTCTCATTTTTCTCTTTTTGTTCCTCCAAGTGTTTGGATTTGAAACCCTGATTTTCGAGATTGTAAGTGACTTTTTGTGAAAATTTTAATTTTTCCAATGGGGAGACAACTCCAACAATTTTTTAATCTAATCTTCAATGATCTCCAAGCCTTAAAATTACCTAGATCTTGAATGATGTCTTGTAGATGATTCTTTATAAATCTGCAACTTAAGACGAAATGGCCATGAAGGATGTAGATCTTGAACTTTGACAATAAGAATAGAACAATTCTTGGTCTTAGATCTTCAATGCTACATCACAACACTAGCTCACTAACATGATTTATGCTTGATATGCTTGACATGATGGTGGATCTTGAATTGTTGTAATAATTGATGCAGAAATCTTGCCCTTGAATGATCTTGAAAGCTATCTTGATGACCTTAGAACGCTTAACTCTTGAATGCTTGACTTGATTACATGAAAGTATAATGTTTCTTGGATTTCTTAGGATTATTAGAGATTAAATTATGATTTGGAAGCTTGTTTATATAGGCAAGACACTCACATGAACATTAATTTGATCCCCAAGGCCGACATTGAAACTTTTTGAACTTAAAACCCAATTTTTCCCACTCAAACCTCAAAAATAGCTCAAATGGGACTCATTCACCATCTTGTAGAAACGCGTCCCACCTAGATAGGAATCATTCACCCAAAGTGGCGAATGGGTCCCAAAGGGGCTATTTCGAGGGCTAAATTATTGGGGAGTGAATAATTTAAGCTTTAATGTTGATATTGTCAAGTTTTTGACCAAAATAATCCTTGGGATGCACAATATGTGGTCATAGGGGATTATTAATGATGATATAAAGGTTATAAATTCAATAGGGCCCAAAATTCAATGTGAAAGTGTAAATTAATACACTTTACACTACTAAATTAAGGCAAATTTGAATCTATTTATCTTAGAAGGGCCCTAAATCCCATGTGAATGTGTAAAACACATTAGAACATTAGATTAGGTCCACCTTAGTTTACAACCCTCCCAAATTTAATTTTAAGATGCAAATAAATACATTTTACAACATTAAATTAGGGTAGAGTTAACTGAATTTAGCTTAAAATGATCCCAAGACCTAATGTGGATGTGTAAAACACCTCACAACACTAGATCAAGCCGACATTAAGTCCAAATCCGCAAGGAGGAGCTAAATGAGCGTGAAAAATCCTAAGGACCCTTTTTTTTATGTTACACTTATATTGGGTTTAAAATTAACTTTAAAAGTTGGTTAAAATTGGACCCACATAAACTCATTTTGCAATATTGGTTTAAAATTGAACAAAACAATCAAACACTTCCATTGGTGCTTAAAATGAAGTTATTTTGATTTATGGGATTAAAATTAATGGGTGATTTCTTTGCTTGTGTATACTTGTGCATATTCACTCCCCTTGTGCTTCATGCGATCTTGGGTGAAGACAAATACTCAAGTATTCTATGTTTAGAAATCTAGGTGTCTATCCTCTCCCCTCGCACCTTTTAACGATCTTGGGTGACGAAAACTCATCTTGAGTTTTGTTAGAAACAAAATTTTCAATTAAAATCCTAAGCCTTTTTATCCATTTAAGCCCTCGCATTTTCTAAATTGTCTCATAAAAATTCATCTTAATACTATCAAAAATACTCAAACATACTATACCTTATACCACCGCTATATTCATCTCTTTTTATGTCACTTACCACTTTACCGTGGCCTCCCACAATGGGCTCGCGATATGACGGTCGTGGTTAAAGTGTGGGCATAAAACATTAATGGCCACACCGCGTGCGGTCGATTCATTGACCGCGGTATCGCACTGGCAGTGAGATACTGGTGCAGCAGATAGCGAGGATGAGCGACAAGGAAACAATCTAGAGGCATACCGCGGTACCGCTCGCGGTTAGAATGCAGACTGCGGTAGCATGGTGAACGGGTAATGGTTAGTGAAGATGGTCATTGTAGTGAACAGTGAGCAACCGAAGGCAAGGGAAGATAACGATGAAGTGACAATCAAATTCAATGACCATGATACAGTGAGAGGTGGAAATAAAGGTTGTGGTACCGCAGTAAGGAGTGGAGACTGAGCAAGGAAAGTATTAAGGGAAAATCAAAAGTTGAACTATATTGAAATATTTAATTTGCCTGGGCCCAAACATGTTGTAAGGGTCTAGAAAACTCTTATGGTTAAAACCTACTTTTTTGAGTACCAACAGTTTGGCGACTCCGCTAGAGAACCATAATCTCAAAGGAATGGCGATAGTGGTTAAAGTGCGGGCATAAAACATTAATGGCCACACCGCGTGCGGTCAATTCATTGACCGCGGTATCACACTGGCAATGAGATACTGGTGCAACAGACAGCGAGGATGAGCGACAAGGAAACAATCTAGAGGCATACTGCGGTACCGCTCGCGGTTAGAATGAAGACTGCGGTAGCATGGTGAACGGGTAATGGTTAGTGAAGATGGTCATTGTAGTGAACAGTGAGCAACCGGAGGCAAGGGAAGATAATGATGAAGTGACAATCAAATTCAATGACCATGATACAGTGAGAGGTGGAAATAAAGGTTGTGGTACCGCGGTAAGGAGTGGAGACTGAGCAAGGAAAGTATTAAGGGAAAATCAAAAGTTGAACTATATTGAAATATTTAATTTGCCTGGGCCCAAACATGTTGTAAGGGTCTAGAAAACTCTTATGGTTAAAACCTACATTTTTGAGTACCAACAGTTTGGCGACTCCACTAGAGAACCATAATCTCAAATAATCCTTTGTCATAGAGTCAATATTTTGTAGAAGACTTCGTTGGGAACAAGGAATTGTAGATTTTCTCACTTTTGGAAAGTGAGTGGCGACTCTAAATGAACAATTCCATTGAAACTGATAAAGTTAAGTATCTATCTGAAAGGAATCTTCCTAGAGTTTAGACCATCATAGTTGCTCCCAAAATGCAAGGAAGAAGGTCTTTATACAAACATGGTGATGGTCCTAATGGAAAAAATAAATGGACAGAGAAGAATGATAGAGGTAAGAAGGTGACTGATGACACGAGACCATCAAACAAAAATAAAACATCAAAGGCATCACTGGAGACACACAATTCATATGGTACACTAGCAAATGAAGAAAGCCCTTCCAAGGAACCTCATACTCCTGAGGAATAGAGGAATCCCTTTTATAAACCAGACCCAGAGAAAGTTAAGGAATTCATAGTTGAATGTGAAGCTAAAAGAGAAAGAAGACAACATGAATATGATCAAAAAATGGCATTTCTTGAAGAGAATCAGGATGGACTTGGCTATGAAGTAGCCTCTGAGGATAACTATTAACATATGGCTCGAGATGAAATAAATGCAAGACTGGAATATGAGAAACAAGAAGTGGAGAAAACAAGAATAGAATATGAGCAGATGCTCCAAGCAATCAGACAACTTGAAGAGTTGAAATTAAAAAAAGCTCAGATCAATACTCAAATGGCTAATTTGCAAAAGTATGTGCCACCTCATAGGCAAGGGAACAATAATGCAGGCCCATCAAATGCCCCACTGGCCAACCAAAATCAACCAAGAAATCAAGGTAGGTATCAAAATGTCCCACCACAAAATCAAGGCGTTTAGCGACCTCCTCATTAGCAGTGTGTACCCCCACAAGGTCAGTAGTATGTGGAAAATAATAATCCATTGTACCAACGTCAGTATTACCAAAATCCTCCTCCACAATATGCAATCATGATCAAGCAATTTGACTTAGCTGGATTTTAAATATGTCCTTATCCTATGGACAACAGTTGGAGAAGTTTGGTTCCAAAATTCGCAGGAAGTAATGCAGTTGCAGCTAATGAACATTTAAGGATTTTTAATGTTTTTTTGCAAAATTTGGATATGCAATATGAAGATGTGTAGATGAGGTTGTTTATGATGTCACTAATTGAAGATGCCAGAGATCGGTTCAATAGTTTCCCAACATCTTCTATTAATTCTATTCATGTGTTTTATGAATAATTTTTTGAGTAGTACGGGAATCAATATGCACCAGAATTTGCATTGCATGAATTGGTGACTATTCAGAAGCAGCAAAACAAGTCATCTTATGACTTCAACCAAATTTTTTCTACGTTGCATTGTAAGATACCTCCTGGATCGAAATTAGTTGACCTTGCTGCATTAACCGTTTATTTTTAAGAGTTTGATCCTAAGACAAGATATGAGCTTAGGAATAGAGGTCCTAGAAATTTGGTTGAAGCTCAAAGGATAACGCTTACCATTGAAAATAACAGGAAGGTTGCAGGAATGATGGTCAAGAGGGATAACCCTAGGGTTCCCCAATATGCCCCTCCAATAAAACAAGAAAGCACATATGGGAATGAAAGGCCAAGACTGCATGACACACCTTATAATAAAAATTGAAGAAATGGAAATCCAATGATGGATAATAGGCCAATAAATAAAGAGATGCTTGATCCTTTGAAGAAGAGAGGGACATACATGGTTGATAACAATCCTTGGTGTTCAGTATGTGACATGCCACATTCTTCAGAACATTGTGTTGTAGCCCAATCAGTGTCAGGAAAATACATGGTAAAAAACAATAATGAAGAAAACAATAACATTTATTTGACTTCTCATATTATTCACTCACCAAAGCAGGGATATTCATCTTCAGAAGAGGGAGGCTATGAATATGATGTTGATCATCAGAAATATAATGTTCACATGGTAGAGCAACATATTTTTTCTGATTATGAAGAAAATGATGATGAACAAGCTCCTCCTACCACATGATATTAGCCTAATAGGGGAAATATGAGGAGACCAATTGATGAAGAAATTAGAATATTGACTATTGCAGCAATTGAGTTGGCTAAAAGCAAGTATCGGCTGAGGAATAGAACAGTGAATGAGAATGAAGGTGTTCCAAGAGGAATACTCTTCAAAGATAAAAAGATGTCCCATGAAATATCAAAACAGATAAATGATGAGTGCCTTGATAAAACAGAATAGAAGTATGTCCCCAAAGAGGAAAATAAAGAATTCCCCAAAGACAAACAAAAGATAGATCAGACATCGAAAAGGGAGAAAGAAGAGAGCAAAGGTGAACCAACGGAGCAAAAGAAGGTGATAAGAGCTAAAGGTGCATCTTTTGATTTTGTGCAAGCTTTATCTCAGGTAAAAATATATGTCCCATTACTTGAGATGATGAAGATTAAAGATTATAGGGAAAGTGCTATTCAATTAATGTCTGGTGGGAGGAATCAAGTTGTAAATTTTGAACAAAATGAGAGTACTGCAATTGCTGATAAGAAAGGAAAGATAAAAGTTTCAGAAATTGGCCTAAATGATGCATTGATGAATACACCACAAATTGATCCATTTTTTACTACCCTACTCATAAATGGTAAATTGGTAAGAAATTGCATGATAGATTCATGCACTTCAATGAATATTATGCCAGTAAGGGTAATGAAACAGTTTGGTATGTGGATAGATATTGAGGGTGGTAAATGTTATGTCATGGATAGTAGGCATGTCCCAGTGGTGGGGATTATGAAGGATGTAGAAGTAAAATTGGTAGCCTACCCACAGGCAACCTATATATTGATATAACTGTGATTGATACACCCCCTCAATTTGGAATGCTTTTATCAAAACAATGAACTGCAGCAGTTGGAGGTAATGTGCAGTTTGATTTATCATATGCCACAATAACCATTAGTGGTGAAGAAGTAAAATTGCATAGAGAACCAAGGGTGAATCAGATAGTCGAGTGTGTTCCTCAAGAACAACTTAATTTCTTTTGTGATGTGGATTTAGGGAGTTTCAGAGTAGAATTATCTCAGCCATAACTAGTGAATACTAATCCAATTGATAAGCTTGTCTCCAGAAATCAGGAGGATGTGTGAAAGATGTACTTTGATGGGACATGCAATCGGGAAGGTAATGGAGTTGGGGTAGTTTTCATATCACCTAAAGGTACAAAATTTAAATATTCATTTTTGTTGTCCTTTGAATATACAAATAATGTGGTTGAGTATGAAGCCTTGTTGATTAGTTTGAACATGGTTGTCAAACATAAGATTAAGTTGTTGTCTATCTTGGGAGATTTTGAGTTAGTTGTGTCACAAGTTAGATCAAAGTATGTTGCAAAGAATACGAGGCTGAAACAATATAGAAATGTTGTGTGGGATACAATGGAGCTATTTGATGCATTTTCCATTGATTGGATAGATAGATCTAAAAATTTGATGACTGATTTCTTGGCTAATGTAGCCTTGAATAAAGATGATATCACTTTGGCAGGAGTGTCTCAGGTTGAATTTAAAACAAGGCCAACAATCTTTGACGACACATATAATTGGAAAGTTTTTGATGATGATACTGACCTTTTGGAATTTCTTTATTGTATAGATCAGTATGAGGCATAGGAGATAAATTTCAATGCTTTTGTGGAAGAATTTTATAGGAAAAAGACCATATTTGGGAAGCAATTTTTGCAGCTTAAGAATAATAAGCTTCCCAAAGGACTTGTGGCATTGGAAAGAGTGTATGATGGGAGTGATCGATCTCTCATGAAGCAAACACTTGTTAAGAAGGGAGATATTGAAGAAATAAATATGGGAATTAGAGCCAAAAGGGGTTTATGTTGGGAAGAAAATAAGCCCAACCATCAGAAGAATGTTGATTACATTACTGAGAAAATACAAGCATGTGTTTGCTTTGTCTTATGAGGATTTGAAGGCATATAGAGAAGATCTTTCTCAGCATGAGATTCCACTTAAGCCAGACACAAAGCCATTCACATAGAAGCAGAGGCCTATCAACCCAACTCTGGAATCTAAGATGCAAGAGGAGCTAGCAAAGCTTAGGGATGGAGATATTATAAAACCTTTTACGAATTCTACATGGGTTTCGAATTTGGTTCCAATCAGAAAGAAAAATGGGGACATAAGACTGTGTAGATTTTAGAAATCTGAATGTTGCTTCCCTAAAAGATAATTATCCTCTTCCAAATATGGAGGCAGTATTGTACAAAGTAACAGGGTGTGAGCTATTGTCAATGATGGATGGATTTTTTGGATATGACCAGGTCAAAGTCAAAGACTCTAAGCAATACAAGACAGCATTCACTACACCATGGGGAACCTATGTCTATATAAGAATGTCATTTGGTATCACAAATGCAGGAGCTACTTTTCAAAGGGCCATGGATGTGGTATTTGCAGATCTAATCAATGCTATAATGGTGGTATATCAAGATGAACTCACTGCTTATTCCAAAAGGGCAGATAATCATGTTGGTGACTTGGAGAAGATCTTCATCAAAGCTTTGGAATATGGTATAAGTCTTAATCCTAAAAAGTGTCATTTTGTTGTCACAGAGAGTAAACTTTTGGGGCATATTGTGTCAAAAGATGGGATTAGGATAGATCCTAAAAGGGTAGATGCCATAGATAAAATTCTCATTCCCAAAACTGTCAAAGCAATCCAATTATTCTTTGGCCAAATTAATTTTGTTAGGAGGTTTGTGTCCAATTTTGCTAAGATTGTTAAACCTATATCTAAGATGTTGAAAAAAGGAGAAAAATTGGATTGGACTACTAAATCTATGGATGCCTTCATATCTATAAAGAGAGCTATCAAAGAAGCCCCTATCCTAAAGTCCTCTGATTTTACTAAGCCATTTCAGATTTTTTCTTTTGCTTCATTCCATACCATAGTTGTTGTCATGTTACAAAAAAATGATGAAGGTCATGAGCAACATGTTTCTTTCTTCAGTAAATCTTTGCAGGGGTCAGAATTGAAGTATGATATTATGGAAAAACAGGCTTATGCACTAGTCAAAGTAGCAAAGGCTTTCAAACCTTGCCTTGTTGGAGCTGAGGTGATTGCTTATGTACCACATGCAGCTGTGAAAGATATCCTGGTGTAGACAGAAGTGACAGGAAAGAAATGTAGATGGATTAATAAAATCCAAGAGTTCAATATGGAGGTTCAGATTACCAAATTGGTAAGAGGTCAAGGTCTGGCCAGGCTGATGGCAGAAACAAATATTGAAGCAAACCAAATATGCAGTGTAGAAGGTAAAGAAGATATAATAACAAGTATTGAGCATACTCCATGGTATAGAAATGTGATACATTATCTGAAACACATGAAGTGCCCTGAAGGGCTGAATGATAATCAAAGGAGAAATTTGAAGTTACATGCTTCTAAATATGTTTTCTTATAAGGGGACCTATTCTGGAAGAATAGGGATGGTATATTGTTGTTGTGTTTAGATGAATCCTGGGAAAAGTATGTCTTGAGAGAAATTCATGAAGGAGTATGTGGAGGTCATTATTCTGCTAAGAATACTACACACAAGATTCTCAGGGCTGGTTATTATTGGCCTAGGGTGTTCAATGATTCTTTTGCATATGCTAGGAAGTATGAGGCTTGTCAGAAATTTTCAGGAAAGTTGAAGTATCAGGGAGCATTACCACTTAGACCTTTGAAGGTAGAAGCACCTTTTCACCAATGGGGAGTTGATTTCATTGGAGAAATATAGGAAATATCAAGTGGAGGACATAGGTGGATACTAGTGGCCACAGATTATTTTACTAAGTGGGTGGAGGTTGTTCCAGCTAAGCAAGCAACGAGCAAAGTGGTGATAAATTTTCTGATGGAGAATGTTATAACCAGATTTGGCACCCCAGTCAGGTTGATTGCAGATAATGGAATGTGTTTTAGATCAGATGAATTTAAATATTTTTGTAAAACATATGGCATTAATATTTCCTATTCTGCCCCATATCATCCACAAGCAAACGACCAGGCAGAGTCAAGTAATAAAAATCTTTTAAAGATAGTAAGGAGGATGTTGGATACAAACAAAAGGACATGGGATTTGAAGTTAAGATTGGTTGTATGGGCAGATAAGATTACAATGAAAAGGGAAACTAGAAAATATCCATTTGAGTTGGTATATGGGACACAGGCTAGGATGCCATTGCAGAATCTCTTGCCAATCTATAACTTTATTTTGAAAGAAGATATGGATATTTCTGATCCAATGGAGGAAAGAATCGAGCAGCTTGCAAAGCTTGATGAGGTGAGAAGGTGAGAAGAGTGGCTTAGAAGAAGAATGTGAAAATGTAGTCACAAATGAAGTACCTTTTTGATAAAAAGGCCAAGGAGAGAAAGTTTGAACAAGATGATTTGGTGTTGATGTGGAATGCTCGGTGTCAGGAGAAAGGGAGCCATGGCAAGTTTGAAGCTTTATGGCTTGGCCCTTTTGTGATAATTGGTAAAGGAGGTGAAAACTCTTATTTCCTATAGAATATGTCCAGAGAGGAGCAGGAGTTTCTTGTACATGGGCAATTCCTGAAACTTTTTTTCTCCTGAGGATCAATAGAAGATTAAGGATTGCCAACGCATGGACAATTCTTAGCAATGCCTCTTTAAATATTATTTTCCATGCACAGTAGTTTTAGGAATCTTTGAAGGGTCTGGGTTTGCCAGTACATGGAAATTCTCAAGAGTCCCCTTTCTTAAGGCATTGCTTTCCTTTCCATGTACAGTAGTTTAGGATCATTTTTCATTCTCCATTTGCTCCATTTTCATATCCTTCACCTTTTCATTCCCTCCATTTGCTTTCATTTTCACTCATGTCTTAGTCTGCTCTCCCAATTGCATTCTGGATTCTTGCAGTGATTGGACAACCACTCATCCCCAACAGGAGCCATTATTAGAACCAAAATTTTCAATTAAAATCCTAATCCTTTTTATCCATTCAAACCCTCGCATTTTCTTATCTGTCTCATAAAAATTCATCTTAATCCTATCAAAAATACTCAAACATACTATACCTTATACCGTCGCTATATTCATCTCTTTTTATGTCACTTCTTTACTGCGACCTCCCACAATGGGCTTGCGGTATGGTACTAGCGGTTAAGGTGCAGGCATAAAATGTTAAGTGCCACACCACGTGCGGTCAATTCATTGACCGCGGTATCGCGGTGGTGATGAGATTACCGATGCAGCTGACAGCGAGGATGAGCGACAAGGAAATAGTCTGGAGGCATATTGCGGTACCGCATGCGATTAGAATGCAGATCGCGGTAGCATGGTGAACGAGTAACGATTAGTGAATACATTCACTGCAATACCATTGATAGTCAAGTCAGAGACCACGGTGACTATGGTGAATAGTGAGCAACCAGCGACAGGGGAAGATAACGACAAAGTGACAGTCAAAGTCAATGACCGTGATACTGTGGGAGGTGGAAATAAAGGTCGTGGTAGCACGGTAAGGAGTGGAGACTAAGTGGGGAAAGTATTAAGGGAAAATAAAAATTTGAACTATATCGAAATATTTAATTTTTCGATAAGGCAACTTAATTAAATATTTCATTTCTATCAAAGAATGAAAAACGGTTGTGACGGGTAAAATGAAGGGTCGTAACTGTTGAACTGTGTTGTATAAATATTTCAAAAAAATCATCAATGGGGGTTCAGAAAGTGGGATTTTTTCTGAGACAATAGCAAAAATGGGATATAAACAATGAACAATCCTTCTTGAAACTGGGTGTAATGGAGTAAACATTCTCAAACTGATGCAATTTTTCCAAAGTTCGTTTGTTAAGATGACATAATTTGTAAATTTCCTATCTGGTTGTTTTCAGTTAGAATTTATTAAATCATTTAAATCAAGATAACAAGTGTATACCTGGTTTATCGTGGTGCAATTTTCACTTTGTGTGATTTGATTAATAGGTGTATGCAAACTCATAATTAAATTCCTTTAAGCAAGTCACAGTGATTTTAGAATTTTGGTTGGATGTTTAAAGAAGAATCTGGTAGGAAAATATTCAAAAATAATTTATGCATGCCATGAATTGAGTGAAATAATATGCCAGTCATAGAATTTCATACTTTAAATATGCTTAATAATTTGAATTAAGTTGGATAGAGAAACATGTTGAATTCCTTGTTATTTTTGACTCCATTTCCCAACAAATAGAAGGCACTGATCTATCATATCCCAAAGGATAGAATTCATTATAAACAATATATTCAAAACCTTTCAATTTGTAGTAGGAGTAGTTGTAGTATCTTTTGGTCTATCCATTCTCAATTGCCATTGTGGGTAGACTATTTAGCAGGAAATTCAGTTCAAATCTGCATGTTTCACATAGGTTCACCCGCCTAGGTCTAGAAGAACCTAAAGAGTAGAAGGTTTAATTAAGTAATTGGCCTTGTATGTTGTCCAAAAATGTTGTAAGGGCCTGCCAAACTCTTATGGTTAAAACTTGCATGTTTGAGTACCACAAAGTTTCTCATATTGTTTTCATTACCTTTAGAGGGCATGCCTCCCAATTTTTGAGAGGGAATGACCCAAGCGGTACTTTAATTTTGGTCCACTCTACAAATAATTATGGATATGACGAAAGTCATCAACCACCTGGTGTGGATGTTCTATACCGATGAAAGTCTCCCTCAATATCCATGAGATATGTAAAAATAATTTCTAATGGTTAGGAGACCTCTTAAATGAGTGAATCTCTGCATGTATAGACACCAAATTATCTTGAAACACTGGTTAAGAACCCTTGTTCAGTAGTGGCCAACCAAGTTTATTTCTGAAGTGTATTTTAAAGTAGAGCATGGAATAGCATTGTTCCAAGAAGTTACTTTCCATGTTCGATTTTTGGTTGAGGCAACAAAGAAAATAGGGAAGGGACTCTTTTTCTTGGCATGTCAAGATGGTACATTTCCTTGACATAGCCTATTTGTCCATTCTATATTTATGAATTAATCATCTCTTAGGCGGATGATGGTAAGCATACCAAGAAATACGTACCCATTTGAGCTAGGATTGTTATTTCTTGTGAGTCATGTTTGACACATTGCTTCGTTCCAAAACAACTTATACACATCAAAAAATTTATCAAATTTCAAACCCTTTGAATCAAGTATGGATACCTCTTGAAAATTTCTATTATTGTTTAATGTCCCTAAGCAAATGGAGGGAATGAAAAGGATCCTAAACTACTGTACATGGAAAAATATTTTTTCAACAATGGAACCTCTGAGAATGTCCATGTACTGGAAAACACAAATCCTCGAAAATTAGTGTGCATGGAAGTGAATGATTAAAGAGGTTTGTTAGGAATTGTCCATGCACCGGCAATCCCTAATCCTTTGTACTTGCTATGGTTTCAAAATTTAAACTATAAAGGATGGCCCCATGCCATGCAAAATAGAAACCTGTATTTTCCTCTGTCATAGACCTTCTTATGTTTTGAGCTCACCAGACCTTTTTTGAAATTGTCCATTCCACCTGTCCTGCAACATGCATTGTCATTAAAAGCCTTCAAAAAAGTGTTGTATTCAGCCTGATTCATATTCCTTTCACCACTCTGTATTTCATTAATCTCATTATCACATGGAAAATATTTATCACCCTCAACATACAAAGTGTTTTCACATTCAGCAAAACATTCATAGGCATGCTCACTGTCATATGTTGTTGAATGATCAGGCAGCTGTACTAGGGCCTACAAATCTAAATACTCCTTGTGGCAACCAGAAAATTCAATCTCATCAACATTCTCTAGAACAATCAAATCATAGCTATTCTCCATATCTTTCTTATTCTCAGTTGGCACTAACACACACTTTTGATTCATACAGTCATCCTCATACATACTTGAATCAACAAATGTTGGGAACTCATCATCAATTATATGTAAACCAATATCTTCCTCTTGCAGGCAAAAATTATTTAAATCACATACCTCCTTTTGGACACAAACAGACTTTTGATCAGCTTCAAATAAATCATCATCACTGTGATAGATGCACATGGGATCACATGAATTGTTACCTTCACTGTCAAAAAAAATGTAGGCTAGAGCCAAAACTTTGGACTCATCTTTAAGTGCACACTTTTGGTATTCAAGAGTTAAAAAATCTGCAACCTGCTCATTGCTAAGTGAACCAGTCTCTACTTCCATATCTTCAACCATGTTTCCAACCTCTTCTTGATCTTCATAATAACTGCAACAATCATCTTGTTGTAGATCAACATCCATAACTTCATCCTCGTTATTTGAGTATTCCATGGATCCTTCATAACACACACTTTCACAATCTGTTATGCAGGAGATATCTTCTACATCTTCATCCTCCTCATGCAAGCTTTTTGCCATGAATTTTTTCTTATCATCAATTGTGCCATCATGGTGTTGGTCTTAGAATGAGAGCTCAATTTGCTCATTTTTTCTTGCTTTGTCACCAACATATTCCTTATGAAGTGTATCTTCAAGAACATCTTCATCATTGTATTCCTCATCCAATATGTATGATTGACCACTCATATCATCATCATATTCCAAGTCTGAACAATTGTCATTGGAAATCTCAACTACACATTTATCCTCCATTGGCTGCATTATTTGATCATTCATGATATCACTATTAGATTCGTTGTTGACAATATCCATGTACAGTGTCCCAAGCATGGAATCAATAAATTTATTTGTTGCATCCAAGACACGTTGCTTTAATGACATTGACCAATGAGTTGATTCAGGCTCCGATGCTCTTAGAAATTGTGCAACAAACAGGGGTTTTGTATGTGTACAATGAGGAGGTAATTGTATACAGACATCTAGCATCCTGTTGTATAGAGATCTTGCAGATTCCCCCTTATATCTCCTTATATCAAAAAATGAATCGAATGGGGGAAACTCCACATTCTGATTTTGTAATGGATTCTTGGTTTTGAGTATGTACATCATCATCTTTTTCTTGATCATCATCTTTTTCCTCATACTGTCTCAAGAATATTTCTTTCAGATCCTCCCATGAAGATATTATTTGCATAGGAAAATTTTTAAACCATTCCCTTGCACTATCCCTCATAGATCTTGAAAAACATTTCATAATGACATCCTCTAGATAAACTTGAAAGCTGACAATGACATTCCAAAATCGTTCCACATGCTCATAAGTTGATTCATTCCATTCTCCATGAAATTTAGGGATCTGCATAGAAATTTGTGTCTCATCGTAGGGGTAAGGATTTGGATAACCTTCGATATTACTAAAGTTAAATGGTTTATCAATAATTGAGACAAAATTTGGAGGGCCATATGGGTTTTGGTAGATCATTGATCTTTTTTCAAGAAATGAAAGATGATTCATATGAGGTAATGGCTGTGGTGTATAAGTATTCTGCTATGAATAGCACATACTACCTTCATTGTCGAATTCAAGTCCCAATTGCAGCATTTGTTGTTTCAATTGTAGGTTTTTTTGTTCCCAATATAACACTTCTTGTTTCATTTCTTCCAATTATTTCCTTGTCCGGTGTCTTCTTTGTTCTTCTGTCATCCTGACAAAATGTTACTATTCCACAATATCTATGCATTATATATCAAATCAAAACAGAGTCACCACCTACTTTTCCAAAATTAGGAAAATGAAATAGATTATGATATTGCTTTGGTTTTCCCCCAGCGGAATCTCCAAGCAAAATGTGTAAATTTTGTTGACTCTATAAATGGAAAGACCGAAAATCTTCCTGAGTAATTCCCTAGTAGAGTCGCCAATTTGTTGGGTGTGTGACTCGGATGGGGAGATGCAAACTATACAAGTATGATTCTCTAACTGAAGACCAATTTTGAAACTATTTTGACTTTATCAATGGATAGGCTGGAATATTTCTTGATGGGTTATTCCCCAGCAGAATGACCAATTTGTTGGGTCTCAAAAACGCAGGTTTGAACCACGAGAGGTTGCCAAGATCTCACAACATTTTTGGCCAACTAACAAGGCCAATTAATGCAATTTCACCTTCTACTCTTCAGGCTCTACAAAACCTAAGCAGGTGCACCATTGTGTATGTTGCACATTTAAGGTGTGTTTCCTAGTTGATCAATCTATCCACAATGGCAAAGGGAAATGGACAAATAAAATTACTACATCTACTCCTACTCCTACTACACAAATGAAAGGTTTTTTAAATAAATTATTTGATATGGATTTGTATCTCTGGGTTGTGGCAAATCAGTACCTTCTATCCACATGGGCAATGGAGTCAAAATTATGTGTTTCCTCTTATTGGCTTAACTCTAGTTGTTAGGCACTCTGAAAATTCTAGGCTAACATAAAAATTTCACTAAGTCTATGACTTGCATAAATAGTGTTGGAATGTTTCTCTATCAAGTTCTTCTTTAACTATCCAAAAGAAATATCAAAACCACTGTGATTTATAAAGAGAATTTAATTCTGGCTTGCAGAAACCAATTAGTCAAATCACACAAAATGGAATATATCTTGATAAATCAGGGAATATGCTTGATATGCTGATTTAAATGATTAAAAGACCTCAACTTGGAGACAATCAAAATAAAGAGTACAAATTAATGCAACACAACAACTGAACACCAAAGAGAAATTCACCAGCTTAAAACATTAGTCTTTATTGTTTCTGCTCCAAGAAAATTTTGAACATTATTTTCATCCCAATCTCTTCTCGGTAAAATTCTAACTCCTACAGTCTAACTATTGTTTTTTTTCTCTCCCTCACTACTACTATCCTTCAGATTATTGCAAATATTTATACATTACATCTCAAGGGTCGTGACCCTTCAATTTTTTGGTTATGGCCATTTACAATCTTCACAATTAAATAAAATATTTAGTTAATTTCCTTGTCGGCAAAATCAAATATCTTTACATAGTTCGACGTTTGATTTTAATTAAATACTTTAGAAGCCTTTGATTTTTCACTTTCGTAGCTTTTAATTATTCCTGTCATTCAACAGTGGTCAACTTTTGACCGGGCCCACCTCTAACTATCACAACTTCCATCTCCTCTTACCACCACCACCGCGGTCTATCCGGCTACTCCTTGCGGTACTGCGGTAACTACTAACTGTTATCCTTCGTTTCCACCCTTGCTCACTGTGACGGTTATTTACGTGTCTACCGCGGTCACTAGCTTGACTGCTAGCGGTACCGTAGTAGCCGCTCATCGCTTCACCACCAACAGTTTTTGCTAACTGTCTACCATGTTACCACGGTCCTCTTTGGAGCCCTTCTACAATATCATGGTGAATGTCTTTTACACTTCCTTCGTCGTCCCTTAACCGTCATCTTGTCACCTCATCACTTGTCATCTAACCGTTGACTGTTACCACAGTCACCACGGTCTCCGCTTGAACCCCCTGTGGTACCGCGGTGAGCCTCTTGTTTGCCTGCTTGGCCAGTCAATGACCACCCACCGCGATACCATAGTCTATGTTTAGACCGTGCGCGGTGGCGCGGTAAATTTTTTCTACTTACCAGCTAACCGGTACCGCCATATCACAAGCCCTTTTGTGGGAGGCCATGGTAAAGCGGTAAATGAGATTTTTTTTTAAAATGCTAGTCAGCGATATATGGTGCAAGGTATATATGAATGGCAAGAATTTTTTTTTAATGAAAAATATAGAAAATAAATGGGGATTTGAATGGGATTGAAGCGATAAATGAAAAAATAGGAAAGTGACAGGTTCCAATGAGAATAAAACTTTAGGATTTTAGTGGATTTTTATGTAAATTTGTAAGAAAACCTTAGGGTTTAAGATGGAAATTTTCAGTTCTAACATGTTCAAACATTGACTCCCCAAAACAAGCAAATTGAGACAAGGAAAATATTGAAAAACATTGAGTCCAAGTTCCATTTTATCAAAATTATTAAGTTCTTAAGGATTTTTAGCTTTAGAGGTATAGTATGTTTCTGACCATCTTGGTCTTGCAAAACAAAGGTCCCTTTTAGGTTAACATTTTGGGTCAAAATAGTTCATCGATTTCATCCACCTTCACACCTTTACATTCCATTTAATAAACAACTTTGGAAACTCTTGGACACACCAACACTTTGGACTTAGACATTTATCAAAAAAATCCCTTAACTTAGAAACTTTTTGTGTGAAATGTATCCTTTTCCATGCACTTAGCTGATTTGGTTGTCACATTTTGTGGACAAGTTTATCTTAAAGGTCACAAGTCTACCTTAAGGATTTAAAAGTTCATTGAACACATTTTATCCAAGACATCAAAACATCAAACCTCTTTGTCTAAAAGTGTTGTCCAAAAGTTTAGGAAGTTAATCCCCTATATCATTCACCCTTTTCATCATCCACTCACATCATTGGTCCAAAACAACTTAGAGGGGTCCCTTTTACCAAAATTTGATTCAACTAGAGAGTTTCAAAATTATAAATTACAACACACTTCTCCCATAGTTGACCCACAATTTATGGTTATGACAAGGTCACAACACAAGAGAAACATGGAGAAAACCAAAAACCCACATCTACCACAACTGATATTAACCTACAAGAATTTGATACAAGGAGCCACTCTACCCCCTCACAACAACCACAAAATCCATTAGGGTATGAGGTATAAGATGTCACAAACAACCCCCTTGAGCTCACTAAGGAAGAACTCCTTGACTGTAAACAAGATCATCAAAACTTAGAGAGTGTGGATTCACATCCCCCAACTTTCATCACAAAACCCTTGACACAAGGATTAACCCAATCTACAAATCAACCAACTCCATCCCTTGTACCAATTCAACCCTTAACATCTAGTCTTGCAACTAGAATAAGAACTAACCTTGTTCTCACTTCATGTCTTAGAACAAATACAACTTTGGGTATCCACAATACAACCATTCTCATAAACACCACCATTCCATAAAATATTATATATCCACATGTACCACTTACATTCCATAACACCATGACGACCTCAACATTTCGAGTGCAACCATCTTCATCCATCATCACAAATACCCAAAGTGTTCCCAATTATACATAAGGTAATATGAACCAAGCACCTCAAATAGGACAAGGGCAAGATAACACCCTCACGTAAGGGCAACCCTTAGCAAGTTATTCCAACAACCCCATTGACATGTCAAAACATGTGGTTGGACAAACTACTCATGTCAATCCACCATCTGCATCAACACCATCTACCATCAATCCAAATAAAATCAAATGTAATGCCTTAGTCCCACATCAAACATAACAAGGGAACCCTCAACACATTAATCAAGGGAACCCTTCTAATCAATTGATCCAAGGTAAAAATGTGCCATTGACATCGCAATACCAAATGGCACCATCATCATCTTTACCATTAGTTCCCCAAATCATGCAAAATCAAGTGGGTCCCAAACCTACATTCCTCCCTCCCAATCGACAATCTTACAAGGAATGCTAGCACAAAACAACCCACAACCATCTCAAATCAATCAACAACACATGATCACCAAAATCCATCCCAACAACAAAACACTTTCATGTCACCAGAACACAAAGCTCAAACTCTCGCTGTGCAGCAAGCACAACACACCTATCAACAGGCATTACAAGCACAACAAGCCCAAGCACAATCCTTGCAATGGCATAAATCTCAACAACAAGCCTTAATCTCACAACAACAACAGTAAGCCCAACAACAAGCCTTAATCACATAATAACAATAATATCAACAACAACAAAAATCATAATAGCAAGCATTTATAGCACAACAATACGCTCGATAACAAAAGTGCTTACGCAACAACAAGAAGGGTTATATTATAATCCCCAACAGAACATCATCAGTTCAAATATATTTGGAGCATATACACCTCTACCACCATCATCTTCGCAATATAAAAATCCACCCTACACACCATACAACACCCCATCATATCAAAATCCCACTTACAATCCATCTGCCATCCCACAGTACACAACATATGCTCCTCTACCAAATCTGCAAGACGATGTGTCATCACATCTCAAGGCGCTCATGCAACAAATCCAGGACATTCAAATGGGTAAAACCAAAAAACCACATATGCAACAAAACTTATGTCCATACCTCTTCGATAGGAACATCGCAATGGTACCTTTCCCACTGGGTTTCAAGGTCCCCAAGTTTGATAAATACAAAGGGGTAAAAACATCAAATAATCTATGTCATGTGAATGGAGGTTTCCTGCAATGATTCTTACTCGATACTCCAATTCCCATGCAGTTTGGTAGGCCCAACAATTGATTGGTTTTCACAATTTCCTCTTGGGATTAATTATTTCCAAGAAATAATCGATAGATTCATAGACTATTTCTCCTTCAATCTCGACATGGATGTAATCTTAGAAGAGTTGTACACTATGAAGAAAAACAAAGGAGAATCCTTCACAAATTTTTTACAAATATGGAGGCAGACAGTTAGCAAGAACAAATGGCCCATTCCTAAGGAACAACAAGTAGGAATCATCATTGCCGACATGGATGGGGATCTATCATTTCAGTTAAAAATACAATGTTTCGTATCCTACGATGAGCTTATCCCTAGGGCCCTCAACATCAAGAGAGCCCTTATTCCACAAGGAAACACCCAAACATACAGAGACAACTGACCATCCACTAGTTCTAATGACAAGCCCCACTTTTGGGCCAAGATCAAGAATGTTACTAGTGATAGTATTGTTGATACAAAAGTGATTTTGAGTGGATCGAAATAGACAAACACCCAACCGATTAACACACAACTACCAAACAAATAATCAATGGTCAATGTTGCCAACACTCAACATGGACAACAAAGAAAAAACAATGTTCCTAAGGAATAATTCACTCCCTTAGGGGAACCTATGGAGGATGTGTTGAAGAAATTGATACAGTCTAACCTTACTGTACTCCCAGATCTCAAACTATCAAGCACCACAAGTCAAACATCATAGCTATAGAGAAGATCATTTTTTGTGAATTTCACCGATACAAACGTCATAACACACAAAATTGTTTTAGACTCAAAAATATAATACAATATCTCATTGAACAAGGAGACATTGATGTTGATCAAAAATCTAGGAATGACAACCCTAAAATATACACAAACCTTATGCCTAATCATACAAAAGAAAAAAATATCAGGAAAGGCAATGTTGTGTGGTCTCACAACATGCCCCATTTTTCCCTTTGACAAAATGTGGACCCTTTTTTTTTCCTTGTTCCCTATCGCTTTTTTTTCTTTGGCATTGTTTTGCGGCTTGGTTGGTTCCGACTCTCTTTTTCAATCTTGTTTGGTCCTTATTTTATTCTATGTTTCCTTCTCCGGATTTGGTTTTCGACCTTGGTATGAAGTTTGATATATTACCAAAAACCAAAATCTTGGAGTTCTAGGATTGTATCAAAATGAATTGTATCTTCAGTTGGTCTTAGCCTCGCTCGGTAAGTCATCGACTAGAAGTGTCAATCCCGATGATATATTTATTCTTGTATCAGAGTCCGGTAATTTTATTCGTAACTCGGAAACCGGAGGGTATATTTTGAAATTTTTAGATTTTTCTTGAGCCCAGTTTTCGATATTTTCTTTCGTTTTTTATTTGTGTTTTCTCTCTGAAGCTATGAGGTAAGTTCCCAAATCCCAGTATTTCACCTAAAATTTGATACTAAAAGTTATTAATCTCAGTGATCACGAATTGATTACATATCTTTAATAGCATATGCCTCACAATGATCAAACTGATATCAAAGTGCTACGTATAGTCACCATGCCATCTTTCTCCGCTAGTAGTTGTATCAATGGGTTATTTTTCAAGTAAAGGTTTAGTGGATTAGATTAATAAACAAAACCCAAAGAAACTATGAAGCACAAAGAAAGAAAATAACAAGAACGATTATACCAAATATTTGTTGAAGCTTCCATTATTCACCTCCATGGCACCTTCTAGCTTGCAGCGTAAGATTGTTGCCCTAAGATTTGTGTGTGTGAGCAAACGATTGTGACCAAGCCCTATTCAATTTTTGAAGGATTTGATGACAAAATGCCTATGACAAATGACTATGCCTATGAAAAGTAATCAAATCAAATAATCCAAATGCAAAGTAAAATCTAAGCATAAAATTTCTATATAAATGAAGTCGTTCCTAAATTGTGAGCAAAATTGACATTTTATAGAAAATGCAATTTTGGATGGGTGGACGAGATTAAAAGCTAACAAAGCCTAAAATCAGTGGATGATATTCATTGTGACAATCCCTAATTAGGGTTAGGGCAAAATTGTTAAACGAGTGGCCAAGATGTCATTTGATAAAATCAAATCGGCAATCGAGAATAAATGTGATAATTAGTCAAAAAAGATAAAGATTTTCAAAAATCAAGATAAAGACTGCTTGATTTGTAAGATTCGAAAAATCAATAAGATAAGAGTTGAACTGAAAAGCAGATTTGGAAAATCAAGAATTTGCTCAATTACTTGATTTTTGGAAGAGGATTAGCATTTTGAATTAAATTAATTCAAAATAAGGATTTTATGTGACATTAAATAATATTTTTCAAATTATTTACTAAAATGAAGTGATAGTTAATAAAATGAAATCATTTTAAATAATTTCATTTATTTAAAATGAGAGAAATGTTAAATTAGGTAATTAAATAATTAAACATAATTATTTAATTTAGAGGATTATGATCGATAATTAAATAAATTAATAAATTCATTTAATTATGAGAATTAGTGACATATTAAATAAACAAATAAAGTTCATTTATTTAATAATCAGGAAGAATGAATGAATAAAAGGTAATTAAATAAATTAATAAATTTTCTTTAATTGTAAGAAAACAATAGACAATTAATGACGTATTAAATAAATAAATTATTTATTTAACTAACAATCACGAAGAATACAATAGACGTGAATTAATTGAATAATAATGAATTACTTAATTAATAGTCGAATGTGGACCAAGGACATAATTAAATGTCATAATTATTGTAGGACGAAAGTGGTAAAACAAATCTTGTAGGCCTAGGTCATTTTTAAGTGTCTACAGTAGTGAGCTCGGGCAAAAATATAGGCATTCATAATTTCAACCCTAATTTATAATGATTGCACCTTTATTCGAGAAATTAATGCATTGCAATAGGTTATTAATGAAGGTGGCGAACTACTCATGTACTTGGCATCACCTTAAGCATACAATTAATTTTGTAACACCCTACTTTGCGTCATGTTGCAAATTTGAAAAGGACATAGAAATAATGAAATAACATTGGCGCGCAAGGAAAAGTAAATTTCGAGACTAAGAAAATAGCTACTAAGGGTTTTGGAGTTTCATTTCAAAAGAATGTCATTATCATCCAGGACCAGGTATGTTTTAAATAACTGATTTTATGTTAGCTGTTTTCCTATATGAAGATCTCGAAAGATGTTTTCCTTTAAAAATTGAAATGATGATTATTCTCTAATTTTGAATTTAACCGAAAGGTGAATTTGAAATTTTTATAAATTGTAAGAAGTTTGGGTAAAATCTAACCCTAACTCGCACACAAGGCACACATTTGAAAATAAAAAAAACACAATGAAAATGAGTACTTTTGATGCAAGGGTAGAAGATGAATTCAAATATTTCCATTCACAAGCCATACCAATCAATGTGGTAGTGATAGACACTCATATGGGGTGGCCTTCTGATGTTGAAATTCGCACTCGAGTACGAAAAGAAAATGCTTCTCATTGTATTGGAAATGTTATTGCAAGTGGGTTGTTTTTAGCAAGAGGATTTCCACCAGCAAAGCAGGCCCCTGAATTGGTTATGCAATGTATGAATTACTATAACCTTGACAAAAACGTTGTTGAGAAGGAAGGAAGAATTTATGCAGATCTCACACCAAAAGGAATTATATACACATTTGGGCTTCCTACTTTCACTCAAATGTACAATATTGATATGAAGGTGAAAGCCAAGACATATCATAGGTTTGAAGCTCACAATAGAGAAGTTATGAGTATCCAATGGTTCCAAGAGCCAATTACAACACAAACCAAAGTAATTCAAAGGTCTATGTTCAACCAAGAAATTCAAGATATAATAACTCTACTGAGCAGGATAGTTGGTTTAAGAGATGCCAGTAAATTTGAATCCTGGATGTTTGTAATAATATCTAGATTGATGGATAATCCCATGCAAATGCATTGGGGAAAATTTATTAGTGACAGATTATATGAATAGATAAAGGCATTTCCCAAAACCAGATTTTTTTTTTTTGTCTTCATATGTGATTTATTCCTGGGCCATGAGGGCAAACAACAAGGGTTGAAAAGAGTTGGTACTCTAGGCAGGGAGATTGGAAACAGCTTGATATACGCTCATTTACCCCAGATCACTATTCGTGGATATAAAGAGAATTACATGAGAGTTAATGATGTGTTCTCCATGAAACATGCAGAACGATAGAAGGTGATAAAGCCAAAAGATTGTCCTTGGAAGCACAAAGTGTTATAAGACCAATGGGAGGTTGGTATATTCAATTCCCCACATGCTCCTACATTAGGATGGAAGGTTTTGATGGACATCCATTTATGTTTCCCAAGTACCCAACATATAAAATTCTTTTACTAGAATTGGTGTGACAGTTAAAACTGTCTTGGGCTCTTTACAACAAGGCTCACAAGAAGGCCTCTTTCAAATTTCCTATAGTATTAGGGAATTATAAATGAAATGCAATAAGGGTGTCTAACTTGTGTGAGAAAGAATTGAGAACATATAATTGTGAGTTTTTTCCACTTCAGAGAATGTACTATGATCAAAGGTAAAACCTAAAGGTGCATATTCCAAAACAGCAAAACCAAGAAATAAACTAGTTCTTAAAGAAGAAACATGAGTAACAGAAAATGTTGGTACAAAAACAAGATTTGTATCTCAAAGGGATGCAACACTATTTACTTATCCTCCCTCTGTTAACATGGCTAATGTGAAACAAGTATTGGTAGGAAATATTTTGGCCTTGGATGAAATTCCTCAGTCAGATGAGGCTAGAATTAAAGAACAAATGGATAAGTGGGGTGTCATGTGGGAGAAGGTAAAATAAAACAAGTCCAAAGACAAACCCATGGTACAACCGATGATAAAATAAATTTTTGATAGAGGGTCCAACCCTATAAATATTGAAGAAGAAGAATTCATACAAGGAACACTCGCCTCAGAAGCAGGGAACCCTGATATTCTTGAGATGGAAACACAAGAGACTACAAAGCAGGATCATATTGATGAAAAAATTGTTGAAGATTATTTTGATTCCCAAAATTTTATTGGGAATGTGTCAAATGATAATGAACAATTGTAGGTCTTCGGAAAATCAAAAGAAGACTTAGTTGAAACTGAAGCTGAAAATCAAGAAGCTACGCAGGTTCCAGGTAAAGAGGTTGAAAATGAAGAAAAACCTAGTGTAGCAGATAATAAAGAAGGTAATCTTCAGGAAATTGATATTGAACATCTGGATAGATGGGAAAATGTAAGTCTCCAAACAGAGGAGACAGTGCCAAATCTCAATAATCCCGAATCTATGCCATAAATTGTTGAAGAAATTCCCATTTCAGAAGAAGTAACAAAGAAAGTTGAAGAAATAAGAGAAGAGATTCCTAAATCCAGTGAAAATCATCAACAAAGGAATGCTACAGAGGTAAGAGCTAAATAAATATGCACGTAATTAGTTAATCAAGGAGTTGGCTTCCCCAATGGAAGTAGAAATATTGCCTCTAGACCTTAATAGTTCTGTATAGGAAATAAATACTCCAAATCCTAAGCACAAAGCTAAAGCAAAACATGTCATATAGAGGAATGCAGATGGTGAGAGAACCGTCCATATAGCTACTCCAATAGCCGATAAAAACATACATGAAATAATGCCTAAGGAATATAAGATAACAAGTATTAATCTTGGACACTCATCCTAGAAGGAAGAGTTGAATGAAATAAAGGTGAACTTGGATGCCACTGTTTCCAAGGTACATAAATATAAAAATAAGAATATATAATTGAAAGAATGGGCTGCTTTCTTGGAGCATTTTATAAAATCACTAACCCTATCTAGTCAAACACATACTAAATTGCCTCAACATCTAGTACTAATTTCACAAGAATAGGTGCATGCAATTGCAGCACTCCGCCACAAGATGACTGTATTTGTAGAATGGATTCAGTATTGGGTAAAACATGGGGAGGAACTCATCAAAAATGTGATAGGAAATATAAGGAAGCATACCGTTGTTCTGGAAAATTCAAAATATTTGAAAGTGAACGTAGGGTTCGTCAAGAACAAATTGATGTTGAAAATAAAAATATTGAAATTCTCATACAAATGGATGTCCAAGGTTTAATATAAGGAAATGTAGTGTCAAATCAAGAAGCTCTATTGCTAGAAAAAATTGAAGTGAGAAGGTGACATGTTGATACAATGCGTTGAAGGATTTGAAAAGTCACCATGGAAATTAGAAAACTGCTTGATAAGTGTCAAGATTTTATTGAATTGTTAGCACGTCATGATTGTGATCCCCAAGCACTAGGACAAGAAGTAAAGAAGCGAAAGCCTTCAAGGAATGGATCAAAAAAAATATAGAGATCATGTTCAATTATTAACTCGGGAGGTCATTGATGAGATCATACAGTGCAGGAACAATATAGATAAATATGAAATAGACAAAGTGCAAAGAAATGATATTATACTTCAGGTATCAAAAGAATATACCAGGCTTAAACTCACTTGGAAAGCTATACAAGGGATTTCAAAAGAGCATATGCATCAAAAATTAAGTGCTTTCTAAGAATATAAATTGAAGATAGACAAAGAAAATATCTTAGAGCCCGAGCCCGAGTCTTGAATGATAAAAGATACTGGATACCGAAGGTGTTGCAGTGATATTTTTTTTGTAGTTTTGCATATTGTTCTCGGTCCTAGTGGATGTGTTTTGTCGAGCATTCGGAAGGATGTCGATAGCCTTGGTTTATGTGGAGTATTGCATACCGGAGTAAGAATTGAAGAGTGTTACTATTGACGAGGTCAATCCTTTGACTTCATCTAGAATATTCTATTGATAGATGATGTATGCCACGTGCTACTTTTTAATTTTCTATTTTTGATTCTTTGGATAAACTTTAAGCTTGAACTCTTGGGTTTAAGTTTGAACTCTTGGGGCCTTGTACCTATAAAAATCCACTTATTATTTTATTTTCATTTTAAGTTTAGAATTTGTGGATGTTGAAAGAGACAAAAATTCTCTAAGTTTTGTTCTTTTTTCCTGTTTTCTGAATCATTCTGGTCTAAAAAGTTGTATGCACATAGACATTGATTAAATCAGAGCCAATTTGATAGCTACCTATATCATGAATCTTTTGTAGTTGGTTTTGTTAGTTCAGATGAATAAGACTGTTGCGTTGTTTAAGGGTGCATGAAGAACCTATTCGATGTCCAAACTAAAACCCCTCTCTTTAAAAGCTCGCACCATTTTATATGAAGTTGTGAAGCAATCTAGTGAAGTTTAAAACGGTTTGCTTTGATTTAATTAATTATTTGGGGCATGCATGGAGAATAACTAGGAGAAATTTTAATTTTTAGTATTTTAAGCTTTATTTTAGAGTAGATGTTTAAATTTTTGAAAATGTTCCAAAAAATAGATGAATAGATGGAAATTTATTGAAAATCAATCATTGTTTATGAAATTGTTGAATGCTTAAAGGTAAATCTACTTAAGTGATAGCAAATGAAATCGTTGATATTCATGAATTATTATTTTTTTAAATCTTTTGATTTCATGATATTTTTATGAATGAATTGGAAATCTTGTGTAAAAAGCTTATCATTCTTGATAAAACCAAAAACAATCATATTCCCTTTGAGATAAACAAAAAAATCACATCATACCCTGGAGTGAACCTAGTACAATCATGACCTAATTACCGGAGACTTGGGATTGAACTAAGTCAATCTTTTCTTTTGTTAAGACAGATCTCGCCTTTAGATTGGCTTGTTCCATATCTTTCAAGAAGGATATGCTCTTTGTGGTTTGTTTGTGAAGATTTTTATTCGCCCTTTTGTTGTGATTGAAATCGTCGTCAACGGACATCAACCTCAAATAACGTAAACCATACCCATGATACCACGGTGGGACACATTCATGTTATTCATTCATCACAACGTGAGGAATTAGATATGTATCAAGATACTATTTTAAAACGAAGTCCAGACTAAACAACAATGTCTACCAATAAATCATACCGTAATGGCATCAAATTGTGATATCTATCCCACATATGATTCAATGATTGGGCATGTTGAAAAAGTACCAAAGGAGCAAGAAATATCCCTTATGGCACCCATACCTACAAAATGTTGTGAAGAGTCTTTTACCAATGATATATCATCCACCCAAGGATCAATTCAAGAAAAGGCTCTTGAGGATAACGAAAGTTGCTCTGATTCGAGTCGAGATCAAGAACCCCTATCCCCAGAGGTTCATTAAGAGTTGAGGGACATCTTCCAAACCATTTTAAACACCAAATATGTCCTCGATATCACACCTGAGATGTTTCTTTCTAATGGACATATAGATGTTCTTCATCCAAAACAAGAATCTCTTACTCTTGATATTCCCACACAAAAGCAAGCAACAGCCGAGATTATTGATTCTTACAATGATTGTGCATCATTGACATCTTTTGAATCAACACCAACATCTTTTAAAGTAGTATCAACAGATAACGATGTCATATAATTATAGCAAACAGTTCATATTCCTAAATAGCAGGAACCCATAGCAATATCATGTGTCCATTACAAGTCATATTCAGTAGCTAAGGATCAGAGGATACATTATCAGGGCAAAGGATTAGGTATTTTCAATACCTTTACAATGTCGAGGGTAATCTTGTCTAATGCAAACATCAACATAGGGGCAAAAAAAATCCTTATAATGAAAATACTATCAACACTACAACTAGTTGTATCATGAATCGACATCCACCAATCATCTCATACACAAATTGGGACCAATGCAAAAAAGAAAGATTCCAATCAAAGAAAGGAGAAGATCGTCAAAAAAAATGAAGCAATAAAGCAAGAAGGACAAAGAATACAAATGGATGCCAAATAATGAAAAAGAAAATTATCCCAATGATACTCCATCAGTCAAAGAAACTATGGGGAAAAGTCTGAAAGGAAAATGCATTCATCAAAAGCATCCTCAAATACAAAAGCAAGCTTCTCAATCAAGGAAGGAAGTATATCTAGTGGTTGGTCCTAATTCTAGGAAAACCTATCTTCCCACCCATCATTACTCATCTTCCAAAGTTTGGAGAGTCAAAGGTTCTAAACCATCGACCAATCCATCTCATATTCCTTCATGCATGATATTGTACACTCCATTCATGATATCCAATTCTTGCATTGACCATGTGTTGGAAACTACCCTTCATCATAAGGATTCACAAGGCACTTCATCATAGTGTTGTGTGCACATAGACAAGGATAATTCTAGTATCCACAAGGTCGGTCAGAGTTCTCAAAATTTTCATTCAAGTGCTTGTGTCTTAGCAAAGAAGCTTCTTCAAGTAGGATACATTGACATTTTATGATAGTGGCCTCTACATCAATACCAATAGGTGGTTCAACATGAGGGTAAAATTTCCAAAATCAAAAAATCAAAAAACTAAAAAATCAAAAACGTAAAAATCATCCTCCAATAAAAATTGTACTATGATGAAAACCTAGAAAATAGGCGTCATGAGTAGAATCGAGCATCTATATGATCCTTCTTAGACAGAAGCATCTCATCCTTGTCATGATAAATCCAATGTTCCCTCCATTTATCCAATCCAAATTTATCAAGATATTACAGTTTATCTTGATCTTGAAAAAGATTCGACGTATACTTTAACTCTACTCATGGCAAAATTTTGATAGGCTCTTTACCATTGTATCTCATGAAGTCCCATAGCACATATCTAGCATGATAAAACTCTTTCGTACTCTTCGCATATACATTTCCTATCTTGGTTTTCTCATTAAACTATGAAGCATTGCTAGACATTAGGGGTAGGTTATTGCACTCTTGTTTTCAAAAAACTCTTGATCCATGTCTTATATCTCACAACGTGACATCGACATCATGATCTAGAAATCATTTACCTCAAGATATCATTGAAAATCCAAAACATTCATAAAACCTCATCAAAATCTCAAAACACTAGCAAAATCAAAAAATCCAAAAAAATCCAAAAACATTTAGAAAATTGTAAAGCTAAAATCCAAAACATCCAAAACACATCATAAATCTCTAAAAAAGTTTAAAACATAAAAAAAATCAAAATCGATACCTTTTTGAACTACGTTATTTCTGAGCTTGAACGTAGGCAAGGCCATCACTGATGTGCCCCTGAGACACCTTAGGTCAATCTTTTAGGAGTCTATTATAATAAACTGACAATCCATCAAGTTTTCATATCTCATTAATAAACAAGTCAAAGTTAGTCGAACTACATGGTCTCTGCATGTATAACATAGGTAAGGCTAATCTTTGATAAGCCCCTAAGACCCTAGGTCAGTCCCTTTTAGTTCTTGGTCAAAACTCAGAAAACATAAAAGCATTTGAAAAATCAAAAAAACTCAAAACATTTGAAAACCTAGAAAACCCTAAATAGCCTCAAATAATCGAAAACATAAACATCCAAAAAGACCAAAAACAACCTCAAAACATTGCAAAACACCAAAAACATTGAAATATTCCAAAAATTCCAAAACCGTCCATCCCATTTCACTTTCACTGGCAATAATCTCATCCATAATAAATTGATCATCACACTCACCCTTTGGTAACAAAAACGGAAAACAAGTCCAACAATTAGCAAAATTAGCACCTATTAACGCAAAAAAATCAAACCCTTGATCATTATCAAACATGTCAATCAAACCTTATATCAATGGCCTTTCAAAAAACCTATCAACCTATCACCATTTGATAACATGTCCTAGGATGCATCCTTCCTGCAATGAGCATTCTTTGGCGATCACTTTGGATATTTATCCTCAAGACACACTTGTAGAGAACATTGACTGTTTGTTTTGATCTTGTCCTATGATTTATCTTGTTGACCCATTCCAAGGACCTCTCGATGATTTCTATCAAAATGATTTAGAGAGAAAGGAATGGGGTATCAATCATTATCTTTTGTTAGTTGTATTTGTGAGATATTCTTGTAAAATAATCTTTGTTCATACTTGCTTAGTTGTGTGTAAGGTCGTTTGGGGTAGATTGTTCACTATTGTGTATGCTTTGGTCCAAAATATTCTAAACTTTCAAACTACATTCCAATGAGGTTTTCATATGTCAAGGTATGAACAAGGATTATCCTATCTGTTTGCAAAGTCAAAGTCCATCGCACTAGATACAACGCCATCCCAGTTATCAATACATTGATGCATCGTGTCTATGTGTTTATCAAAAATAAGGAATGATAGAGTCCCAATCCCAGAAATGAGCATATCATCAATCTCATCGCCATAATTTAATAAAGTCTCAAATAATCATAGGCTTGTTGGAATTCTGAATCAATCTCGAAATCAATGGTTAATCCCATCTCATTCTTCCATCTAGGTATCAAATATGTGATATATCAAAATATACATGAGGCTACCCATGGCCAATGACTGTCTATACATCATCAAATTTGTCTACATCAGACATCTAAGCTTTCTAGTCCTCTTTGAGCTGAACCTATGTTCAATCTTAATCGCGACATCGACCTGAGCTTTTAAATTTTTGCCCGATCTCTTGAGGGGCAGGGTACCAGCTTAATTCCTTCTGTTAGGACAATAGTGGGGCATCCAAAAAATCAATAAAAAATAAAATTGATCTGAGCAATAGCATTAATCTAAAAAGCATTAGTCTTTGAACCAGAGTAATAAGTAACTCGCTTCAAAAAGGGGCAAAATGTAGACACTTAAAAATGTCTTGAATGATACTACACACTTTAATTTGATCATTAACATCATTTTGTCTTAAATTTCACCCTGCTTAATTTGCATCCATTTCAGCATAAGTTTGCATCTATGGCTTGCACATTCAACTTTTTTTCCATATAGCATAGATTACATCCATCTCCATCAAGCATTTTAGCATTTAGAACTCATCTTCATCACACTAAACTAGTTTTATATCATCTTGCATTCATCTTTCATTGGTTTCATCAATTTTCTTCAATAGAATCAATTGAAGCTTATATTATCCAAAGGATTGGAAAAGGGTCGACATTTCACATCAATGAGACACAACTTCCCCAATAGGATAAAATTTTAAGTCTTAGAATAGGTTTCCCTTCTATTTTCATGTTGATTTCATGTTAGTTTAATGGGTTCTTGTTCTTTGAAATTTTGAATATCTTATTGAGATCACTGCTTAGGGGATTAAATAGGGTTTAAATTCATTTGGATCTATTGTATTTAGTTCACACTATGACTTTGGTCACAATTACAAATGGTTTTCACAGTCACATAGAGGTATTACTAATTTAACATACAAGAAATCTTTAATAATAATGTGTGAATACA
This sequence comes from Sequoiadendron giganteum, assembly GCA_007115665.2. Lineage (NCBI taxonomy): Eukaryota > Viridiplantae > Streptophyta > Pinopsida > Cupressales > Cupressaceae > Sequoiadendron > Sequoiadendron giganteum. The sequence goes on along the minus strand of CM021103.1, from coordinate 50,686,023 downwards.
TTTAGAACATACGAAGCAAAAAGAATTCTTTGTTATCTTTGTAAATTTATACAAATCCAAAAAAAAACATTCTATATAGTGTCAAACCAATTGTACTCAAAATTCTCTCCCAAATTTCCCCCTTCATCCCCCTTCATCCCCCTTCATATTACAATAGAAAAACCTTACATTTATAGGCTTCCTTGGATAATCGCCTTGTAACTACCTAGTAACTACCTCAACTAACTTTACAATTTTGAGAGAAATAAAATAAGTTTATTTAAGTTAGAAATGTCTCAAATTTTGCATGAAGAAGCTCATTTTCTAACTTTTTGTTACAATAAGTGAAATAAGTCACTTTTACAAAAATACAACTTGAAACTTTAAAAAATTGAGTTATGGGTTATGTCGAGGCACTTTCCCTCTTTGTTTACTACATTTGTGATACTTTATGAAGACATTCCCAACATCGGGCATTGAATAATGCCTAATCTTGTCCTCATTGTTGCATAGTAAGAACGAGCACATATTTCATATAGGAAAACACATATTGAAGACCCAAATTATATGGATGTTCAAATGAAAGCAAACCATTTAAAACTACTAATAAATTATCCTCCAATATACTATTTAGTAATTCATTTAGTTCCTTTGATATTTCATCATGCTCAATGGAACCACTTTCGAGTGACAACTTGTGCATCAACTTGACAAAATACATTTTTGAAGGCATTGTCATTCTAAATAATGCATGATTAAAAACTACATATTATAAGGGGACCTTTTGTTGAAGTGACCAACTCACAAGGATAGACATTTCCATCTCAATTCTATATCCACAATGTCAAATTTTGATTCATTTGAATATATTTGAAGGCTCTCTTTAAGTATGTTTTGATCTACAATAAATTGTAATTGCACTCATTGTTAATTCCATACTTCGATTATCTTGACAATATCCTTCTTAGTTTCACAAACATTTGTAGAAATTCAATTCATGTATTCATTACCATGCTAGGTCATATGTAAACAAAAGGAACTTCCTAAACAAACTTAACTCCTTGATAATATTTTTTTTATTGATATTCATTTATCGAAAGCATCATTGATTGCATAAATTTTTCATCACCTTCAATTTTTGCCTCTATATCAGCAATTATAAATTCCTTATCTGAAATTGGGGAATGGTTGTTGCTATTAAATGGTGAGGTTTAATATGATTCATTATTCCCAAAATATTATTTTTCTTCACCACTAAGTAAGATTTTTCTTTATTATTTGAAATAAATCTTCTCATCAATGCATCCACATTTGGTGAAGTTCTAGTTAAAAAACATGCAAGGTTCACATTTCCCTCAATACTAGCTTGAAACTAATGAATAGATTTGACTTGTTAAGATATTTTAATAAGATAAAGTATTTGTATATCCTCCAAATTCGCTTGATAATAAGACTTTTTACCAACATTAGGATGGTGTGAAACTCCAAAATGTTTAGCAAATTCCTAACCCGAATGCTCATACTAGGTGCCCATCTTTGTGGAAGAACAATTTATCATTGCTACACCTTCTAATCTGGGAAACCTTGAGAAATACACAAAAAATTAGCCCCCTCTTGAATTAATTGTAACTTCCAAGGGTTTGTTCATCTCATCTTTAGACTTGCAATTATTCCATTCAATGACATTTATTCAACATATTTTATCTAACCATTTCGTTGCCTGCTTTGTCCTTCCATTTTTGCATGCATGCTCAATAGAGAGGAACCAAAACCAATCTTTATATGGTTGCTACTTAAATCTAATCACAATCAATCAAATTTAGGACCTCTTTCAATGCTCCCATTTTGGCATGGGCAATGAGGATGTTTACAAAGGTTTTGAAATTTGGTGCTACATCTGCCAACCGCATTTGCTTAAAAGTTTCTAAAATCCTTTCAACAAACCATTTTTTGTGCATGCTCCAATTATTGCATTCCATGAGATGACATTTCTTTGAGACATTCATTCAAATAGTGTGTCTTCTCTATTCTTCAAGTTTTGTCTACCATTGTCCAAAAAATATAATTCCAATATAGTCTGATATACATCTATACATCTATACATCCAATTATTTCATGAGATGAGATCTCTATTGAGAAATTATGTCAGAAATTTCACTTGTTGAATAGCACAGAAAGAACTAAAATTGATCTCTTTAAAGATTTTGCATTAGTCTTGTTATGTATTCTTGGAGAATCTTGTGAAAACCATGTTTGTTGCATCTTAGATTCATGCATTGATAAACATGCTTTGAGTTTTTGAGCCCTAAAACTCCATCACATTTAGCATTTCAATCTTGAAATCTGAAATCTTGCAATGTTGCCAATTGACTTTTGATACGACGTTTAATATTCTTCTTATATTTCTTCACAGATCCATCTATGAATTACATGACTTTGGTATGTTTTTATATATACTCACTGCATTGTTACCACGTCATTGTAGAAAGATTCTCTTTGGTCTGGTCTTGGCATGTCCTTCATGTGAGCATAGAATCTAGTATCTCCAAGGCATTTTCACAACCCACTTTCAAAGCTTCTAATTTTATTTTAAAAATAGGTGAGCTATAATGGTTGTCTTCTCCAAGAAAGTATTTATAATAAATGTATCTTTTCATGGAAGAAGAGTTCACAACATTTTTGTTTTGTTTGTTTTAGAAATTATTCACAATTCAAAACTTTTGGGTTGAGTTGTGAAATCATGTAAAGTCATGTGATTAAGCTGTATTTTCTAACCTTCACCTTTTAAAGGTTAGGATTTGACAAAAAAGTGTGTAGTTTAATCTTATTTTCTAACCTTTATCTTTTAAAGGTTAAGATTTGATTAAAAAAAGTATGTAGTTAAACCTTATTTTCTAACCTTTGTCTTTTAAAGACTAGGATTTGGAAAAAAGGTGCATAGTTAAAACTTATTTTCTAAGCTTCGTCTTTTAAAGTAAGAATTTGGAAAAAAAGGTGCATAGTTAAAGCTCGAGATTTGGAAAAATGTGCATATTTAAAGCCCAATTTCTAACTCGTGATAAAGCCTTTGATTTTTCAACAATTATGATTTTATAAAGTGCTTAAATACTCTTGAAAACATTCTAAATCTTTGTCCAATTGTTTTAATTTCTCATAAGGAGCATGGGCAATAGTGGTCTCTAAGTCCACACAAAAGTTGGACTATGAGGTATTCATGGATAATGCAAAATCATTCGGGTTCACCATAATGTTTTGTTGGAAAAGAAGATCCTAAGTCTAACAGATAGATCACTACAATCAACCTTTTTCACAAACATGAGTTGGGAGAATCTAGACCACAAGGATATGAGATTGAATAATAACCTAAAAAGTGAATCAATTAATCCTAGATCTAGATTCTCTTTGTTGGAGGTGGTGAAGTTGATGGATTGAAGAGTTGATGCAATGATGTAATTGAACAAACTATGCAAATGCAGTGTTCTAATATGAATTTCGATAGATTGAAAAATACGTAGATAAATTTAAGTTCCAAAAAGGTAGAAGGCAAACACTTGTGCACCTATGATTTGAATTTGAACCAATTTTAGGTAGTCTAGGGCGCAAAGATGCACTAGACTAGATAATTGAAACTGAAAATTGCTTTCAAGAGCCTCAAGTCACTGGTTTGTAGCTTCTTCCTTCTGAATCTTATTGTTGGATCTTCGTCTATTGTTGAGATAATTCAAATTTTGTATCTTGTCAACTTGTAGGGTCTTCATGCATGAATAAGTAAATTGCTTTCAATCTTCTTCCAATTTTCTTTAGATTTGTAACTTGCACATAAAAAGAAGGGAAGGGTTGTGTCATATAGGGGTTTTCCTCAGTCAAAACCCATATTGGTATTTCTACCTCCACAATAGAAAATTTGATGAAAATAGAGCTTCTCCTTTTGAGGGATGGAGGTCAAATGATAAACAAATGATGAATTAACACTTTCATGCAACTCACGACTCTAATCTAATACCATTGATGGACTAAATTCATGCTCATCACCTTCAAGGATTCTTTGTTGTTTAACTTGATTTGATTTGAAGACCTACAAGCATTAGTACTCAATAAAACAAAATGCATGCATAAACATGAACAAACTCACATAAAACTTGACATGATGCTTAAATGATGAAATGTTGCAATAATCCTGCAAATTCTACTCTTAACTGCTCTTCGATTGATTTTTTCTCTTGTAAGGATTAAAATGGTGAAAATACTATGTATTTATATAAAACTCTCCTAATTTCCCAAAAATTAAATCCTAAAGGCCAACAATTAAAATTTGAATTTCAAATAATTTAAATTATTGACATCGACCTTTTTAAGTTTGGGGCCAACTTAAGCGGTCTAGGATGCAATGTGCCCTAGACAAGATCTCTCCTTTTTGGCGATCCAAAGTGCCGGAGGGAAAATATTAAATGTACACTTTGATCTTTCACATTCAATTTTCTAATAAATGTTAACATGGGCCATCAAATGCATAATTTATAAAATTAGGTCCAAGCACATAGGGGGGAGCAAAATCTAGTGTAAAATTGTCAAGGGTGATAATTTATGACGCTACAATACCTTTATGTGTGAAATTTAAGCTCTATAAAAAAAATACATCATTGGGTACAAAAATGCATCCTTGGCCTTGCAAAGTGGTGCCATTGACTAGAGGACACGATGGTGACGCAATCCAAGCTAGGTTGTGCACTAGGTGACGATGATCATATGTAAGAAAAGCATGGTTGAGCATATAAGTGTTGAGTTTAGCATTGTGAGTAACACTTAGTGCTAAGTTGGGTGCTAGTAGTTAGTTAATGGATTTATGCACCTTTGTAAAGCCCCACAACCCACACCATTTACCATCAACCTATAGATAAACATCGGCAACCCTATAAACAAGTACCATACAAACTACTATAGAGATTCATGGTACAAGGGTATTTGCACAATATAATGTCATACAAATCTATGTCAAACAATATTTAGATAATGTCTACACATGTTGTACAAACAACATACAATCGAGATAAGGGGGAAAAATACCTCTAATAAATTGCAACCAAGATATATTGAGTTTATAGTCAAACTTAATATATTTGGCCCTTTTGAACTCAACTGTAAAGTCATTCTAGACATGATCCACCCATAAAAAATGTTAGAATCCCTCAAAAATCAAGAAAGGACTTACAAGATCAAATCTCTAATATCATGTTCAAGTCACCATAAGGACTCATAGGAGCAACAATCTTCTACAACACCATGTAATCTTCCACATTAAAAAGAGAAACAAAAAAAAAATGCTATATTTCCAAATAATTATGCATACATACATCCACAAGGATGTAAGATCCAAGATGTGTAATGCACAAATAAAACCTTGCTTATAAAATCAAGGTGAGTGATAGGAATATATAAGATTATGACCATAAAAGAGAGAGAAAAGGAATGTTCTATTACCAAAAAAAGATACAAACATATAAAAGGATGTAAGATCCAAGATATGTGTAATGCACAAATGAAACCTTGATTTTATAAAGAAAGGTTAGAGATAAGACTACATGGGATTGCGACAATGGTCAAACCATAAGACATGCTTCACAAAAATATAACTATGACAAGGGTCAAACCATAAGACATGCATCACAAAAATATAACTATCTTAAGTGCTCCCTAAAAAGTGTTTTAAATAAACTTAACAACCTATGTGTGAATAGGTCCTAGAAGGGAACCAATATGATGCTAAACCATGTCCTTGGCGCAATGGAACTCTTGTTGGGAACTCAAACCAATCCTTGTGTAGAGGTGGAGGTTGCGCTCATAAGTGTTAGATATGCTATCAACAAAAGGTACTCCAAATTGTCGATGGAAGAAGACTATGAACATAATAAATTATATATATGTGGCACTCATACTCCGAGTTGGAATGTTGACCAGCTCATTAAGGATACGATAATCATGTTGCAATCTTGTGAAGAGACCTGCATCTCTCATGTTTACTGAGAAGGAAACTCATTGGTAGATTTTCTTACCAATGAGGCTATCAGTTTAAATGAATTTCGTTCGTGGGAGGAGGGATCAATCCTTCTTGAGAAAGCTAGGGTTTTATTGAGGAATGATGGTGTGGGTTGAGGTGATGCAGCATTTATGGTGTAGTGCCTTCCTCCATTTCACACGTTTTGTGGGTGTCTTGTTGCTCTCTGGTCTTCAGTTGAGTGTTTTTCGTGAGGGTTTTGTGAGTCGTGTGTTGGTAGCCATGGGTGGTGACAGGAGAAGAATCAAGCCGCATTCATGTGGGGATTGTATAAGCGTGAATTTGTACCCCTAACGCAAATTCCCTTTTACCCCTTACACTTTAGAAAACCTAAGATAGAAGCTTAATTCCACTTAAGCTCGCTACTCACATCACACTTTGCAATCTGTTTGTGTGGCGGTGGAAGCATTTTTGTTGGGGACACCCGCACGGCGCACAGGCATATGCGCAACGCGCTTACGTCCTTGGTAGATTCCTATGGCTACAGTCTGCAGAGATGTTACTCTATTGATTGGAAGTTGAACTGTAACGGTCCTCTTTAGCTGGTCAAGCCGAATATAATCATTTTTCATCCTTTCCTTCATAATCTTCACTCTTGCATCCATATCTCTCTTCAGCAGAAGTTTGGGTAGAGTTTTGCAAGATCTGAAGCTCATTTTCTCCTCCACAAGCCTTGAGCACTTTGGACGAAGGTGGTAATCTCCTTTAATCTTCTCTATCATCTTTGGTTGAGTAAGCACGTACTGTTTTTTAGTGTCCTTTTTTTACATAGCTTGTATTCTCTTCTTTACCATTACTTCTCTCATTGCAAACTTGGCTAACCGTGGAGGTGGAAACACCAAAATGAGGGTATGATTGAGGCAAACCCCTAAATAGCCCCAATGTTCTCCTTTATTTTTGTGTGCAGGTGGAGAGATATTGGAACAAGCTGACGAGAAGATTGTTCTACGAAATTATCTTCGTCACCCTTGCGGTAATATACTTCTTTTATCACATTCGTATTCATGTTTCATTCCTCTTAATCTCATTTTGTTGTTTCATAAACCTCTAGACTAGGTTGCTAGTCCTTCCTTAGAGATTAAACCTCGTCTCTCTGGTTTTTTGGTCATACGGATTCCAGCGCACCTATGAGACGCTAGTGCGCCGCACTGTAGTCCCAGAGCCGCGCTTATGTCCTCTGATAGAGAGCTACCTAGGACGTAGAATTGACTCTGAAAAGTAACTCATCTAGTCTCCCTTCAACTCCTGGATTTGTAGAGTGATCAACTGACACATAATCCTCATCATTCTCATCCCTTCTATCCTAACCATCCTTTAAACTGAGGTATGTTAGGGCAGCCTTTCCGCTCTTGGCCAATTGTGATTTGGGGCCTTGCAGTGGTTGGCCCCCCTCTCTTACATTTTTGGTGAATCCAACGTGAATCAATGTCTATACATTTGTCAGTTCCCTGAACTCTTTCTTGTATACCTCTTGTTCGTTGTACCCTGGTGTGTTGTGAAATTTTGTGAACTTCATGACCCAATTTACGACCTCTGGGCAGATTGTTAGGATAATTTTGCGACACCTTCCAATGGACAAGACGGAGGTCTCCTCTAGCTTCACTACCGGACTTTTCTCTTGTACTGTGGCTGGTCCATCCACATAGGAGCACATATCGCGAAGCGAATCTAGGTTTCTTGACGAGATTGATCACATCCCTACCCCTCCTACATCGTCGAACTCTTCATATGTAGATGAGCACGAGATTGTTTGTATCCCTTCTAAATACATCGTTAGCCTCGGTAAAGGGCTAGGTGCATTGGAAAATCACCTAGAAGAAAACCTGAAGATGGCTAGGGCTACTAAAGTGATTGATGAAATAAGATACATGGTGGAAAAGGACCAGACAGACATGAAGCTCTTAGCTAGTCTCCTTGGTCTAGCCAAAGCATGTGCCCCCTCAAGCCATAGTTACATGATACGAGGTGACCTCTTTGAGGAACGTGAAAGGTAGCTAAAGATGTCAATGCCTCCTACATCTGTATATATGGTTGACCTTGTCCCCTTGGTCAGTGTACCCGTTACTTCTAAAAGTTTTGAAACTATCAAAGTAAATAGTAACCCTCTGGGTTTCCACTTCACCTCTTTTGTTGCCTCTGGTGGTGGAGGATTTGGTAGGATGATAGGTGGAGGATTTAGTGGCAGAAACTTTGAAAGTGGGGGTGGCATTGTCGGAGGCGGTTCTAGAAAAAGTCATGGCGGTGGCTTCGAAAATGGCGGTGGATCCGATGGAAGTCACACTTGTGGTGGCATCATCAGTGGTAGCTCTAGCAATGGTCACAACGGTGGCTCAAGCGGAAGTCACACTGGTGCCAATAGCATTGGTGGTGGCCTTGGCGGTCGTCACAACGACGGTCAAGGCGGTGGCTTTGGCAGTGATTCCAGTGGACCCGTGTCTTCTAATGACCCAATTCTAAATACCCTTCTTCAGAATATGGGGAAGATGAACCACCTAGCGAATATTTCTCAAGCCTCATCCCAGCCTATCTTCCAACCCTTCTTCTGACACAGCTCGTTTTCGGTTGCAATTTTAAACACTCCTTTCCCGCAAGGGATGGAGATTCCCAAATTTGAGAAATGCGATTGTAAAGGGGACCCGTCCAAACACACGTGTCTGCGTTTAACGCCTTATGCAAAGACTTTTTCCATCACGATGTGTTGATGGCCAAACTATTTCCCCGATCCCTCAAAGATACAACACTAGATTGGTATTGTTCTTTGCCAGAATAATTCCATATTCACGTTCGACCAGCTTGTTAACCAGTTCCTGCGACAATTCCAAGCCAATATCAGACCAAAGATGAAATTCTCAGACCTTTTTTGATGCAAACAAGGGGATACTGAGAAAATTACAGACGTTATAGCACGGTACCAAGCACTCTTCTCACAGATCTCATATCTGCTACTCGACTCTAATGTACATAAGGTCTTCATAGGGAACTTACAAAGGCATTGGCAAGAGAAGTTCACCCTCATGAAGTATCCTTCTTTCGCACACTTGTGTGCGACTTTACAAGAGTACCAGCAGACGGTAGTTCAGTTCGGGGGTCCTCCCTCACACTCCCTTTCTGAAGGACAATCTATCGTATCGATCTCGACAAGAGGTAAAACTATTGTGAATGTAGTAGTCGTTGTGGATAACAACGGCCTCAGATGCAACCGAAAGTTTACAAAGCTATCAGAATCTTATTCTTCCATCTTATAAAAGTTGGTGAAGGATAAGATACTTACCTTGCCACCCCCTAAACCAGTTAGAGAACCGTACCCTAGCTGGTATAAAGAAAACACATATTGTCAGTACCATCAAGTTAACAGACATGATACCAAACGTTGCATGTGCCTGTGTAATGAGATATAGGATCGCATCAAGGACAGTACTATCCGTCTTGATGGAATTAAGAAAATCGTGAACAAATCAATGGTGAAAGCTGATAGTGAATTGCAGATATACACGGACTTGTTTCTATCACATTCTGCTAGCATGATTATCGATCCCGTTGATTCTATTTCTCATCCTGAGGTGTATGTTAACATGGTTACTATTACTCCCTCTCCCTGCCTTGCGACTGGTTCGTCGGATGTAAATTTTACCTCGCAAGACATGCCAACAAATGGTAAGCTTTCTCTACTTTATATTCCCGCTCGCCTCAATGGTAACATTGTGACAAGGATCTTAGTCAACCCCGCGAGTAGATTGAATGTCATTACTGAAGAGACATTGCTCTTAAACTCCCTACAAAGGGAGGAATATGAAAAAAAAAATCCACCATTTATATGCACGATGAACTTTCCCTTAAACCTTATGGATCGATAACGTTCTATGTCCTGGTTGGACCCAAGAACATAGATGCGATCTTCAAAATTATTCTTTATTTAGACCTATTTAGGGTGAAGTTAGGCATACCTTGGTCAGTTTCCATGAATGGGATCACCTCTGTAATTCATAAGTGCCTTAAATTTCCCCACAAAGGTGTTGTACACGTGGTGCACGATAATGGATATCAACTTGTCGTATCACATTGGGGGTACTCGTTGGATAATTTTTGGCCCACTCCAATCGATCGGCTCCCACAAAGGACGGACCTACTTTACAAGAATTATGTGAAGTACAAGATTGGAGGCGAGATAACCGAAGTTGACCCTTCCTATAGCCGAGATTCCAATTGCCTCCTATTCCCGAAAGGGAAAGGATAAGCTTGCTCCCTCTTGGGTAGACTCGTCTACTCCCCTTTCTTGGGAGGAGTATTGGATGGACAAGCTCGAGTTCTACATGCTAAGTATGATAATGCCTCCTTGGTGAAATCCCAAGGTCAGGATATCGAACCTCCCTAACAAGTCCCCAGGACCATGGTACTATTCAAGAAAAGATCCACCTCTAAAGTGGTGGAGTCAACTCCTCTTATCGTTTCTGAACCTGCCCCTTCTTCTCCCATTCAGGAGTATGTCCTTCCGCTAGAAACAGTTGTGGAAGACACTCCCATGGCTGAACAGAATCCTTTCATCCCTTCATAGAATCTGTCTTCTGGTTTGAAGAATCGTAGAAATCGCCCTACGCATGAGCGCAAGCATCGGCGAGAGGCTCTCCTAGCTGAGCAAGCCTCCTTACAGAAGGAGGAAAAGAAGATTGCACCTCCTATTGTGACCTCTTTCCCTTCTTCCATCTTTGAATCTCTCCGGGCTTCTGCTCTGATCACACATGCACCTTGAAAGGTGTAGGTATTCATCGCTCCTTTGACGGAGCCACCCTTGTTGACTTTTTTCCTGGATGTCTTGCCTTTCCCAAAACCCATGGATATGGTGAACACTTAAGTTGTATCCATTGCGGTTCTTTCCTCTTCTCCATCAACCCTCTGTGTTTCATTCGTGGGGAGTTCACCTCCTCCGATGAAGAAGATAGAGTGTGGCCCCTCCAGCAATGGACGACGTAAGAAGAGCCCATCTTCTCAAAAATGTGGCCTCATGTTGACTTGTTCTATCTTAGTAACGGAACCAGTCTCGGCCTCCCTCGAGTTTTTCGCCGCTCCTAAGTCTCTCAAGGAGCCTAGTGGTGAACATTGCATGCAAACTCCTCCATCTGCCGAGGTGAAGCATGGCACTCTCGTTAAGTGTATGTTTAACTCGGTGGATGAAGTTCCAACCTTGGCAGTGATCTTTGCAAGGTCGGTGACCTTGAACCCACAAGAGTTGAGCGACGAAGACCTCACAGGTTCTTCTACCTTGGTCCTTGTTGCAGGAGGATTAGAAGCTCCTCCCCTTAACATTGCCCCATTATAGGCCCATCATCCTTCCCCCTACGATGATCTAGAGTGGGAAGCTAACAACCTCTTGGTCAACTAGTGCTAGGGGGTGACCTTCTTCTTGATCTTTAGCTTAGACATGTGTTCATGTTGTGATGTGTTCCCCCGTAATCGTGCTATATGTTCCCGGATGATCCTCGTCACCCTTGTTGGTGCCTGGATATAGGCGTGGTATCTGTGTTGTAAACCTTTTTCTCTATGTATCTCTATTCTTCCATGTTCGTGATTGACTTTCGGTAAATAGGGGACGATGCAAAGCATCAAGAGCATTTAGGCCTCCTTCCATGGTGACCCAATTTTATTTTATTTTTTTGTCTTTCATGCATTCTTCTCGATCTGGTTGGGGATTGATGATTTTTCGCCTCTTGCTGCAATTACCTACTATTTATAAATAAAGGAAGATCTGGCCTTGTGAAACCAAATCCCCCTATGCCCTTTGTGTGTGATCTCCTATCTTTTACCTTTCTCTTTATCTTTCTCTCTTCTTTGCTTGAGTTGTCCCTTTCATGTGTGACAACACCTCTTCTACATTACTTGGTCTTTAAAAAAAAATCATTCATTGTCAAATGATTTTTTTCTCAAAAACCCTTCACATACTTCCTTGTTAGAATTGCATTCTCAACTCGAAGCTCTAATGGAACGTGTTTCCTTCATCATGGGTTTGTAAAAAAAGGACTTGGAAACCCTCCTCTAAAGCGGGAATGGTATTAGTCTTCCCCTCACAAGAGCGCATCTCCTTCCTTTTGAATTCCTTGATGAAGTGAACATATTTCAAAAGAATTCCTTGGTGATGAATCAATTCGAGAAGGAAGATAGTAGATTTTGAATAGTGTGTCCCTTAAGTGGACCCCCATTTTCACGTCGCGTTCCCAAGGGACCCCTTTGAAAGCTTTCGGTACAATTCTATGGTGTCTAGCCCAAGAGTGGCTTGAATAGACTTGTTTCACAGTCTTGCATCTAGCTCGGGGGCAGCCCGACTAAACCAGTGTTACTTCTTTGTGTCTAGTTCGGGGGCAACTCGATTAGTTTGCATCCTTATGTCTAGCTTGTGGGCAGCCCGACTAGACTTCACTTTTCAAGCAGTGCGTCCCTTGAGTGGACCCTCCTTCCTTTTGAAGGGTTCCCGAGGGACCCCTTTGAAATTATTACAACTTAGGATGGTATGTGTGACTGTCTGTTCACTAGCCTGTGCGGTCATTTCCTGATGTGTTCTATCTGAGTAAACATGTCCCCATCTCTAACTTAGTGGATTCTCCTTACTCGGTCTCCCTCATGCGAGAGTCCTTCGAGGATACCTTACTTGCAGGTCTACGGGTTTATAAGGTGTTCTTGGTTTCCTTCATGTGAGAGTTCTTGAAGGATACCTTCCTTCTAGGTATGTGGGTCTATAAGGTGCTCTTCCTAGTTTCCTTCATGTGAGAGTTCTCGAAAGATACCTTCCTTGTAGGTATGTGGATCTGTAAGGTGTTTTTCCTAGCTCCCTTCATGTGAGAGTTCTTGAAGGATACCCCACTTTCAGGACCGTGAGACTATGAGGCACTTTCATACTTCAGCTTTGTAGTTCCGCAGAACTATGAAGTTTTTTTCTGCACTTCCGGGTTTGCCAAACCGTGCTCTCATTCCTCCTCGATTTAGGTATACATCTTTTACTATATTGCTTCCTTACTACTCTACTTTACCAAAGCACTTATCAGTATTCGTGCTCGCTAAAGTAGGGGCAAAATGTATAAGTGTGAATTTGCACCCCTAATGCAAATCCCCTTTTACCCCCTTACACTTTGGAAAACCTAAGACGGAAGCTTAATTCCACTTAATCTCATTGCTCACATCACACTTGGCAATCTATTTGTGTGTCGGTGGAAGCGTTTCTGTCAGGGACGCTCGCGCGGCACGTAGTCATTTGTGTGACGTGCAGACGTCCCTAGCAGATTCATATGGGTGGAGTCTATAGAGACGTTACTCTTTCGATTGGAAGTTGAAGTGTAACGCTCCTCTTCGGTCGATCGACCCGAATATGGTCATTTTTCATCTTTTCCTTCATAATCTTCACTCTTTCATCCATAGCTCTCTTCAGTAGAAGTTTGGGTAGAGTTTTCCAAGATTTGAAGCTCATTTTCTCCTCCACAAGCCTTGAGCGCTTTGGAAGGAGGTGGTAAGCTCCTCTAATCTCCTCTATTGTCTTTGGTTGAGTAAGCACGTACTATTTTTTAGTCTTTTATTAACGTAGCTTGTATTCTCTTCTTTATCATTACTTCTCTTGTTGCAAACTTGGATGTCCATGGAAGTGGAAACACCAAAACGGGCGTCTGACTGAGGTAGCCCCCTAAAAAACCCCAACGTTCCCCTTTTTTTTGTGCAGATGGAAAGAGCTTAGAACAAGCTGACGAGAAGATTTTTCTACGAAATTATCTTCGTCACTCTTGTGGTAATATACTTATTTTATCACATTCATATTTATGTTTCATTCCTCTTAATCTCATCCTGTTGTTTCAAAAACCTCTAAACTAGGTTGTTAGTCCTTCCTTAAAGCTTAAACCTCATCTCTCTAGTTTTTTGGTTGTACGGACGCTAGGGCACCTGCGAGACGCCAGTGTATTGCATTGTCGTCCCAAAGTTGCACTTCTATCATCTGACAAAGAGCTACTTGAGACACAGAGTTGACTCTGAAAAGTGACTTGTCTAGTCTCCCTTCAACTCCCGAGTTTGTAGAGTGATCGAATGACACAATCCTGATCATCTCATCCCTTCTATCATAACCACCCTTTAAACTGAGGTTAATTAGGGCAGACTTTTCACTCTTGGTCTTTCGTGGCCTGGGGCCTTGCAGTGGTTGGTCCCCCTCTCTTATAGGGACATTCAGAGAAAGAAAAAACTTTGGAATATTCTATGCCATGGTAATTTTACTCCATTTTTAGAGAGACTGCACAGGCATGACCATAATGCCTCAATGCAATTTGTTTCTTTCTGGCATAATCAAAAGCTCAAGGTTGAAGATTTAGAGGTGGAGGTAAATGAGGATTCGATTGCCACTGTTACTAGGATGCCGACACTTGGCTGAAAGTTCAAGAATGAAAAGAGTAATGAGGAGGCAATGGTCCACTTTTTTAAAGATGATGAGCAAAAGCAATTAATCAAATTAGTGAGGTAGGGCTATGAAGGAACTTCCCTCAAGAAAATTTGGACGAGCGTTGTTGAGGTTCTAATGTGTTACATGACTCTAAAAGGGAGGTTTAGGGCTATTCTTGGTCGCCATTTTACTCTCCTCAACCATTTCAGATGTGGTTTGTTCATTTCCTTTCCTTTCTTTTTGTTATCATCTTTGGAGGTCTCGATGTACGCACATCTAAAGAATAGGAGGGCCCTTGTCCTCCATGAAGGGCTTATTTTATTAATTATGGAACATGGCAAGACTCTTATCCCTGCTCCTACCATCAAGGGCAAGGAGAAGACTTTAAGTGATGTATCCGAGTCATCGAGGTTAGAGTCCTCTTCAAATGAGGAGGATGTTTCTCCTACAGTTGCGACTATGTCTTTGAAGAAGAGGAAGGTGGTTGGTGCTAAGAGTAATAGGGCAACTAAGTGGCTTGCCCTTTCTGGGAGTGAGGAAACAGAGGTAAGGTCAAATGATTCTTCTCCCAAGTCTGTGGAGGTGGTTGTTAGTAGAGATGTTGTTGGTGGTGGCCTTGAGGTGGGGACATAGGATAATGTTGTGGGTTTGGTTGACAAACTGAGGAGGTTGTCGATGTGTATTGCTAACCTGAAGAACAAGGCCTCAAAGGTTCCGACTAAGTACCCCAATGTAGCTGGTGATGAAAAGGATTATGGTGATAAGACTGTGGCCATTGAGGATTCCCCTATGTAGAACTTGCCCAAGGAGGAGTAGGACAAGGAGATTAGGGGTTGGGATGAGGTGGATGCGGAAAAAAAAAAAAAAGCCAAACAGGAGCCTTTGAAGATAAATCTTCTTTTCCAATAACTTTTCTTACCTTGATGATGACGCTACCTCCATGTATGAATTACTAGATATGGCTAGAGTTGGGGCCACTAGTACCTTTAAATTAGCTGAGTAGACTCTGTAGGAGTTCAATAAGATTAATATCAAAATCAGAGGTTTGAAGGAGAATCTGAAGAATGTTCTGAAGGGTCCGGTGTCAAACATTCTTATTGAAAGAATGGTGGACCTTGAAGGTTCCTATCATGACTTTAAATCTTTGTGTGATGAAAAATTGTCTGCACTGGAGTCCAAGGTTTTAGGTATAAATGCAAATATCAAAAAACTAATTCAATAATGTCATATCTCTGTGAATAGCAACACGGACTCCTTGGAAGTCCTTTTCAAAAAGATTAGTTAACTCAGGGAAGATCGGGTTTATTTCTCTAATCTTATGGAGAAAGAGCACGCGACCAATTGCAAAGGTAAAAAAGTTGCTAAGGATGATGACAAAGGACCTGTTGTCAAATGGTGGTTGATTGGGAGAAATAATTTGATGTTAATAAGGAGGAGTTGTTGAATATGGTTGAAAGGCATAGGAACCAACAAATTGAGGTGGCCAACACTCTTAGTGGATTGAACTAGTTTCTGGTCTTTTTTTTTGTTTCTTTGTGTTTCCTAGTGGATGCAGGTTTCTTTTAGGTTGTTTTGTTGTTTGTGGTTGTTGGGCGTTGATGGTAAGTTTTTGTCATATTTTTAAGTTAGGATCCCCTCTATTGTGTTTTTTTTGTTGTTGGGTTGTTGCTGGTGGTCTTTTGAAAATCTTTTCTTGTAACATTTTGTATCTTTTGTTGTAAAGGGTTTTGGGTCCCTTCAAAACATGGTTTTCCCTTATAATCAAAACAAGAGAGACAAGTTTGCACAAACCATTTGTATTTCAATCTAGAGGGGGGAAACAAAGAGTAAAATGTCAAATATCAAATTTTCCACGTGAATTTATTAATTAAAGGAAGCTAAATCCCACCAAGATTTGAAATTAAATCCCGAAAATACCTTAAGGGGGACTAAGATGGATGAAACTCAGGGCACAGACTCCAAAAAGGGGCCCATTTAAGGCACACTTGAAATTGGGGTCCTAAGACCTTTGGGGGACAAAGACGCCCTAGGTGGCATCTTAGTCTTGACCCAAAAATCAAGGACACTCAAACATAATCATTTATCTTTTGGAGTTTGTCAAGATTAGCCATGAAATGATGTAGTTTATTGGGCTTGTGGATGCAAAATAGGACCAATTAAGACATAAATAAAGCAAGACAAACCCAAACAAGTGAAAATGCAAGTGTATGCATTTTCCTACACTACAAGATGCCATGCTTGATAGACTCAACTTTAACATATAAGGGGTGACTAAAGAGATGGAAGTCGAATTTAAGGCAAGTGCCAATGGGTAGCTTGACATGTAGGACTTTCCATGCTAGATTGTGTGCATCTACTTGGAATTCTAGATTTGAAGAGTGAGCTTGTTTCATTTTGAGCAATGAAAATTACATTTCCATTTTTTCTTTGAGATGGAGAGAAATAGTGACTATATATATATATCGTTTTAAAGGGAAAGTAGAAGTTGTGTGCATTGGCCACCTCTAATCATTCAAGAAGTAGACATGGTAGGTTGAGGAATACAATTTGTGAAGTTTAAAAGAGACCAATTGTTGAATTTCAAGGATTGGTTGTTTATTAAAGGGTGAAAGATGAGATTAGGATTTAACGAGCAACTATGATTTCCATTTAAAGTCGATAATGTCCCATAGATCTTGAAATGCTTAAATGACTTTTTTAATCGTGGTACTTAAAGGGTTGTAATCATGTTGAATCAATTAGTACCACCAAATGGAATAGTTAGCAAAGCTTAAACCATGACTAGGAGACTAGTTCAATCAAATCAATTTCCTTGAGATAATTTTCCAAGCTTTCCAAATGGATTGAAATGCATGAACCCATGAGATATAAAAGGAGATAGAAGAAGCTTGCCATTCCATAGTTTTGTCCCAAGGACAACCAACAGAAGTGGACTTTTAATCAAATTCATTCAAAGTGCATCTCCCTCCAATTCCCTCACTATTTATTTAGTGGTTAAGTGAATTCCTTGTGAGTATGGGTCGATGATTCCTAAGCCCTCTTTGTTCTTTGATTGTATGTAGTGCTACCAAGATGTGAAATGAAAGCCCTTCTTGTTTCCCCATTTGGCCCACAAGAAAATTCTAATAAATAGATGTGTAGTGGGAAAGCCCTTCTTATACCCCCTATTTGGCCCATAAGAAACACCTAATAAGCTATGTCAACTAATTGTAGCATCTTTTGGAGGGAAACAAGCAAAGGAGATATAAACATGACTAACCACCAATTTTTTGTTCGCCACTGAAATGTAACCAACCATAGATAAAAATATATTAATCTAGTTCAAAAAATTACCTCTGATTTTGTTCAAAAGTCATTGCCACATGTCTATGAGAGACACACCTTGACACCAAAGGGAATGTTGAGATATCTAGTGATGGAGCCATGTTTCACTTCTCTCGATGTGTTTGGGATGAATGCTGGATGGAGGATGGTGTGAGTCATAAGAAAAAATTATGCATAGCCAAGTGGACCTTAAAATGGTCCAAAATAGGTTTAAAGTTTCAAAAGTATTTGTCATTCATCTATTGAGTTTTGGATAAAAAGCATATTGTCATCAACAAAATGTGAGTTGAGAGCAATGTCATTGTTTGGAAAACAAGTGTCATAGATTAGCTTTTTGGCCTTTATGTGATGGAATAAATACCCAAAAGAATCAACCACAAAGAGGAGCAGGAGGGTAACCTTGGTGGATAGACCTTTTAAGGGAGAATTCAACGAAAATGGAACCATTAATTGCAAGTCTAACATTAGTCCATAAATAGCAATTGACTTGAGCACATATTTGAGGGTCAAGCTTAAACTATTGCATCATGATAAGAATGAAAGGCCGCCAAATAAGATAATATGCTTTATTGGAGTCAAACTTGATAATAAGAGCATCTTGAACGATTTGTTGGGCCCATTCAATTGTCTCCTAGACTAAAATTAACTTGTCTAAAATGAATTTACCACCTAAGAATCTTATTTACTCCAACTACACAATCAACAATATAATATTTTCTTTTCTACGCACAAAAACTTTCACAATAATCTTATAAGATGTATTAAACAAGTTAATAGACCTCCAAGCAATACCCAAAGTACCAATTTCAACTCCTAAATAAACATAATAAAAGTGATCCAAGCCAAAGTGCCTAATAGAACTCCAAAGGCAAGCTATCCATTCTTGGGCTTTTCTCCATACCCATGCTACATATAAAGTGCATCATCAATCTCGTCCATATAAAGTGCATCATCAATCTCTTCCGTGGAGAGAAGTTCAAAAAAAATTACTCTCTTGAGGGCCAATTTTGAATGATTAAGGGAATCAAAACAACTAAAAAAAAGATTATTCACCACCAAGTAGGCAAGATTGAGACATGGAGCCAAGCTCGGGAAGACATTTCATGGCCTCTATTGTTTTGTATGTTTAACAGGGTTTTACATGATTGAAATTTGGAATATGCCCGGAAAATATCTATGTATAATATTGTAATTCACTTATTGAATCAAATTCAAGACTGCATCAATGCAATGATTGGCTGCTATGGTGACTTGCATGTCACGGCGCGCATAATATGTAGGTGATTCTGGGCTCAGGCGCAGCGCTGCAGGCCCAGCCATAACTGGGCTCCAACCAGCACAACTTCAAGATCTTCCTCGAGGGAAGCCTTCTATAGTATAAGTACGTATAAGTTGTTTTTTATTCATTTATTTCATTAAATTCAACTCTACATCAGTGCTACGACAGTAAAGTTTGGTGACCTGCATTTTGCGGCAAGACTGGGTCAGCATCTTATCCTAGGTAGGTAAGTCAGACTCCGCCGACCAGACCTGCAAGACCATCTTGATTAATTCCACACCGAGAACCGTTCAATCATTTCACTTGCATCTTGACATCTCGAAAACCTAATCCCTGACCTGCCCACCTTCCACGCTGAACCAGTGAATAGCCCAAGAGTGGGTAACCATTCATCTTTGATAAGCAAGCAACGAGGATCCTAATCCCACATAAGTCATATCAGTCATTTAATGCTATAAGATTTCCACAATCGATAATGTTTATAAAAAAAAATTGAATTTTAATTGTGTTTGAAATTTTGCATCGTTTTGAATCACATTTCGTGATCTATTATCAAGATGATAAAATGTCAAAGGAGATGAGAAATGAATCACAGAGTATGATACAAAACGTCGATGCAAAAATTCAAACACAATCAAAATCCATAAAAGCAAATTCTAAGTATATCAGTCATATCTCCCACATAAGTCATATCAATCATATCTGAATCAAAGATAGATTAATCTTAAGAAAATCACTAGTTCCGTAATAGAACACTCATAAACGAATAGGGAACAACAGATATTATATCCATCATATTCCTTTCCCGTTACAGTTGCTGTTACGATTTTCATTTCTTGTTTCTGATAACATAAATATAAACTGATCCTTTTTAAGATCAATTATACAAACACACCAACAACAAATGAAAAACAAGCAACAGATATTATACCATCAAATCCAAACAGGATCACTACATCTTTCCCTAATTATGACGGTCAGAAAAAAAAATGGTTGAATTCCCCAATGGCCTCAAACACACCAACAACAAATGAAAAACAAGCAACAGATATTATACCATCAAATCCAAACAGGATCACTCCTTCTTTCTCTAATTATGACGGTCAGAAAAAAATGGTTGAATTCCCCAATGGCCTCTAGATTTTTTCTATATGAAAAGATAGTCTTCCAAACGTTCTCTCTTCCCTTTTCCCCTACCCACTGAGCTATAATATCTCCATTATAGCAAGACAAGCTGAAGACCTAATTCCATTTGAACAAATCAGTCTGGTGGGTCTCCTAAATTCGATTTAGGAAGTTTTGGGTTTTGTGCAACTAAATTGAGATCGACCGAGGAGACCATGATAGCAAGGGCAAATTTGTTTCTTTGTTTTAAATTTTTGCGTGGATCTGAAATCGTTCCATTATGCTTTACAATCTTCGTACTCCAGTACATTGTTTTTTCTACCATTTACTAAACTTCTTTGTTGTTTAACGTATGTGTTATTTTATATTATAATTTTTATTGTAAATAGTTTTGATTAATGTTTAAATTATTATCATTGAATAGATATAAAGTTTATGGGATCATATTATTGTTGGAAATGTATATAGAATGGCAATTAACGTGAAAATCAAAACCCTTCATCTGTTCCATGGAAAGACATGGATTTTTTATTTTATTTTTAAATCTACTGTAATGTGTTCGTATGGTTAATTGTAATAAAGGCTAGAATATTAGATGAGGTTATTTGAAAGATTTCTAGGATTTAGGCTTGTATACTCTGTTAGAATGTCTTACTTACAGTTATGAATCTTTAACAAAAGTTTTAAGAAAGATTCATACTTAAAGGTTTAAGATTTAGGTTTGTATATTTCGTTAGAATTTGTTATTTATAGTGATAGATCTTTAACAAAAGTTATAAGAAAGATTCATACTTAAAAGTTTAGGATTTAGGTTTGTATACTTCATTAGAATTTGTTATTTATAGTGATAGATCTTTAACAAAAGTTAAGGTTTTCAATAATTTTATTCATAGCTATAGTTGTAGATTTTTAAAAGTTTTTTTAATCTATGTTTTTTAAAGATTAAAATGCTTCTAATAATTTATAAATTTAAATTTTGATCTTTGGACTTATCGTATTTTTGTAGACTTTAGAATGTTCATAGTTGAAATTGTTGCTTGAGATGTATTATAGTTTAAACAAAATTTTAAATTATATCATTTTTGTTGTACATTTCAAAATTTTAGTTATACGATCACAATCTTCTACCTTCCTCCCTACTAATAGAGGTTTGTTTGGCAAACCCAATAGTGGCAAGTTCCTATAAGTATTACTGAAGATTAAGAACCAAAAAAGGTACTTTTAGGTACAATGCTATTGTTGATGGTAAGGACCTCCTAACTAGTTGGGAACATTTAACAAGGATTTGTTGCCAAAACAAGAAGAAACAATGGGGGGGGGAGGTGCAGGGGGCGGTGAATCAATTGTAGCAGAATTAACAACTTTAATCAAACTATTAACTTTTAATTTCAAATCTCATTCATATGAATGATAATGAAGGCAAGAATTACACAACACATCATAAACACATAACACCAATATTTTTGCATGGAAACCCTATTAAAGGAGAAAACCACGATGGAGGTTAATCCACAATTATACCCTGTTAAAAGTATAATGAAAAAATGAATAAGGAATGCACTTGCATTCAGGCACACTGCCTAGAGCACACTGTTCAAAGGAAAGGCTCACTGCCTTACATACAGTAATCAGATTAAAACCATCTGAGTGGAATGAACTGAGAAAGTAGCTTCTTCAAAAGCTTGATGACAGTTCTGGTTAAACACATATACTCTACTCAATCTTCTTTCACATTCTGCTATGCTCTTGAATGATTTGACCTTTGTTCGCACTTGTACATCACTTGTACACTTGAGCACACACCACCCACTTTCATTCAAACCACAAAACAACCTTGCTTATATATCCGCTACACGGATTTACATCAACAACTTTGTCGGCCACAAATAATAGATGAATTATAACTGTTGGCCTCAATACATGAATAAATCTTTATGCGCACCAACACAAGTTGGTCACAACATAATAAGGACCCAAACAAACATCCTCGAACATGTCAAACAACAAGAAATTAATCCATAAGGATCCGCAACAAGCTACCACCATTATGTCAGCCAAGAACATGAAAAATTTAAGCACAAAAGGAAAAATCTTCCACCATGATCACACCAAATAGCACGGACATGCAACAAAGATAGAACATGATCTAAAATCATCCATGAACATCGTGGGAACATACGCAACAATTGGAATTACCATAATTCCAACTTCCTCTTCCAAGAACAACTACTACAGTGCCAGAATGACTATAGGAACACCAGAACATTTTACTTGCACAAATCTTGATGCGTACCACTGAGACTTCCGAACATCATACTAGATAAATTCAGCAATAAACCCATTAACACGCAACACCTGAATATCAACATACATGACATTTCACCTCTCTAACCTTCTTAGCTTCGCTGGTTGTCAACACATATGTTTAATACAATTTTTTCAATCTCCTCAACATATCAATGCTAATAGTGTTGACATCAATGACAACCACATATCAACAACACAACCACAATGTCCATCAGGATCCTCTTCCTTCCACTATAATTGTTTTAATTACATAACAATTTAACAATGTATTTAATCATTAGCTCATAGATTTTTTTAAGTCACATTTCCAATCGACTTGTTAATGAAATTTTTTAATAGTTCTAATTGCATTGCAATTTAACCACTTGTTTAGTTTTATTGGGTTGCATATATTTTTCAATGTCATGTCTTCCACACAATTTTTTAATGAAATGGTTGTAGTGTCATAAATCGTCACCCATGACAATTTCACGCTATGTTTTGCTCCCCCTAAATTATTGAGCCTCTAATTAGGTACCTAATTTTCTAATTTGTGCATTCCAAAGATCTATTTTTATTGTTTTCCGGAGAATTGCAAGCATTGAATAAATGTAAGCAATTAATGTTTTGATCTCAACAATTAATGTCTTGAAAAATAAGGCGAAGATCCATGGGTCCCCCTATCTTGGCAAAGACCAATTTTTATTTTTTAAGGGATATTTTAACATTCAAATTTCAAATTTCAAATTTCAACTTTTGGGATCTAATTTTCAAGAAATTAGCACAATTGCATATAAACACCTAGTCATTGCATCATTTGAAATATAACAAGAAAACTATTGGCAAACTTATGATCAAGAGCATTGTCGAGCAAAATCAAAAACAACATTTCAGTGATTTATTGAAACAATTCAAGATCCAACATCATGTCAATTTTTTTGTGTTCATGTTTTTGAAGGATAACCCTTGTTATTGGTCTCCAAAGCATTCAAGTCTTCAATCCTTGAAATGATGTGCACAACTTCAATCCTTCAAAGAGGATACTGAAGAGTGGTGAGTTGGAACATTTTGTGGTTTCATCATTCCTTCCTTTCAATTATCATGTTTATCATTGACATTGTCATTGTGGAAGTGAAAACACTTACATGGAGTTTGATTGAAACAACCCCCTAAATGGCCCGACATTGTCTCTCTTTGAATGAGCAAATTCTAGGCTTGAAGAGAATTGAAGAAAAATTGTTCGTTGTTGCATTTAAAGCCATAAATCTTGTCAAACCACAAACACTCACCTTCAAAATTCTCTGACAACATTCAAACAACTTTGCAATCAAAAAACAAAAGGTCAAACCCGACATCAAAAGACTACAAAATCAATTTCAAAACCCCCTACCAAAGGACACGTATGCCTCTAAGTGATTGAGTGCTTCGTTGCATGCCAAATGCAACTTTTTATGACAATCTCTGATGCTTCTCAAATCTACCTACAATTTAATGTTTTAGTTTATATTCCTTAAATATTGCATTTGTCATATTATATCATAGTTTAAGAGTTCATTCCAAATCATTTCTATTCCAATTTCAAGGCTTCAAAAATGCAAAGCTAGATCTAATTAGCTCATCTTCTTGGTTAAAAATCAATCTATTCACCTTGTTGATTTACATTCTAATGTACCTTTGAAAAAAAAGCCAAAAGCAATTCCAATTTTATACATTAAACTTAAGATTCCCTTTTTCACATGACTACGCTAATATATTTTATGTTTATTGATATTGATATAAAAATACTTTTCAAAAATTACATATTTTATGCATTTCTAAGAACTATACATGTACATATACCCATGCATATATATGCCTATAAAATATATATATATATATATATCAACATATAACTCAAAAACTTAATGTTTTAACAAAAGATAATAAAACAAAAACTTAAATTTTGTTAATACTCTTAATGCAAGCAACATATCCTAATATTAAAATAAAACTTAAATTTTATTTAAAGTTTTGTAAATTCCACCCACCAAACCCTAACCAAGAACAGTTTAACTTCACACATTCATTTGCTACAAGCAAACCCTTAGTACAAAACTTAAAGATCTATAAATTATTAACATATATAGACTCTTAGAAAATTGTTCATTCGAATAATATTATAATTGGCATCCTAATATCCAAATTTTTAAGTTTTTTTACTTTTGGATTCTTAGCTTTCATTTCAAAGTAAATATACAAATTAAAATATTCTAAAAGATTAAAATATATATATATATATATATATATATATTTTAAATGCACACAACCTATATCAACATTATATATCAATGTTAAATCATAAACATTAAAATCAAATAAATGATATTCAAATAAACAACAAAAATTAAATAATATAATCATTTTATATGTTGCATACTAAAAATATATAATCATTCTACCTTCCACTTGTATATATTATCAAATTTGTTAATAAAAATATGTATTTATAATGCTTTCAAGCAAGAAAAATTATTTTCTAGTACTTTAAATTGTGATGATTAGGCTACTTATTATTCAACATCAAATATTATTATTGTTTTAGATGCACTCATTTAGGGACAAAGGCTACACTATTGTTTTTTTCTATTAATCAAGTGATGCTATGTTAATAATTCATTTCTTAACCATCTAGAATATGAGGAAATAGTTTTGAAAAGCACTTTAAAAATGACATTTCTTTTATGTGAAAATTACGACGCATCAATTTCAAATTAATCAACCTATTGTAAACAATGTATGTTTTTTATTAAGGTAAAAACAAGTTTTGAAGGAACTCCAAAACCCTTTACAAACATATTTTGAATGGATCTGAAACCCTCAAAAGATTGTCAAAACTAAAAAACATGAAAGCACAAATAACCAAGGATAAAACAGCCAACAACCAACTAAAAACCAACCCCCAAACAAGAACCATCAAGATTTACATTTAGAATTACTCTTGTGGGAGCAAAAAATCATGTCAAAAGGAGGTTTAAAGAATTTATAATTTTTGCCCTTTACAATGATCCAACCCTCTTCCACTTGCACTACCTTATCAAGCCAAGCCAACGCACAATTATCCTGAAGAGGAAAGCTTAAAGATTTGATCTGTATTCCTCTCAACAAGCATGGCCAAATCAAGGGAGCCACCTGAAAAGATAACCGGAGCACTGTCACCAAAAGTGGCAACCAAAGGCACACTCACAATCTCAGAAAGGGTCACAAGATTGTTGTCTTGCAAAGCATCAACAATCTCGCCATTAGAGACAGCCGAAGAGAAAGCCTTAGGGCAATGCATGTTATTTTGTAATAAAACTTTGTAGTTATTTAGTCATATTAAATTTGTATTTGTGAAAATTGAAGAGCACTTTAAAAGTGACATTTCTTTTATGTGAAAATTGTGAAGCATCAATTTCAAATTAATCAACATGTTGTAAACAATGTATGTTATTTTGTAATAATACTTCGTAATTGTTTAGTCATATTAAATTTGTCTTCAAATCTTCACCATTTTCACAACTGCTTATTTATTCTAATAAAAAATTAAAAAATACTATTTTATAAACATAGTGTTCTCACAAGAAACCATCAAAAAAGTCTAATAGGTACTAGTACCATACATTATGTGACAAGATATGCACATACCAATTTTTTTGTCTTGTAATAATTTTCTACATTCATAATTGTTTAGTTATATTCATAACTATTGTATTATTTAATTGTTCAAAACTCTTACACAATTTTCACTATGCTTATTGATTCTAATAAAAAATTACAAGATCCTATTTTATGAACATAGGGATCTCACAAGAAACCAGCAAAAATGTTTAATAGGTACTAGTACCATATATATTATGTGACAAGATATGCACATGCCAATTTTTTTGTCTTATAATAATTTTCTACATTCATAATTGTTTAGTTATATTCACAACTATTATATTATTTAATTGTTCAGAACTATTGCACCCCCTAATTTTATGTAAATAGAACTTTTTTAAAAATTATCTAATCTATTATATACATAGAAATTTTAGGTAGATTTTTAAAAAAAATTAATATGTACTAATACTACATTATTTAATATATATTCTAATCACCATAGATTCAAACTAATTGAAAATTTCACTAAATCAAAAAGAATAATCCAAACAAAATAACAATTAAAATCCAACATTATATTGTTGATGATTTGTTAATGGTTGAACTAACAACTGCACATTGTTTAAATGCCTTTAAAAGTACCTTTAATAAATGCTAACAATTGAAATCAAACTTTACACTATTGATTAAAAAATAAAATAAAAACATTATACCATTGATGATTTATTAGTAGAAAATTAACAACAAAAAAATATCAATTGAAATTCAACATTATACTGTTGATGATTACTTAATAGTTGAACTAACAACAACGCTTAAAAATACTTTGCAACCATACCAAGGCGTGCTAAGAGTCCAACTTTTTAAAACAAACAGAGAAACTGCTATCCATTTTCTTTAAATTAGCTGGAAAGAAAAACGCTTAAGAATAGATTAAGTACAATGGCTAATGAATTTACATCAAAGATTTTGTAAAGCTTTGTCCCTACACTTTTGGCACATTTATCGACAAAATCATTATCCAGTTGGATGAAAACTACAAGTACATTTATACTTAATAGTATAGTTGAGTTTCTTCGCATCTTGTATTAATTTTTTAAGACATCATTCACCTCCTCGTAGCTCTTGTGTGGTACCAACTATACCTACAGATTCGCAAAAATGACACCTAATCATAGGAGTTTTTGCTCTCATTAGTGTCTTCTGGACTTTTAAGATCTTGATCAGAACCATTCAGAAGTCTCTGGTACATCATCAAACACTATGACTGAACTAAAAGACTTCCCCTTGTTAGATCTCTGATCTCAAATCCAAATTAATCCTCATATTCCAATACTAAGTAAATCAGACATATACTGCAGATGTTAAATGATATTGTGAGTATCGAAAACATATATATTTTGATTCGTTCTCCTCTTAAAAAATACTATTGTATCTCCATCCTAAACTTGACCAATCTGTTTATCTCTTAGTTCTCGCAGATTAATTTCTCTTGTGAATTGTTTTGTTGGCCTCTTAAGTATATACTGATTCAAGATTTTGGGAAAAACCATGGTCAGATCGGGAACATACAGATTAAAAGAGTTCAGGAGAGAGGAGTACAGAACCGAAAATAACAAAGCCTGTTTTTTTTTTATGTTATCATATGTTAACAAACAACTGAAAATGATAGGCAGTTAAATGGATGCTCTGGTAAGATTTTTTTCTGCAACTAGAACTTATTTATAAACCCAACTTTGATCACCATTGTTGAAAGCAAAAGGTATACTGTAGAGCTCCCTTCAAACCAAACAAGGGCAGTACACAATTAACACAACTCCGGCGTTATGCACACCACCAGCCTGCAATGCAATGCACGAACATAGGCAGGATGGTGAAATGCATAAATCAGCAGTTGGATCAATTTGGCACAAAGCCTTTGATTGGTATCAAAGGAGCTCTACCAATATATTCGATCAACATACCTGATTTGAGCCTATTCTAACTTGTTTGAATAAGAATGGAAATTCACTCAGTTGCCTCCATAAGACCTGTGACATATATATAAGGTATCAGCATCAGTAAGGTTTAGGTTTCCTGACTATTACCAAGTACCTCTTGACATTTCAGAGTGCTTACAGTAAAAAGGCCTTATGGTGTTAACATTCTAGCTTTGTATATACATAGCTAGTGCAGTCTATAGTTCTTTTTGTACATTTATAGATCTTGCTGATATTATATGACCTTAACAATTTATGAGAATAATAACATGACCTTACAGCAGATAAGATTACTTCTAGATTCAACTGTGTTTGTTTTTCAATTGGCATTTCAGAACACAAATGTCCATTGAAAAACACAGTTGAATCCAGAAAAGAGTGTGCTAAAAAAATAAAAAAACCAGTTGAATCCAGAAAAGAGTGTGATCCGAAATGAAAAACAAATAACAGCAGAATCCAGAAAAGAGTGTGATCCAAAATGGAAAACAAAGTTGAATATAGAAGACTAGAAGAGAATGTGATCCAAATATCGATGGAAAAACAAACACGATTGAATCTGGAAGCAATCTTATCTGATAACTTCAGAGCCTATATGCACAGACAAGAGAGGTGGTGCATTCGCAATGCGTTGTGATCTCTGGGAATACTTAATTTGAGTACCCTGAGTACTCTCCGTCGGTGAAAAAGGCAAGCCACAAATTACACAAGAAACAAGACTTCGAATCCTAAAAAACCAATTCTACTGATTTCAAGATCCACAGCTTTTAAGATTTGTACTCTATATCCAAGACGACCAAAACGAAAATGATGTCTAGCAGAGGCATTGACAGAATAAATTTGCAGGTTGGACAGAAAGAAAATCATGTCGAATGTTAAGTTTTGCAGTGTACGGGAAACGTGAATGCAAAAATCCCAAAAGGAACTCCGATTATATCTACTTCCCGAGTAACAAAAAGGTCTTAGATTTGTTGTCAGCGATTTAAGACGTTGAAATCCCAAAACAGCCACAAAAAAAGGTAAAGAATGTCTGAGAACACTTACAATATAGAACCTGCAGATAAAAGGAAAAAGGTCCAAAAATGGAAATTAGAAGGGAAAGTTTCTTGCATAAGAATGGGAGAAATTACGAATCTAACCCAAAGAAAAGCAGTCAAAATCAAGGTTGCAGACGCACTTCAACAACGAGATATTGCAAATTAAAGAGGGAAAAAGGTCATCAACAAACGTAAAACCCTAGCAGTCTGAAGAACAAATTCAAAGATTGCAGGGAAATCTAGCGATAGATTTCCGAGAACACAAATAGAAGAAGAATAGCGATAGCCATAGCTTATAAAAGGAAAAATAGGCGTGTATCACAAATCAGCTGAAAATAAACAAAAAAACAGTGTGTTTGAGAGGAAAAAATTTATAAACCCACCAGATACCTACTCCAAGAAAGAATAAGGAACAAATCCAATCATTTAAAGGCGCATAAAATATATATAAATACACAAAATTCTTCATACCTGAAATCCACCGATTGTCTCCTACTAAGTAGAGAGCTGTAAATGCCCCTTTGGCATCCATGGAAGTGCGGGCTCCCTCTTTTACAAAGCAAGTGCAGAAAGAAAAAAAAGAATAAAATAGCCGACAGGCAAGGCAAAAGAAACATAAAGTTATAGCTGATGCCCAAACATTGAAAGCCCTTCCATTATATAAATGGTATGAGGGGCGTGTTAGACTTATGTTAGGCGCTATTAAACTTGCCAAGTTTAATCAGTCAGGTATGATAATTGAAAGGTAGGAAGGGCAGCTGTCCATCTGCGTGATGTGACTTCACTTAATATTTCCAGAGGTGTGTGCAGTTGCAGAGATGGGAAGAAAGTGGGATGATTTGACTGCTCAACGACAGCCCTGCTCAGTGCTGGTATGAAAACAGCGCATGCACGGATTTAATTGGAAAGTTGCAGCGGGATTGGGCGATCGTACGGAGATCCATTCCCCCTTTTACCCACGCTGCCAAACACTAAATCTAACGCAAGATTTTGTGTGTCCGCATTGCACAGGAGTCGTAGACGACCCTCTCCTTGCCTCGTTTGTGAAAGTGATGGAACCCAATACATACTCGCTCTTACCCACTTACGACCACTCTCAGACTAGCCATCATAAACAAATGAATAAAACTTTTAGATTGTCTCTTGTCTTGGTATTGTGTGGGTGTAGGTGAGGGAGTTATGATTTGCAAGATATTCTTGATGGAACCAATTATTAAGAAATTGGTTTTTTTTATTACAAGAACATAAGTTGTTAGGAAGGTTGATAGTGTTAGGATTTTCACTCTTAACAGATAGGAATTAAGGTAAAGATAAGGATGGATTAAGTATTGATAATAGTTATAATGATTATATATGTAGCAAGTATTTCATAATAATTATATAGGTTTCATGGTATAGATAAAGATGGATTTGGTATTGGTATGTAAAATAATTTTATAATAGTTATAATGATAATATAAACTTGGTATAGTGTATAAATATGTTTATTTAAAAAGTGTAAGTTGATTTGGACTCCTATTAATTTGTAAGTTGATTTGTTCTTGTAGGTAGGCAACCTACTTGTTTGTCTAAAGCATAATCTATAATTGAGAAGACAATGATATGATCCAAAAGAATATGTTAAGAGTAAAGTCTTGAAATTGTAATTTGTCAATGAATATAAGAATTAGAAAACATAGTTGAACATCTAATTATCCACCAATGCAAAAGAATATCATGTCTAACTTAATCAACAACCACACTATTGTTTTACCCATTTGAAATAAAGCTTATTTCCAACTCAAATAATGAACAAATAGAGTTCGCAAATCTCTAAAACAACAACCAACTACATTTTAGCAAAAATGCAGTCCCAAATTAAATGTTTTATAGTCTCATATGAATGACAAAAGGGGCATTTAATTGGTTGAGCAGGCAAGAATTTTAGTCTATCACCAACAAATAATTTATAATGTGAGATTTTCCAGGCAATTTTTTCATCCAATTGATCTATGATTTTGATTATAAATGTACCAGAAGTGTAGGGACAATGCTTTACAAAATCTTTGATGTAATATCCATATGTCATTGTATTTAATCTATTCAATCTTATAAAAAAAGTACAAATTGATTGTATATGCAAGATATAGGGGTTGTGTTGGATATTATACTCTAAAAAATAATATTTTTGAAAAGAATAGGCATTACTTGTAATAAAAAATGAGTCATGAGTGTGAAAAGGAGAAAAAAGGGTCATTGTTATTTGGGATTGATATTTATGCTCCAGAAAGGGATTCATTTCTTAAAGGAGGCATAATGCTCTTTCAACTTGAGGAGAGAGAGAACATTTCTTAAATGGTAGTTCATACTACATTGTGCTTGCTAACAAATTGATTGTGGAAGATAAGAGAATTTACCTTCTTTATGTTTGTGGATGTAATAAGGTATTTTCCTTGTGTTTTAATTGTAAACTTGTAGGAAAGTGATTTAAATTTGTAAGAAAAATATAAATTATGTTGTTAAATACTTTATTGATCTCATTGTGCAAATGAGTGTGTTGGGATTTTGGAATGGTATTAGATTTCATTTGTTTTGTAAATTCTAGATTGGGGGTTCTCATTTTGAAAATATGTAAAATTTTACTCAAAAACTTGTAATTTTTTAAAGAAATTATGTGTTGATAAAAGTGTAAAACCTACCCAAATTTAAAGACACTCTTGGTTTTTCAATTGGGATTAGATTTCTTTAAGATGTACAAATCTTAGATTAGAGGTTTCAATTTTGAAAAAAAGAAAAGATAATGTTCATGTTGAACCCTGAAATTTATGTGATGTCAAAAGTGTGTTCTCCTTGGTATTAAAATCAAAAGGGTAATGATTCAATAATTAAATTATTGAGATTTATATTTTTGTGTGAAAAGCTTCGAGATCCATCAATGGTGGACCTAACATCTGTATGTTTCCTAAATAATTTTAAGAGATTATTTATGAAACATAGTAAATCAGTAATTTATTTTCTAGCTTTAGAAATGAATAAGGGTACTGAAATGTCATATAGAAATGAATAAGGGTACTGAAATGTCATAGGTGGTAAATGGTGGTGTGGATGAAAATCCAAATTGTCCTATCATAAGGGTCATTTATAGAAGTGGTCTCCTTAGGTGTGTAGTTTGATATTGGTAAAAGGCTTGAAACATTTTCTTTCTCACCTCAGATATTAGAGATTTAGGTGGAATACATCTTCTTATTAAAGATATATGGTGTAGTGTTATTATTACCCAACTTGGATATTTAGAGATCTAACTAAGGTATGCCTCCTTACTCACCTTAAACATAAGAGATATAGGTGTATTATGTTTCCAAGATTCAACTTTAGATATTAAAAAGCTCTAAAGTAGATCATTTCTCCATGTCAATATTGCACTATATTTTATTATTGGAATCAGTTGTGATTATTCATGTGTCAAGAGAATCATGTTGCTTGTGTTTGTGGCCAATCTTGTGTGTCATATCTATGTGCGATAACCATGGTGTTCATATCCTAGTATAGATGGGAAAGCCTTAGGTTTCTACATGGTTGGGTAGTGTTATCACCATTGGATTATGTGTTGGAGCTACTTGGAGATTATGAAAAGATCTCATGTTTCATCTCATACTTGTTGTATCTTGAACATTTGGAACTTGTGTTGTTGTGGAAGTTGTAAACTTGAGAAAATTTGTAATTGTGTAATTGATGATTTTGGGTTTGTTCAATATATTTTTAAAATTTTCCTTCCATTTATTCATTAGATGTGAGCATTAATTTTTAATTTTTATATTATGGAAAATAAGTAAATTATCATATAAGAAAGAAATTTAATTTGAGTAAAATGAATGTATTTTCTTTCATTTTAAAAGTATGTAATTAAATATTTTAAAGTGATAAGCATGATGCTATAGATGAATTACATTCAATGGTATATTGTTTAGACATAATTAGTTAAAAAGAAATCGTTGGCTTGTGTCCAACTTATTTTGGCCCAATTTAAAATATATTATTGTCGACATTTTAATATTTATAAATTTAAATTCATATGTTGGTTATTGATAATAAATTTTATGAGGAAATGAATTATTGCATATATTTATACAAGTCTTTTTCACCATTTGAAATCCTATCATTTTGGAGTGACAATTGAGAATCCTAAGAAGTAGTCAAGAGAAAATTAGCAGAGTCTACAACACTTATTATCAATCAAGATTCACAATTGCAATGTATCAAGTTTATATGCGAGTTTATTCATGTTTTATGTTCATTTTTTGTGAGTACTAACACTTATAGGACCTTTAATCAAGAATATAATTGTCCTTGTATGAGATGAGTACATTGATTTCAGATCATCAAGGAAGGAAGATTTGAGTGGTAAGTTGCAGCACTTTTCAGTTTATCATTCCTTTTTATCCATTTTGCCTCTACTCGATAAAGGGTAAGCACTCTTTACATCATCATAGTTGTTGTGAAGGTGGAAACACCAAAATGGGGTTTGAATTAGGTAAGCCCCTATATGACATAAGCCTTTATCTCCTCCCTTGTGTGCAGGTGACAAATCTGAAGTGGATTTAGGAAAGGATTGAAGACTTAATTGCAAGATCAAATATTCAAGCTTCACATGTAAACAAATTAGGGAAAATGGAATTAATCATCAATAGATGAAGTTATGAAGCTGATTCCAAAAGGGAAGGACCTACAGATTGTGACCATCTAAGATCTAATTTTTTATTCTTGAGATTTGCATTTCTAGGTCTAAGGTTCCAGTGCCCCTTTCTAGCCAATTTGAGCTCAAATTCATATGCTAGGTCCTTTGTCTTTGTACTTTATTATTTTTTAATTGGTTTATGTGTTTCTATTCTTTGCTTCTCTATATTTATGATAGTTAGTTGTGTAGAGAAGGGGGATTCACTACTCATGAGTTCTCTTCAATCATAGAGCCTCATGGGGTGAACTGCCCTAAACTACCTCAAAGAACAACGGTGAGAGTTCTAGAACTAGAAAGAGCAAGTCACAGAGATTATCTGGAAAAACTGAAAAGCTCTCAACCAAAGGATGACAATGCAAAATATAGACGACGACATGGCGCACCATTGTCCTAGAGGCGTGTTGGTGTCTCATACAGACCAGAAAGCAGGTTTATCACAGAAAATGACAAAGTGACTACCAACAATCTGATTGCTAAGAAATTCTAGAAAGTGGGAAATGACAAAAGGTGATAAAGCTGAAATAGACTGAAATAGAAATGATAAAGACAAGGAGAAGAAGGGAAAGGAAATGCTTACAACCGCGCAAATGATGAAGCCTCCAACACGTGAATGCCTTCAATACTTGCACACAAGAGAGAGAGAGAGAGAGAGAGAGAGAGAGAGAGAGAGAGAGAGAGAGAAATTGTTGGGGCTGTATAGGGGTTTGCCTCAGTCAAACCCCGTTTTGGTGTTCCCACCTCCACGGATAGCCAGATAGATAGAGAGAAAAGTAGAAATGAAGTAAACACAAAAGCACTACAAAACAGTGTTATGCTACTCAACCAAATAATAGAGGAGAGGAGTGAAAGCTTACCACCTCCACCAAGAGTGCTCAAGGCTAATGGGGGAGAAAATGAGAGTAACTCAAGCCTTTGTTGCAATGGAGTTTGTTTCACACTTGCTCTACCGAGTTGATGGAGTGTTGATGTTGTTTTTGTGGAGTGTAAAGCTTGCTTGAGAGTGATGGATTGAATACTTAGAATGCGTGTAGAAGTTGTAGAAGAGTTTGTGGAGATCTCGTAGAGAGATTGTAGAAGGATGTGAAGAGAATAAGAGATAAGAGAGACCAAATGGATGAAGAAGAGGTGAATTTGAAGAAGGTGATGAAGGAAACATCCATATTCGGGTCGGTCGGCCAAAGAGGGCGTTACAAGTTGACCCCCAATGGGAAGTGTAACACCTCTGTAGGCTCCATTTGTAGGAATCTACCAGGGATGTAAGTGCGTCGTGCAAACGTCTGTGCATCGCACGGGCGTCCCTGATAGTAACTCCTCTACCAACGCTCAAAATAGGTGCCAAGAGGATGGGAGGCAACAGGCTTATGTGGAATTAATCCTCCAAAATTGGTTTTCTAAAGTGAGGAAGGGTAAAAGGAGAATTTGCATAAGGGGTGAAAATTTTCTCCTATACATTTTTCCCCCACTTTAGAGAGAACAAATACTGATGAGTGCTTCGATAAAGTAGATCAAAGAAGTAGTATGGTTAGAAACATATACCTGGACCGTCAGGGAAGCAAATTGTGATCTGGTGAACCCGAGAGCGCAAGAGAAGCAAAGGACTTCATAGCTCCGCAGAACTCATGAAGTTGAAGAACAAAAGCACCTTATAGGCCCGCAGACCTGCAAAGGAAGTCTCCTTCAAGAACTCTCACATGAAGGAAACTGAGAAGAGCGGACTCCACAGAGTCAAAAAGCAGCTTCACCAGTGCACCCATGAAGCGATATGTTTACCTGTAGATAGAACATGTCAGGAAGCGGCCACACAGGAAAGTAAGCAGACAGTCACGCAAATCATCGTCAAGCTGGAAGAATTTCAAAGGGGTCCCTCGAGAACTCTTCAAAAGGTAGAGGGGTCCACTCAAGGGATGCAATGTTTGAAAAGCTAAGTCTAGTCAGGCTGCCCCCAAGCTAGATGCAAAGATGTGAAGTAAGTCTAGTCTGGTTGCCCCTGAGCTAGACACAAAGATGTGAAGCAGGTCTAGTTGGGCTGCCCTCAAGCTAGACATAAATATAGGAAACAGGTCTAGTCGGGCTACCCCCAAGCTAGATGCCAAGAACTTACTTGAGATGAAAAATTTCAAAGGGAGTCCCTCGAGAACCCTTCAAAAGGAAGAGGGTCTACTCGAGGGACGCTACATTTGAAATACAAAGAAGAGAGGAGGTCCTTTAAGAAGGACACACATCTCTAAAATAAGTTATCACTGCCCCTAACATACAGGGGAGGAGAACCATGCAAGGTATTTAGAACATGCAGGATAGAGGTAAACCTCAATATCACTTGTCATTTGAAGGAGAGGCAGATGCATCATCAAACAAATGAGTGATGGCACATGAATCATGAAATTGTTCATATTTTATCCTTCAAGGCCTTACATTCACTAGTGGAAGGGCCAGACACTCGATGGTATGTGCAGAAAGAATGTTTTTCTTTATCATGTTTATGAGATCTCTTAGGAGGAGGAAGAGTAATTAAGCAGGCTTTAAGAAGCTGCAAGAAAATATGCTCTTGCTTAGATATAGGATGAGGAGCAGGAAGCAACCCTTTATCTTGTGGAGAAAGACTCGACTGCTCACAAGAAGAAGACACGAAGATAGAAGACAACGGAGGAGGATCTCCATAGAGAGTGTTACAATTTGTGTTCACATTACCTGCGATGCAGAAGAATGACCATCTTTGATAGCGGATGTGGATGATGTTATCAAAAGGTCTGAGTGGATCGAGTCAACTTTACATTTTTCAACAAAGGATTCTGTAAAGTATAGAGAATCCCAATCATCACCAAGACATGCATTCCTTTGAGAAGTAGAAGGAGAAAACTTAGTATTTCTTGCTTCAGAAGGATCTTCTCCAGGGACGTCTACTTCAAGAGTATCCTTTGTAGTAGGTATTGTTGTAGTAAACATCGACACACTGGAAGACATTGAAGGAATAAGAGTAGGCACAAGCAAAGCTTGACTAGCAGCTTCCATCTCACATAAGTGCATAACATCAAGTCAGCTTCAGCCTTGACTGTGACTACTTTATTGTTAGCAATGAACTTAATAGATTTATGTAAGGTAGATGAGACTGCACCCATAGCATGAATTCATGGTCTACCAAGAAGAAGGTTATATGGTAATTTTTTTGACATAACATATACTAGAGTGGGTACAGTAATGGGTCCAAGATGCAAAGGTAATACTATTATACCTAGAGCTTGTCTCCCAACATTATCAAACCCATGAATGTCAACACAAGAAGCATTAAGAGAAGATGAATCAATATTAATCTTAGGCAATAGATCAATGCTACATACTTTGAGCACCGAACCGGTGTCAACAAGAGTACATCTAATGTTGATCTTATTTTAATGTTAACTATAATCGTCATAGGATCTGCTTGTTTCTGTACTTCTGAAGATGGGAGTTCCTGTTGATAGAATGTAATATTCAGCAAATCCACACGAATATACACCATCAACGCATTAACATCTATCAGCCTAGTGAAAGAAGGTGAGAGGATCTTTTGCAAGACTTCCTAAAGCATACCTTGATAAATCGAAGTGAACTGAAGCAAGTCCCACAATGAGATCCTAGCTGGAGTAACTTGAGGTTGCTCGACAAGGCCATAATCACCAGGTGCTTTAGGAAGGCTTAGTTGTTTATTCATTCTAGTATCATAGGTATAGGCTATCGCTCTATAAGAGGAAGCCTTAGAAGGATCAGGAGAGTCACTATCAAATGGAACACCATTAATAGAACAAGCCCTTTCAGGAGAAGGGCTAGCTGGAGTCATGTAAATGATTAGTCTCTTAAGCCTTTGAGGGGCAACAAAGACATAGATTACATTTACAGACTCGCCACAACTAGTGGAATAATTATTTGAAGACATATTCTCAACATTGATCCAAACAGGGTCAAATGTGGAAGGAGATTCATCATGCGCTAATGCATCATCTCTAGAGGAGAGTGCATTAGAATGGATAAGAAATTAATCATTCACACATGCAATGTCCCTAGAAGAGAGTGAATTGGAATGAATAGAAGGTAGAATAACATTAAGAAAGGTATCGATGATTTCATCTTCTTGCAACAAGATATCCTCTGAAGCAAGA
Organism: Sequoiadendron giganteum; assembly: GCA_007115665.2. Lineage (NCBI taxonomy): Eukaryota > Viridiplantae > Streptophyta > Pinopsida > Cupressales > Cupressaceae > Sequoiadendron > Sequoiadendron giganteum. The sequence continues at coordinate 50,648,093 of CM021103.1, read as the reverse complement.
GGACTCTCATGAGAAGGATCAAAGATAAAAAGTGACATGGGTAAAGCCAATTCACTATCACATGCATGAAATGGAACATCATTAATATTTTGAACAAAATTAGATATTGAACTAATGAAAGAAGATATTAAACTCATTACAATTTTTTCGGTATTTTCTATGTTCTAGTAATTTGCACTTTCAGAGGTCTCTAGAGCGAAATTTGAGGTCAGAACTTGCGTCGATCACTAAAATTTGACTATTGAAGGCACTTGTATTTTAAGAATTGAACTAGTTCTCTAGGAGACCTTTCCAATGGTGCAAACGGTTCTGAATTATGAGCACCGAGTCAAAAGTTATGACCCCATCAAGTAGGGGTAAATAAATTCATAGTTTTCGAAAAAGACATTCTTCACGTCGGGTTCACCAAAATGTAGAGAAAGTGGTGTCACTACTTACGAGTTCTCTTCAATCAGAGAGCCTCATGGGGAAAAATTCCCTAAACTACCTCAAAGAACAGCGGCGAGAATTCTAGAACCAGAAAGAGCAGGTCATAGAGATTCTCTAGACAAACTAACAAGCTCTCGACCAAAGGATGACAACACAGAATACAAACAACAGCGCGGTGCATTGGTGTCCTAGAGGTGCATTGGCATCTTGTACAGACCAGAAAGTAGGTTTATCATATAAAATGACAAAGTGACTACCAACAATCCGATTGCTAAGAACTTCTAGAAAGTGGGAAATGACAAAAAGTGATAAAGCTAAAATAGACTAAAATATAAATGATAAAGACAAGGAGAAGAAGGGAAAGGAAATTCTTACAACTGTGCAAATGATGAAGCCTCCAACACATGAATGTCTTTAATACCTGCACATAAGAGAGGAGAAATTGTTGGGGTTGTATGGGGGTTTGCCTCAGTCAAACCCCATTTTGGTGTTCCCACCTCCATGAACAACCAGATAAATAGAGAGAAAAGTAGAAATGAAGTAAACACAAAAGCACTACAAAACAATGTTATGCTACTCAACCAAATAATAGAGGAGAGGAGTGAAAGCGTACCACCTCCACCAAGAGCTCTCAAGGCTAATGGGGGAGAAAATGAGAGGAACTCAAGCCTCTTTTGCAATGGCGTTTATTCTACACTTGCTCTACCGAGTTGATGGAGTGTTGATGTTGTTGTTGTGAAGTGTAAAGTGTTGCTTGAGAGCGATGGATTGAATGCTTTGAATTCTTGTAGAAGTTGTAGAAGAGCTTGTGGAGATCTCATAGAGAGATTGTAGAAGGATGTGAAGAGAAGAGATAAGAGAGACCAAATGGATGAAGAAGAGGTGAATTTGAAGGAGATGAAGGAAACAGCCATATTCGGGTCAGTCAGCCGAAGAGGGCATTACAAGTCAACCCCTAATGGGAAGTGTAACGCCTTTGTAGGCTCCAGCTGTAGGAATCTGCCAGGGACGTAAGTGTGTTGCATAGAGATCTGTGCGTCGTGTGGGCATCCTCAATAGTAACTCCTCTATCGATGCTCAAAATAGGTGCCAAGTGGATGGGAGGCAACGGGATTATGTGGAATTAAGCCTTTGAAATTGGTTTTCTAAAGTGAGGAAGGGTAAAAGGAGAATTTGTGTAAGGGGTACAAATTTTCTCCTATACAAGTTGCAATTCAATAGTTGACCTAGGTACACATTTACATTATCAAATCAAGATAATTCACAATCAACCCCACAACCCACCTAAAAGAACCAAAACCTTGATCCACCATTCTGGATCTTCCATAGTGGTTAGTAGCTAAGTGGGTGTTTATGATAATTTTTGGTTCTTTCTAATATGTTGTAGGAGAAAGTGTTATTTAGACCCTAGATCCCTTTTTCACATATTGCACCTACGTCTCACCTTGGCCTATATATTCTCATTATACTTTTTATTATATTCTATTTATAATATTTAATGGTCTAAATATAATTTATTCTTGTCACATTGATCCTTTGAGTTAATTATACTTTACATTAGGCCTTCAGATTTTGAGTGGCTACCTCCATAGCCAAATCTTGTATGGTATCAAATAAATTTGAGAGCCTTTTGTTTTTCTCTTGGGAGATCTTAGAGTGCAGATCTTGAATTTTCTTAAAGCATTGTGTATGCTTTTCTCTTGCATCCTTGGATGGCATGAATAATCTAAAAGATGTGAAAGAAATACTAGTCTTGGGGGTTCTTTAGTGGCTTTATTTTTTTATGTGCATTCATGAGACTGAAAAAGTATATTTCAGCTCAATATTAAATCCATAATGTTTTTAAAAGTTAAAATTGTCTTTTGTTGCATCCTAATTAGACATTGGAGGCAAAATATGTAAGGGTTTAAATTTTGAAATTGGTTGCCAAATCTAGAGAATAACCATATTTCTAGAGCATTTTGGGTCAAATATAACCTACCATTGAATCTAAAATGGCCTCAAAACCCATAGATTGAATGTCAAATCATCTACTTTGGACACTCTTTCCCCAAGCCCTAAGATATTTTTTTCCCCCTTGGTTGTTTGTATCACATTGTCAAAATCTCTAGAGAGTATATTTTGTCTATCTAACTGCTATGCAAGTTTTGTATAATAAGGTATACTTTTTTGTTGTTTAATTTTTTTTAAATATATATTTATTCATATTTTTTTATACCTCAAATTTTATTTACATTGAACATTGTACCAATTGTGATCCACCCATTAAAGTACATAGTTTTCAAGTTTTAAATAAGGACACAACCTTAATAAGGAGGTTATAGACCTTTGACAAGCTACAAACACCTCTTAATAGGTTCGACCCCTTTTTATTAGGTATGGACACCTTTGGGGTGTGGTCTATGTGGCCCAAAATATTACTTGGGTCACCCACCCTTTTCTTGGTCCACATGGCCCTCAAATCTAGTGACCCCAACCATATGTTGCACCTCCTCAAATTTTGGCATGGAAATTTCTCTATTTATGGTAGGCTCATGTAAATTAGCAATGGTTTCAAATTTAGAGGTTATTCTAAACTTCATTGCTGATATCTATAGTTGGTGGTCCTCTATATTTGGGAATAGTTATACCAAACTTGGCAATGATGTCATGCTAATGTCAACAAGTTTCATTGAAAAAAATTCCCCTTTCATTTTTACATCTTTTAATTGTGCAATTCAACATCAGAGGCTAATATATTGGGCTCATGCCCTCCTTTTTTTGAGATTTTTTTTATTTGGGATGTTTTTCTATTCTCTTCTTCGTAGTGTAGACAATTTTAGATTTTGATGTATAGATTTTCTAAATTTTATAATTTATCATATGTTTAGCCCACAATAGTGTGTCCAACTTTTTGGACTGGTGATTTTTGAGATTTTTATGTAGATTGTAAATTCATTTAAAAAAAATTAAAAGATTTTTTATGATTGTTTTACTTAAGCTTTAATAACTTATTTTTTATAGTTAACATTTTAAAAAAGTGGTATTTATTCAATATCACATCACTTTTTTACAAATAAGTACAAACTTATAATTTCTTGAACATAGATTAGCAACATCAATATCTAGTGCACATATATATTTTGATAATTTTTTGTAACATATTTTTTTTTAATTAATTTTTGAAGTAATATTAATTATAATTTATACATAGGTTTATTCGATATCACATAACTTTTTATGTATATATATCTAAAGTAACTTTTTTTCTGTGTTGAAATAAGGACATCAATACCTAGTGCACATATGTTTTTTTGATTTTTTTCTCTATAAGTTTTTTTGTGTGTGTGAAACAAAGACCTTGATGTTTGGTGAAAAACCTATGTTCACAAGAAATAGAAAATAAATATAATAATCAAATTTAATATATTAAAAATTATACTTAATATTAAAATGTTGTTGTTCAAGATATTTTATCCTTTCTAACAACAACAATTTTAGTATTAATGATTGTTTAGAATATGAATTATCAACCTAACATTTTCTTACATGTCAAGAGCCAAGTTCTTTGCCAATGGTAGTCCAACATTATGATCAACAAATTTTATCTTGAATCAATCTTCAACATTTTTGATTAATGTGAAAATATGGGGTGATGAAATGTCACTCCACATTCCCTGTAATCATTCAAATATGTCCCAAGAACCCTAGTTGGATTGACCATCAACCTCACAAGGTGATTCAATTCTCAATTAGGAGGACTTAGGAAAGGGGTGTGTGTGTTCCTTTGAGGTTTTTAAGGGGTTCACCACCAAGCAAATGCTTGGAAAGACAAATAAGCATTCAACCTAAAAAACCTAGCAATGCAAGTTAAATAGAAAGATGCAAATGATGAAATTATGCAACAGAAAGTTAGGATGTGTGTACCTGGAAAGTCTGGACATGTTGTGAGGATTCTAGAAATATAAAAATATTGTCAAAATATGCCTGGGAGGATTAAGACACCCTTATTGTTGTCTTAGTCCCGCTACTATTTTTCGGGGCAGATACATAATCTTCGGATCTCAAAATAGGATCTCAAAGAATCTTTAAAAAATACCCTTGGGAGGACTAAGACGTCCTAGGTGGCGTATTAGTCTTGTTCTAAATTTCTGAGAACTTCAAATGTGATCTTGAGCTCCAAGGTCCGCACTTGCTTCCTCTCAAATCTTAGGTTCTTAAACTTTCGGATTTGACCTGTAAGTGAGTTTCCGTGGAGATGACAACTTTTTCATGCAACTTTGCAACTTTGCAATCTTGCACTCCAAATGATCTTCAAGTCTCCAGCCTAAATCTGCAATCACAAGAATACAAGAGAGGGAAAACTTGTTGAATGTTAGTGAATGGGGGTTTGCCTTGTTCAAACCCCTTGTTGGTAATTAAACCTTGAAATGAAATAAAATAAAGGAGGGAAATGATGAATGAACAACATGCAATGTTACAACTCACCAAACCCTTGTTGTAAAGTCTGCAAACTTGTGTGAAGTGGCTGTAATGGATGCAAATCTTGAATCCAGTGAATGCTTTGATAGATCTTGCTTGAATTGCTTGCTTGAATCAAAACCCTACATCACACATGTTAGCACAAAAACACACATGATGCAAGAGTAGCCTTTGATATGATGCTTGAATCTTGATGATGGCTCCAAAATTCTTGAAGAACTGCTTTTAAAAGTTCTTGATCTCATAAACTTTCCTTAGGAATGAATACTCAAGTTGCTAGACTGTTTAGATATGAAAATGAATGAGTGAACCTTGCATTTATACTTGTTTATGCTTAATATCCCGAAATTACATCACACCAAGCCGACATAGGAAAATATGAATTGAAGGAAGTTAAATCCTGTTAGAATTTGAAATTAAATCTTGAAAATAAGCCAAGGAGGACTAAGACACCCTTGGTGGCATCTTAGTCCCGAGGCTCAATTCTCGGGGCATAGAATCCAAAAAGGGACCTTTTTAGGTGTGTCCAAAATCAGGGTCCCAAGACCCATGGAGGACAAAGATGCCCTAGGTGGTGTTTAGTCCCAATCCACAAATCAGGTACACACAAACATAACCATTAAATGCTCATTTTCCTTTTGATGATTTTCAGGATTAGCCAAAAAAATATGTAGTTTATTAGGCTTGTGGATGCAAAATAGGACCAATTAAGACATAAAGTAGGAAAAATAAAGCAAGGTGGGCCCAAACAAGTGTGAAAATGCAAGGGTATGCATTTTCCTACACTACAATTTTTAGCAACTTGACTTTTAAAAGTCCGCTCATTGAGAATAGATTTATTTTGGAGTAGTTGGGCAAAGATGGTTCACCTTCAATTGCTTATTTTTCATCTAAATCAAATTCTAATCACCATTTTTCCTACAATACAATTTTTTAGTTTATTTGAGCCTTTATTCATTGTCTTAAATAAATCTTTTTGGAAATGTCCAAAGTCATCATCACTTAAAGGGTAAAAGAAAGGTAATGAGTCCAATTTTAATTTAAGTGTCGTGAACTTAGAAAAAATTAGTAGAAATAGGTACTCATTTAGGATCGACCTCCTGAATTTAAACTCCTAGACATACATAATGTGTACTCATTTTGGTTTTTAAAATGGATACCCAATTTAAAATAAAATGGACACCCATTTCTATTCACATCATATACCCATAAACCTAAAATCCCACCCCTATGGAACAAGTACTCATTTTGTTTTTAAAATGGGTACCAATTTTAAATAAAATGAATATTGGTGTAAATAGGTATTTCACCTAGCTAGTTCATTAGTGGGTCCTATTTACATGTTAAGTTTACTTAGGTCCCGAGAAAATTTTCTAGAAGTCTTAAGTGTGATGTGATCTTATCTTATCTTTTCATTGCATTTAATACTTTTCCTAGGTCATTTAAAAATGTTGAGGTAGTAGTCTCACTGTATAGGATTAAGACATGTCAAGATCTTGCCTAATCCTATCTCACAACCTTGTATATATAAGCAAGGCATCATATGTACATTTATATATTTAATCAAATAAATATTGCATCCATAATCAAGCAAGCTATTCTTCCTACTTTCTCTCTTGTGGAAGATATTTTGGTCTAGCAATTGTTCCCAAGGTGTTGGAAGTTCACCATTAACTTCTACAATGAATACCTATTTTAAAATGAAATGGGTACCCATTTCTATTTAAATCATATTCTCATTCCTTTTTAGAATGGGTACACATTTTGGAGCAAGCATGTGTTTAATAAAATTTGAAATTTGAAACCTTAGTTTTTATTTTATTTTAGGCTTGAAAACCCAACCCTCAACCTTGGACCTGTAAGTACAATGTCATGAAAACAAGAGAAAAACTAATTTTAGCAATATGGATAATGAATTTCTCTTTAAAAACTTTTTGATGAAATTAAAATCCATTATAGATGACAATGTCTAGTTTTCAAATATGTAATTTTTTAAATGATTGGACATATTTTCTATTTATTAATTAATTTCCAAGGAAAGTGGTTCATAAACTCAAAATGACGAGAATTAGTCTTCAAATATATGAAGGTGTAGGGATAATGTTAATTTAGTTTGCATGGATCTTGGTTGATGAAGGATATGTTGGATCCAATGGTTAGCATGGGGATTAAAGGAAGTAGGAGTATGGTGGGTAATGTGATGTGTATAAGAGGGATGTGTGTATACATAACGGGTGGGGTGAATGGGGATTGGTTAGGCCTATAAGAGGTGTGCTAAATGGTTGGTAGTAAAGTTGTGAGATGAGGAAAGGTGCATGCAGATTTTGAGTGGAAATGAGGAGCATGGGGTAAGTTGTGATATATGGATTAGAGCTAGGCTCGGAGATGATCAATGGGAAATCAGGAGAGGGATGGGAATGAGTAGAGGATGAGGGGTTAGATAAGTCAAGAGTGAGAGATTATGAAGGGAAAGGGGAGGGAGGTATAATTATTGAGATATGGGTGAGGAGGGGAGATGGTGGAAGAATATGAGTATGAGAAAATAGATGAAGAAGAAAGTTGAGTTTGAGGAGGGATTATCTCATTCATAATTTGATCAATCCCTTTAAGGTATCCATATTGTATGATGTTATTAAAATTATGGAGTGCATACATAAGGGGGGATATATTAGATCCATCATCTAACTTGATGACATCATCTCTAAGGATTTGAATTTTTTTAGTTATATCCATCTTTTCTATTGTTAGATATGTTGATAATGAGTACCATGGTAAAAAAATTCCTTGTCTTTGAGAACCAATGATTGATTAAGGGTTTCAAAGATACTTGTGCTAGTATTCACCATAATGAGAGAATATTGAGATACAAATTGTGTCTAATAGAGAAGGTAAGTTACATGGGATATGCTTAGGCATATAATTCAAACTAAATGCATATACCAACGAAGTTGATTTAGAATGAATTTAAGTAGACAAGTAAAACATGTTTGTAAAATATGTTCAATAGTTGATTTCACCAATATAAAGATAGTTCAATAGATTGATTTATCCTTCTTATGTATTGAATTATTTAATTTGAAATTTAAACATGAATACAAAGAATAATATAATATGAATATGATTTCATGCTCTAAGCTAAATAGGTAAAGTAGGTTGCTTGTAGAACTAGAAAATAAGAATAGGGAAATAAGAAAGCTTATCTTAAATATCACAAAGATAAAGCTTATTTAATATGAAATTTGAAGTAGTCTATAATTCTATTTGGTTATTATTTGTAAGTTACATTGGATTAAAAGTTTGTATTAATAATCCAACACTCTTATCTATCTTCCCTACTCATTGCCTTCACATCATCAAGAAGCAATCACAAGTGGTTTCATCCCTTCTAGTGTAGTAGTGCTTGTATGGTTGTAGTAGTATTCTTTAACTATATTGGTGTCTTATATGATTACAACTTAGTGCCCTTTGACTGTGGTGATGTCTCGTATAACTGCAGGTGTGTCCTCTATAACTATACAACTTGTATTCAACCTATATATTCGAGAACTGTTGTTGTTGTTGACAACTTTGGAGACTTTCCTTGAGGAGGTTGAACAACAAAACTTCCTTGATGTCAGTTAAGTCTTACAAAATATTTAAAGGATTGAATAATGTTTTCCCTTTTGAAATGTGTAGAGTACACAATGACCAATATAGGTGTGCAAGTATAGGTGTAGTAATGAATTCTAACTATCTTGTGATTATTTATATTATTGTTGTTGTGTTTAATGATGCTCTTTTGTCTATTCCTCCATATTTGAACACAATTATCTTTGTATTTTACAAATAATTGCATAATATTTTTTAACCATATAGATGTAAAAAGATATACACTAAAAAGATATAGAGACAACTAGAGTGAAAAAGACAAGTGATAGAATTATAAAAATTGTGAGTGTGACCATATGATCTTGTCTAGAAAACAAAACTAAAACTACAACAACATCTAAGATGATCATACGATCTTATCCAAAAAATAAAACTAAAAATTTATCAAAAATCTAAAATGATCAAGTTATAAACATTGAAATGAAACTATAATATTTAAATTTGAAAATCCCAAATATAAAATATATTAATAGACCAAATACATTATAACATTACCTCATTAACATAAAAAATTATTAAATATTAACCTATGTATTTGTGCGGACCAAACCTAACAATCATATTACATGTGTTAATCATTATTCTTGTATTTTATAAACAATTAAACAATAATTTTTACCATATAGATGCAAAAAAGATATACACTAAAATGATAGAAATACAACTAGAGTGAGAAAGACAAGTGATAGAATTATAGAAAATAAAATTTTAAAAATTGTGAGTGCGACTGTATGATCTTGTCTAGAAGACAAAACTAAAAATTGAACAACATCTAAGATGATGATATGATCTTATCCACAAAACAAAACTAAAAATTCATCAATATCTAAAATAATCAAATTTCAATCAAGATGATCATATGATCTTATCCACAAAATAAAACTAAAAATTCATCAAAATCTAAAATGATCAAATTATAAACATTGAAATGTAACTGTAATATTTAAATTTGAAAAATCAAAGTATTGAATATATTAATAAACCAAATACATTATAATATTACCTCATTAACATAAAAAATCATTAAAATATTATCCTATGTATTTGTGCGGACCAAACCTAATAACCATGTACTTGTTAATATATGTGAATCTTCGTAATAGGCTATTGGTTTAAATATCTTGTGCAACGTGACCCGAGCAAACTCCACGCTGAAATAGACTTTAAACCGTTCGATGGCAAGTGGGGAGATTAAATATAATACGCAATGATCTCCTCTCCTTAATTAAACTCCGCTCTTTTATGATAATCATAAAACACAAATCAATAACCGTCTAGAAAAAGATATATGATCAGCCATACTTCTAGATATTCCTTTAAACTATTTTAAAACTTTGAGGGAATATTTTATTAAAACATTTGTGATAACTTTAATTTTTTATTATGATTTAAATTCGAGTACAAAATGTGACATCAAAACAATTTTAAATGTACAATGTTGTTCTCTCTCAACATTTATGTCATTAGATGATCAGGCAAAATCAATTTCCAACCATAATACGTCTTATTATTTTTATGTTTAATTAATTGAATGATATAATAAATTTAATTGATAAAGATAATGGTATATTTTTAATTATATTATTTATTAAGTTTCAAATTTTAAGAAATGTGATTAGATTAAGGTTGATTCGTTAGTGACATTAATATATTAGACTTCTTTATTAATAACAATTTAATCAAAACATATCTTCTGATTTAGATGTATGTTCTTTTCTAATATTATAATTTATTATATAAAAATAGAGATGTTAATATCAATGTAATTCAATTATTTTAATGGGGCGGTGGGTCTAGTTCGATTGGCTAAAGCATCATATTATAATTTATTATATAAAAATAGAGATGCTAATATCTATGCAATTCAATAATTTTAATGGGGCGGTGGGCCTAGCTCGATTGGCTAAAGCATCATGTTGGTCTAGTCTCCCCACCGTCCTCATGGTATCGAAGAATGTGTCGCGCTAGTGTCATCGGTCACGTGAAAATTATAGAGGGCGGCTACCCGATTCCGATTCCTTAGTCTAAAAAAAAGTCAATTATTTTAATAAAAAATATAACAATAATTGTCATTTAACTATAAATAAATGTACAAATATTCCTTTTACTGTAGTAAAGAGGAACACTATACTTAATATTTTTTTTTTTCATTTGACATTTACTCTTCACTCTTTTATTTGAATAAAAGTTACCATCAAAATTATTTCGATAATAGACAAACAATTTTTTATGATTGTCATTTAACTATATGTACAAATATTCCTCTTAGTGTAGTAAAGAGGAAAAATGTATACTTAATATTTTTTTTTTTTATTTGACATTTACTCTTCACTCTTTAATTTGCATAAACATTACCATCAAAATTATTTTGATAGTCAGACAAACAATTTTTTATGATAGGTGATATGAACATATACGTTACCATCAAAATTATTTCGATAATTAAATAAACAATTTTTTATGATCATTGAGCATAAAAATTATCCCTAATCTCATAATTTACATATTTTATGTTAATAAAGTAATATCTCCAATAGAAATAATATTCTTACAATTGATTGCTCCCAAAAAAATATTTTTACTTATTCAAATTAAAAATCTAAAAAAATCTCTTTTCTAAAAAATACTTTCGGTCTCAAATCATCTTAAAATTATTTTTACAATTTATAAAAAACCACAAATCTTTGTCACCCTTGACGATTGCGTGTAGATATTATTAGGTACTATTATTATTATTATTTATATAATAACTTTCCCATCTTTTAAAAGCCTGTTGCGTGCTGCAATCATTATAAATTTCGATGATGCACATCGTTTCTTTAACAATAATAATAACAACAAAAAAGATTCTATTCCCATCAAACGTTTGAGACGACTTTTGGAGTATATCGAACTTTAAGTACTAGAGTAGTCGATTACTTAATTATTACAAAATAGCATTAAAAGAAAAAATGTTTTATATAGAATATTTCCATTTGAAATAAAGTGTAAGAGAGGCTCTCTACAATCACTTAAAAAAATATTTGAATTAAGCAAAAATATTCCAGAAATCAGATCATAGGATATGGCTCTCCAATTAATTATTACTTTTCATCGTCACAACAAGGGATGAATATAACTTAAAAAGTAGAAAAAGCAAATAGTATTTATATAAAAGAAGTTGAATATTACCTTGGGAAGCTAGGGTGGTAAGAAAGACAACGTTTTTCATGTTTTGGGACTAGTACGAGCTATACCATGATTATTCTATTGGATTAGGAAAAAGTTGTATATTTATTCAATGATAGATCTACTCTAAATGTGGGTTCATTTTATTATTTCAAGGTTTTTTTTTTTTTTTTTTAACTTTGAGAAAGGATTTGTGGAATTATAGAATTAAGATTGTGACATTATAATAATGATTCAAGACTATCAATTTAATTTTAGTTAGATATATGTCTTGTTATTAATTAGTTAGAGTTTAAGATGTAGAAAGATTAATCGCATGTAGTTTTCACAGTCCATGATAATGTATTGGTGAGATTTCTGGCTTGAAACTATGTGAGAAATCTCAGCAATACATGTGGAAAGATATTTATATTTTGTTTTTATTTTCTTTGTGTTTTTTATCTTCATGTCAGTATCTTCACAAGCTCTGCACTTTTTTAAGGTGTTGATTATGTGGAATGAAATAGAGGAGGGTATAAAGAGTACAAACTAGGAACTATCCATGCTGACTACAATAGTGAGTCAAGCAAAATTTTGAGTTGGAACAAGATTATGAGTTGCATTCATGATGCCAACCTCAAAAAGAATGATGTTTGTATTTCTAAAAATATGAGATTTTTTATGTGAAAGAAAACTATTTGTCTACCATTAATTCAACCTTACAAAATAAAAGTTATATCAACTAGATTAACATTAAATATATTCAAAATATGTATCAAATTATCAACAAAATAATTGATTACATGAATATAGATATATTTATACCTATTTATGAAAGAATTAAGTAGTATATGACAACTTATAACGCATTATAATACTCTTCTCTATAACATGTATACTTACAATTTTGATAATTTATAAATTTTTCTTTCTCAATTAAAAAATAATAATCTCAAATTCGACTAATATACTATTCATTTATAAAGCACTTACAATTTTAATTTTTCTAGTAAAAACTAAAACAATTAATAACGTTATGGAAAAAACACTTTAATATTAGTAAAGAAAAAGAGATAGCTAACACTATGAATGACAATATGCCCCCAACAAAAAAAGGGGGAGGAATTATAACATGATTTTATCGTGGATGATATAGAAATAGAATATTAAATGGTGAAGAGGAGGAGAAGAGAACTTTAGGAATGCTCGTAGTTCTTGGATAAAGAATGTGTTTTTTTAAATAAATAAATAAAATGTTTACAATCTTACATTACAATTATTCTAAAAATTTATTTATTTTAAGTTTGTTGTATCAAACTTGACAACCTTAAGGAATTATACATTTGTTAATAGTTGAATTAATGCAATTTTTTTAAATATTATATCTTTAATAAATATTTTATAATTTAATTAAATACAAATATAAGTGATTGATTGGATAAATTAATAGTATATTTTAAAACTAGCATATCTATTTTTAGAAAAATCTATGTAAAAGACATACATCATTATGGTGACACATTTTTATTTACTAATATAATAAAAAATAGTTAGGAATTAGCATTATCAATAAACACTTGAATAATCTAAATAATAGAGGTTTCAAATTCGATTATCCAAATATAAAAATATTTTCTTGTTCTTGCTCCTTTAATTAATTAAAAATATTCAGTTATCCTTATCTTATATAAAATCTTATTTTAAGATTTTGTTATCCTATTATCAAAATTCCATCTTGTTTTTAAAATCTAAAATAACTATTAGAATTTTCAAAAAAGAAATGAAATTTTATATTTTCTTATATTTTAAAAATCTTTTTAAAAACAAGATGCATTCATTTCTATTTTTTTATTTGTTGTTCTATGATTTTATGTAAGAGACTGTCAAAATCTATGTTGTAAGTGAGAAATGCAACTCGACGTGAAAAAGATAATAAGTTAAGTTATTCTTAATTTTTTTATAATAAATATTTTTTTCATTTATAAAAATATTTAGAAATAAATATATTAATATTATGTAACATAAAAAATATATTAATTATACTAAAATATAATATATGTAACAATAATAAAAGAGTTTTAATGATGTAAACGAGTTCACCAAAATATTTTACTATTCATATAAAAAATTAAATATAGAATAGTAAAAACCACATATATAATTATAATTAAACCACCAAAAACATGCACATAAGGGAAAGATTATTCCCCAAATAGGCTCCTACGGTTTTTGACCTAGGAGCTCTTGGTTAGGAAATGGGCTCTCTTTCACACTAATGGCTTGGTGTTTTTGCGCGAGTTCATTCAAAGGATGGGGGGGTTGTGAATGTGTGTGAAATGTGTCTAAGTGCAATAAACTGAAAATGCAAATGACTTATTAAATACTAAACTATTGAAATGCAAAGGGTTGGAAAATGTAGAATGATATGCAAACATGAACTAAATAACCTATGAAATGTAAACTAAACTAAACAGAAATGAATGAGATAGGGTGTGTGTACCTAGAATTTGAAGTAGGGTCTGATGGAGGTCTGGAATGCTGATGAAAATGTTGTAGAAGCCGAAAGGGACACTTGTGCCAATCTGGGCGACCTAATCCCAGATTTGAGATAACTGGTTTGGGGTTCGTTTCTGCCAAATGGGTGTCTGAAAATGTAAAAATCACTGAAAGGCCTATTCAGTGGGACTAGGTCGCCGTTGTTGGTGACATAGTCCTCTTCAGTATTTCTGGAAGTTTGGAAGGGGAAATGGAAGCCCTCGTTCTACACTTTGATTCTTCATAGGTGTCCGCTTCTGAAACTCTAAAATTTGGGCATGAAAGTGACTTTTGGTGGATGTTTGGACTTTATAAGTGTATAAACGTGAATTTGCACCCCTAACACAAATTTCCTTTTACCCCCTTGCACTTTAGAAAACCTAAGGTAGAGGCTTAAATCCACATAAGCCCACTGCTTGCATCACACTTGGTGCCTATTTTGTGTGTCAGTGGGGGTGTTTTTGTCAGAGACGCCCGCGCGATGCGTGGACATCCACGTGGCGCGCTTACGTCCCTAGCAGATTCTTACGACTGGAGACTACATAGGTGTTACATTTTTGATTGGAAGTCAAAGAGTAATGTCCCTCTTCGAATGGCCGACCCGAATATGGCCATTTTTCATCCTCTCCTTGATAATCTTCACTCTCTGATCCATTGCTCTCTTCAGAAGAACTTTGGACATAGTTTTGCAAGATATTGAATCCATCTCTTCACACTTTTCTCCACTCTTTCAAGCATTCACAAGCTTTGTAGCAACACTTTTCACTCTATTGCAATAATCCACTACTTCATCACTCTGATAGTGTGAGTGTAGAGCAAACACCATGACAACAAAGGCTTGAGTTCCTCTCACTCTTCTCCTCCACAAGCCTTGAGCGCTTTGGAAGGGGGTGGTAAGCTCCTCTAATCTCTTCTATTGCCTTTGGTTGAGTAAGCACGTATTGTTTGAAGTGTTTTGTGTTTACGTAGCTGGTATTTCCTTTCTTTATCTTTATTCCTATCATTGCAAACTTGGCTATCCGTGGAGGTGGAAACACCAAAACGGTGGTTTGATTGAGGTAGGCCCCTAAACAACCCTAATATTTCCCCTCTTTATTATGTGTAGGTGGAGAGATCTTGGAGCAAGCTGGCGAGGAGATTATTGTGCGAGATCGTCTTCATCACCCTTGCGGTAATATAATTCCTTTATCACATTCATCTTTACATTTCACTCTTCCTAGTATTGTTCTTTACTTCCCGAAACTTCTAAACTAAACTGTCAATCCTTTCTTGGGGTTTTAACCTTGTCTCTTTGGTTTTTTGGCCGTACGAATGCCAACGCACCTTTGAGACGCTAGCGTGTCAAGTTGTCGTCCCAGAACCACGCTTCTATCCTTGGACAAAGAGCTACTTAGGACACAGAGTTGACTCTGAAAAGTGACTCTTCTAGTCTCCTTTCAACTCCCAGGTTTGCAAAGTGGTCAAAGGACACATAGTCCTCATCATTCCCATCTCTCCTATCCTAACATTCCTTGAAACTGAGGTAAGTTAGGGAAAAATTTTCGCTCTTGGCATTTTGTGACCTAGGGCCTTGCAGTGGTTGGTCCCCCTCTCTTACATTTTTGGTGAACCCGACATGAACCATTTTGGTTCTATTTCACGATACTAAAAGTCCATTTCCTCGTATTCTAGGAGTGTTGTAGGTGTAAGTGTTGTAAGGCTTCCACCTTACAACCCAACCTACGACCCCTAGTAGGCATAGTTGGAAGGTTCTAATGGTGTTGTGTAACGAAACCTTAATTGGGTCACTATCTTGTCTCATAAGCCTTAGGAGGTTCTGTAGAAGTGTTGTTTGGTCTGCATGATGGCCTCTTTCTTAAATCAGCCTATTCCCTCTGCATAGAATGTGAGTAGTGGTACTAGCATAACTTTCACTTCACAAGACCTGCCAATGGGCTTCAATAGAGATCCATCTCCTCTTTACATTCCTGCAAGGATAAATGGGAATATTGTTGCAGGTGTTCTCATTGATCCAACATCGCAAGTAAATATCATAACTGAGGAGATCATGCTAATTAACTTCTTGCATAAGGATGGATATGATGCACCTGAAAGTACCATCTACACACATGATAGAATTTGCATACCTCCTATAGGGAGTATTATCCTATCGGTCCTAGTTGGGCATAAATCTATGAGCCTTAGATTTGACATCATCCCAGGGTCTAAACTCTTCAGAGTGAAGCTAGGTATCCCTTGGCTTGTAGCTATGAATTTAGTTCCCTCGGTTGTGCACAAATGTCTAAAGTTTGTTCATGGAGGCTCGGTACATGGTGCCCATGACACTAGTTATAAACCATCGGTTGCATGTGGAAGCTATACCCTAGATTACTTTTGGCCTACCTCTCTTTGTCCTCTCCTGCCTAGGAAGAACCTCCTATACCACATGTATCAAAACTATAAGAAAGGGTGTGCTAGGGTGAAAGTGAGGTTCCCTCCTTCACCTTATGTTGTTTCACATAAAGCTTTCTTAAAGGTTGATAGTGAGGCTACCAAGGCACGTAAGAGAGAAGAAGAGAAGCGGTCCCAAGATCCTCCTTCTTCCCCTTCCGCTGCTCAGCCCGATGCTTCCTCTCACCTTATCATGGTGCCATATGCTTTTGTCTCACATTTACGAGGGAATCCCATCGTGCCCGCTTGGCAAAAGGCCAAGCGTCCCACATTTGAGCTTCCTATCTTACCCACGGAGCCTAGGCTCGCTTAGTATGGTAGACAAAAAGCCCCCCATGGAGAGTTCTCTTTGTCTCAGCCTCTGCGGCCTCCTACTATTCATGTTCCCAAAACAGTGAATGGGAAGAGACTTGTTGCTAAGGCACTAGAGTCGATTCCTCCTGTCGATTCCAAGCCTGTTCCTTTTGCTCCCATTCAGGAGTCTACCCTTCCATTGGAATCAACCATGGAGGACACTCCCATGGCTGAGTAGAATCCTTTCATTCCTTTGTAAACTCCGGCTTCTGGTTCGAAGATTCCTAGGAACCGCCTTGCGTGTGAATGCAAGCGTCAGTGAAAGGCTCTCCTAGTTGAGAAAGCATCTTCATAGAAGAAGGAGAAAGAGAAGACAAAACCTCTTGATGTATCCTCCTCTCTCCCCTCTTCTGTCTCTGATCTAACTAATTTTGAATCTCTTTCGACTCCCACTACGAGTGCACATGCATCTGGAAAGGTATAGGTGTTTATCGCTCCTTCTGCAGAGTCACCTCTGTTGACCTCCTTTCCAGATGTCTCACCTTTCCCAAAACTCATGGATATGGATAACACTTCGATCGTATCCACTACGGTTCTTTCCTCTTCTCCCTCAACTCTCCTTGCTTCGTCTGTGGGGAGTTCACCTCCTCCAATGAAGAAGAAGGTGGAGCATGGTCCCTCTAGCAATGGCGGATGTAAGAAGAGCCCACCTCTTTTGAAAGGTGGTCCCGCACTGACTTGTTCTGTCCTAGTGATGGAACCAACTCCTGCCTCCCCCGAGTTTGTCACCGCTCTCGAATCTCTCAGTGAGCCCAACGGTGAACCTCAGGTGCAAACTCCTCCATCCACTGAGGTGAAACATGGAACTCTTGTCAAGTGTATGTTTAACTCGGTGGATGAAGTTCTGACCTTGTCAGTGATCTTTGCAAAGTCACTTACCTTAGACCGACAAGAGTTGAGCGATGAAGACCTCGCAGGTCCCTCTTCCTTGGCCCTTGTTGTGGGAGGTTCAGAAGCTCCTCCCCTTAACACTACACCATTGCAAGCTTGTCATCCTTCCTCCTATGATGATCTAGAGTGGGAAGATGACGACCTCTTGGTCGACCAATGTTAGGGGGTGACCCTCTTCTTGATCTTTAGATTAGATGTGTGTGTGCGTTGTGGCATGTTCCCCCGTGACCATGCTATATGTGCCTGGATGAACCTTGTCACCCTTGTTGATGCGTGGATACAAGTATGGTGTTTGTGTTGTAAACTTTCCTCTATATCTATCTCTATTCTTCCATGTTTGTGATTGAATTTTGGTAAATTAGGGACGATGCAAAGCGTCAGGAGCATTCAAGCCTCCTTCCATCGTTGAGCCAATTTTTTATTCTTACTTTGTCTTCTTTGCGCTCCTCCTGATCTAGTTGGGGATTGATGATCATTCACCTTGCACCATGGTTACCCACTAAATATAAATAAAGGCATATTTGACCCCGCGAAACCTGATCCCCCTATGCCCTTTGTGTGGCATCTCTTTTCTTTTACATTTCCCTTTATCTTTCTCCCTTGTTTGCTTGAGTTGTCCCTTTCATGTGTGACAACGTTACTTCTACATTGCTTGGTCTTTAGAAAATGTATTCATTTCCAAACAAATCTTTTCTTAAAATACCCCTTACACACTTCTTTGTTAGAATTGTATTCTCGACTTGAAACCCTAACGAAACATGTTTCCTTCATCATGGGTTCATAAAGGAAGGGCTTGGAAACCCTCCTCCGCAGTGGGAATGGTCTTAGTCTTCCCCTCACATGAGCGCATGTCCTTCCTTTCAAATTCCTTGATGAAGTGAACATCTTTCAAAAAGATTCCTTGATGATGAATCGATTTGAGAAAGAAGACATTAGCTTTTGAACAAGTGTGTCCCTTGAGTGGACCCCTCCTCTTCACGTTGGGTTCCCAAGGGAGCCCTTTGAAATATTTCAATAAGTTCTTGGCATCTAGTTTGGGGGCAGATTGACTAGAATTCTTTCGCACCTTCACGTCTAGCTCGAGGGAAACCCGACTAGACCAATTTCACTTCTTGGCGTCTAGTCCAAGGGCAGCCCGACTAGACCTACATCACATCCTTATGTCTAGCCTGGGGGAAACCCGACTAGACTTCACTCTTCAAATAGTGCATCCCTTAAGTGGACCCTCCTACCTTTTGAAGGGTTCTTGAGGGACCCCTTTGAAAGTCTTGCAACTTAGCAATGGTTTGCATGACTGTCCGTTCACTAGCCTACGTGACCGCTTCTTGACATGTTCTATCTGCGAGTAAACATGTTGCCATCTCTGACTTTGCAGAGTCCCCTTTGCTCGATTTCCTTCATGTGAGAGTTCTTGGAGGATACCTTCCTTGCAGGTTTGCGAGTCTGTAAGGTGCTTTCTTGGTTTCCTTTATGTGAGAGCTCTTGGAGGATACCTTCCTTGCAGGTTTACGGGTCTATAAGGCACTTTTTTGGTTTCCTTCATGTGAGAGTTCTTGGAGGATACCTTCCTTGCAAGTCTACGGGTCTATAAAGAGCTTTCTTGGTTTCCTTCATGTGAGAGTTCTTGGAGGATACCTTCCTTGTAGGTTGACGGGTCTGGAAGGGGCTTTCTTGGTTTCCTTCATGTGAGAGTTCTTGGAGGACACCTTCCTTGTAGGTCTGGAGGTCTGTAAGGCACTTTATTTCTTCAACTTCATAAGTTATGCAGAGCTATGAAGCCCTCTCTTGCGCTTCAAAGTTCACCAGATTGTGCTCTGCTTCCTTGTCGGTTCAGGTATACATTTCTTACCTTGTTACTTCTTACTACTCTACTTTACCAAAGCATTCATTAGTACTCGTGCTCACTAAAGTGAGGGAAAAATGTATAAACATGAATTTGCACCCCTAACGCAAATTCCCTTTTACCCCCTTGCACTTTAGAAAACCTAAGGAAGAGGCTTAAATCCACATAAGCGTGTTGCTTGCATCACACTTGGCACCTGTTTTGTGTGTCGGTGGGGGCATTTCTGTCCAGGACGCCTACATGGTGCACAGACATCCGCATGGTGCGCTTACGTCCCTGGAAGATTCTTACGGATGGAGACTATAGAGGTGTTACATTTTCGATTGGAAGTTGAAGAGTAACATCCCTCTTCGGTTGGCTGACCTGAATATGGCTGTTTTTCATCCTCTCCTTGATAATCTTCACTCTTTTATCCATTTCTCTCTTTAGAAGAATTTTGGATAGAGTTTTACAAGATATTTTATCCATCTCTTCACACTTTTCTCCACTATTTCAAGCATTCACAAGCTTTGTAGCAACACTTTTCACTCTACTGCAACAATCCACTACTCCATCATTCTAATAGTGCGAGCGTAGGACAAACACCACGACGATAGAGGCTTGAGTTCCTCTCACTCTTCTCCTCCACAAGCCTTGAGCACTTTGGATAGAGGTGGTAAGCTCCTATAATCTCTTCTATCACCTTTGGTTGAGTAAGCACGTATTGTTTGTAGTGTTTTGTGTTTACTTAGTTGGTATTTCCTTTCTTTATTTTGATTCCTATCATTGCAAACTTGGCTGTCCATGGAGGTGGAAACACCAAAATGGGGGTTTGACTGAGGTAGGCCCCTAAAAAGCCCTAACATTTTCCCTCTTTGTTGTGTGCAAGTGGAGAGATCTTGGAGCAAGCTAGTGAGGAGATTATTGTGCGAGATCGTCTTCATCACCCTTGCGGTAATATACTTCCTTTATCACATTTGTCTTTACATTTCACTCTTCCTAGTATTCTTCTTTACTTCCAGAAACTTCTAAACTAGACCATCAGTCCTTTCTTGGGGTTTTAACCTTGTCTCTCTAGTTTTTTGGTCGTACTGGCGCTAGCGAACCTGTGAGACGCCAACATGCCGCGCTGTCGTCCGAGAACCGTGCTTATGTCCTCGGATAGAGGGCTACCTGAGACGTAGAGTTAACTCTGAAAAGTGACTCGTCTAGTCTCCTTTCAACTCTTGGGTTTGCAGATTGGTGAAAGGACACATATTCCTCATCATTCTCATCCCTCCTATCCTAACATTTCTTGAAATTGAGGTAAGTTAGTGCAACCTTTCCGCTCTTGGCCTTTCGTGACTTAGGGCATTGCAGTGGTTGGTCCCCCTCTCTTACACTAAGCAAGGAGAGGTCTTCAACAAGTCTTCAAAGCCTTCAGTGATCTTTAGTGTACCTAAATCTACAAACACACAAGGAGAGAAGGAGAAAATGTTGATTGTTAAGGATTAGGGGTTTGCCTTGGTCAAACCCCTTTTAGGAAACTAAACCAAAATGAATAGAAAATGTAAAGCATAGATATGAAACAATGAAATAATGGAGTAAGTTACCTTTCCATGATGATTGATTTTATGTTGTTGCAATAATCAGCCCTTGAATGCTTTAGAAAAGATGTCTTATTGACTTGGAATTTTCAAACCCTAGCTTGCTTGAGAAGAAGGGAGAGGAGTGCTTGAGAAGATTGAGTGAGGAGAAAAATGAGATGGAAGAAGTGCAAAAGAGGGGGAAAACCCTTATTTATACAAGTTATGCCCTAATTTTCTTGAAATAACACAACAGAGACCAACCTTAGGGTTTGAGAGATAAAATATCGAAAGAAATTAAGTTAAATTTGAATTTTAAGCCACATGGGACTAGGTCACCCAAGCTGGTGACCTAGTCCACTTGGGAAATTTTGATTGAGTGTCAGGAATTAAAATGTTATTATTATTGTTTGTGAGGATTATCTCACAAAACACACTAAAGTTGGACCTATAAGCACATTAAGGGATCATTTTTAGCATAAGAACAAGTTAATTTAGTGACGACAAGCCTAGGAAAGTGTGAAAATGTTTTACAATGCCTTACAACACTTTGGCACAAGGCTTGAAAATGGGTAAAAAGAGGTCCAAAGTCCATAGGAAAGGGCCCACATGAGTGAAAAATGTCAAGGCTACACTTTTTGGCAACGCATTTAGCCCCCACTTTAGTGAGAGGGTGAACTTGCTTCAAACTCACACTAATATAGCCCAATGGAGATGGTGAAGAATGACAAAGAATGAAGAAGGCGATCAAGCCCCTAGGATTCAAGATTCTAAGTCAAAAAGACATCAATGCAAGAAGACACATTCAAGGGTGAGTGACTTGTAGCAAGATGAGATACATGATCATGCAACGACAAGAACTAGAAGGAAGAGAAGAAGGAAAGGTGAAAAGTTGGATCAAGCTTCAAATGTTTATCCAACTAGTTGTGGATCAGATCTAGGCTGTTTGTCCAAAAAGAAGGGAAATGTACTCACTCTGGGGCGAGAGGAATTTTGGTTGTCCACCGAGTGAGAAGGCCCAAAAGGTGAGAAACATACACTTGGCTGGTATGCACTCTCACACACAAAGGTGGCTATGGGGAAAGTCGTGCCGCTAGTTGGGCTTCCCGCTTAACCATACCAAAGTTATATCTCTTGATAAATTTGATAAGGCACCACAAAAGAGAATGATGTTGTAAATGATGATGTAAGGAATTTTCAAAGGGATTTTTCTTTTGTTTATGCGATGTCTCAATCTTAAGGAACATTATGCGTAATGTCACTAAGAGAGGAAGAGTGCAAAAGGACTCATCTTGTATGCAAGAGAGGAAAAAATCATCTTGTATGCAAAAGAGGAAAAATGAAAATGTGTCATCCCGAGCAACATCGTACCTAATGTTTTCAAGAGAGGGAATCACAAGAAAAATAAAAATCACACAATGAAATGTGAGTGTTGATGTATGCCCCCACTTTAAAGCGGTTGCTAACACCATTACTGTGAGCAATTGAAAGTAGAATAAGGAGAAGAGGAAGAGGACATGAGAGCTTGTTTGGAAAGCCCTATGCCAAGTCATATATTTTCGATAAATTGCATCATGAAAAGGGGAGTATGTCACATGTGAGTTAACTTAAGACATGTCGTCCACATCCCAAGCTTGTTGTTATATTTTCATGAAAGGTTAACAAGTAGTCAAAAGAGACAATGACAAGTGACATACGAGGAGAAGGTTGCCTAGCTTTTTGCCCCCACTTAGTGCAGGACAAGAGTGAGCCGAAAGGATTGAGGAGATGTAAGGTTGAGTGAAATAGAAGTATCAATTAGAGGAATGGGGTGCCCCCATATAAGGAAGAACACAAAAATCCTTAAGATTTTGGATTTTATGACTCACGGCCTTACATTCATTAGTGGAGTGACCATGGACTTGGTGGTAGGCACAAAAGGAATGTTTATGGGGACATTTCTTTCGAGTGCGGGGAGGAAGGGAGATCAAGTGATCTTAGAGGAGTCTCAACAAGATGCCCTCTTGATTAAGGGGAGAAGGTTCTCCTTTGGTTTTTGATAAATAATTGTCTTGCTTACTATAGGAGATCATACTTACGCAAGGCACTATAGATTGTTAGATTTTGTACGCTCCCTTAGAGGACTGTGTAAAATCTAAATCAGTAGTGTGTTGCGAGATGACATTGGCATTAAGTGAAGGTTTCTTTATGTTTTTTGATTGGTGCAAAGGAACACTTTTGGAAGGTGATTTAGAAGGATGGTTTGGGATAGTGTTGATGTTGGAGGAAGGCTTGGCGATTTTGATGAAGGGGAAAAATTCAAGACCGTGATGAGTTGTTTGCTGCATGTTATGATTGATAGGGTTGTAGATACCTTGTTCATTAGCACCACAACTTTTTCCACTATAGCCAAGTTGTTTCACAATCTCATAACCTTTTCCATAGAGCTTTTTCAGCTTTTTTGGATCGGGTGATTGCTTGTTGTTGGCTTCTTTGTCTAGAGCGGTTGAGGTGAATTCTTGTGAAGGATCAACCGAGTCTTGTGTGGACAAGATTACGTTTCCATTTTTAGAGTCGATGTTGGTGATCTTGGATACTCCTAGTAAAGGAGGGGTGAAGTCTAAGGAACCCCAATCATCATCTAAGGGCTTTTGATGGATGGGTTCCACTTGTTGGGTTGGTGTAGATATGTTGAAGGGTTTGGATTTGTTTTGCTCAAGTTGTAGGAAACTAAATGGCTCAGGATCAACATCAAGCATGTAAAATTTATTGTTGTAGATATAATTCATCTTATGATGAAGAGTGGAAGGCACTCCATTCATAGCATGAATCCATGTCCTGCCTAAGAGAAGATTATAGGAAAGTTCATGAGGCATAACATGGATTTTTGTGTCCAATGTGGCCATTCCAACTATAAGAGGTATAGTGATCACACCAAGTGGTTGCTTAGTGACGTTGTTGAATCCTCTGATAGAGAGAATCAAGTTTGATGTGGGATCTATCAATGCCAAGCCTATCCAACAGGCTCACACTACACACATTATGGGCAAAGCCTGTATCTATAAGAGTTTTCTTTATCCCTTTTGTTTTGTATTGAGAGATTATTACGAAAGCTTCATTTTGTTTTTGTACATCCGAAGGAGGGAGTTCACTTTGGTGAAAAACAATATCAACATTGATTCCATGAATAATAGCTACTATTTCTTTTGGTTTCATGTTAAAAGGGATAGGAACTTGTTGCATGACATTCTGCATCATGTTGTGATAGTGAGGGGAGACTTGAATGAGATCCCATAATGATATTTTGTGGGAGTATTCCTTAGTTGGTCAACAAGTTCATACTCTCTAAGAAAGGAATTTAAGCAAGGGGCAATAGGTAAGATGGCAGGGGATGAAGGTGAGGAAGTGGAGGGTGGTTGTTGGGATCGTGGGTTATTTCTTGTGCAATGTGTATGAGCAACGAATTGTGGCTTGGTTGCTGTGACACATTATGCTTAGGTGTGTAGAGAATGAATTCAGGTTCAAGTTTGTTTGAAGGTGGATAAAGGATGAGTTGAGGTTGAATAATATTAACATACCTTAGGGAAAGAGAGTCTAGCATGGGCTCTACATTTTCTTGTAGGGGCATAATATTATTAGGGGAATGATCAATGGTAGGGTTAACAATGGTGGGAGGATGAGGAGAGGGTTCTATTTGAGTATCATATTATTCCATGGTCTCTTTCTCTTGTTCCATACCATATACCCTAGTAGAAGAGCTTGGAAGAGGTCCATCACATGCTTCATCACAAGGAGGGGAGGCATCAAGAGAAGGACTATTAGGATTTTCAAATAGATTATCCCAAAGAGGAGGAGCATTAGGGAAGTGAGGTTCAAGATGTTAGTGTAATTAATTAATTAATTAATTATTACACTAGCATAAGTTAACTTAGGTATTAATTAATCATATTAGTCCTAGGTTACTTTTTATCATTTAATAATGTTGTTGAGATAAGATTCCCTTCTAGAAGATGAGTTGTCTTTTCTAGAACTTATCTCCATCATGTTATCATTCCCTAGGTAGTTGGTTAGGGTTTCATGTTGTCACATGTAGTGTGATTTGAACACTTGGAAACATCTTATGCATTCTAGGTTTAGCACTTGCCTATATAATCAGGCATATGTACTCTTTGTAAATAATTCAATATATTCTGTATATCAATCATATAATCTCTATTTGCATGCCCTTAGTTGCAACACTTTTTGTGTGGTTGAATTGCTTCTTGGCAGGTCCTTTTGAATTGTGCACAGCTTCATTGGATGATTCAACATCCATTATTCCAACACAAGAGTCTTATGACTCTTAGGAGAGGTATCTTCTAATACCAAACTATCCTCTTTGCGTCGAGGAAGGACATTAGAAGAAAGACAAGTTTGATGGTTATGGTTAGGGAGACTAGGTCAGGTGATGTGAAGACATGTTTCAATGATTTTATCTTCTTGTTGTTTATTGTCTTGCAAAGGGGGATGAGGAGAAGGACAATCAAGACCCTCAATATGTGTTTATTTTGTCACCAAAATACCTTCGCCACTAATAGGAGAGGTATTGGGAGAAGCACAAGTATGATTGCTATGATTGTCAACACAAATATCCTCATCGAGGGGTAATGTAATGTTAAGAATTGTGTCAATGGTTTGGTTATTAACATGTTCTTTAATGAATTCATTATTGTAATCTACATTGAACTCATAAGAAGGAATGGTGTATTTATGTAATCCATTTGAAACCAAATCAAAGAAACATCTTTTAAAATAAGAAATGGTATGAAGAGAAGGGAAAGAGAATGCAATACAATAATTTAAAGTGAAATGTTGAAATGCAATTTTTCAGATGGGAAACAAGGTAATTTTCGGATTACACTATGCAACAATCTGAAAAAGAAATGTAGTATATGCAAAATTGAAACTAAGCAATGCATGGAATGAGATTATTTAAGTTAGTTCTAATAAAATACATGTAATATAAACACAACCAGTTGATACAAATAGGTAATGGCACAAAATAAAAGCCTAAAAATTGGGTTTTAAGCTTTGTAAAGGGCAGTTTCAGGAGCCTAAAGGGACTAGGTCACCCAAGGTGGCAAATTAGTCCTCTTGGTGATTTTTTTGAGATTTTGCAAAAAACTTTGATGGCTACAAGTGGTTCTTGTATTGTATAATGCAAATCTAAGCTGAAAATGCAAAACTTCATAAATGATTAATGTTTTAAGATGCAAAAATGCAACCTATTATGCACTTTCACTAATGCAAAAAGTTGAAACCCTAGAATGTAATTTCACTAATGCAACCTGAAATGCAATCCTAGGATAATGAAGGAATCTAAACCAAAAAGGAAGGGTGTAGGAAAGTAGGGTTCACCATGATGAACCACCAAAATCATGCACATAAGGGAAAGAGGATTCCCCAAATAGGCTCCTAAGGTTTTTCACCTAGAAGCTCTTAGTTAGGAAATGGGATCTCTTTCACACTAATGGTTTGGTGTTTTTGGGTGAGTTCATTCAAAGCATGGGGGGAACTCAAAGCATGGGGGGGTTGTGAATGTGTGTGAAATGTTTCTAAGTGAAATAAACTAAAAATTCAAATGACTTATTAAATACTAAACTATTGGAATGCAATGGGTTGGAAAATGTAGAATGATATGCAAACATGAAATAAATAACCTATGAAATGTAAACTAAACAAAACAAAAATGAATGAGATAGGGTGTGTGTACCTAGAATTTGAAGAAGGGTCTGATGTAGGTCTAGAATGCTGATGAAAATGTTGCCGAAAGGGACACTTCTGCCAATCTAGGCGACCTAGTCCTAGATCTGAGAAAACTGGTCTAGGGCTCGTTTCTGCCAAATGGGTGTTTGAAAATGTAAAAATCACTGAAAGGCCTATCCAGTGGGACTAGGTCACCATTGTTGGTGACTTAGTCCTCTTCAGGATTTCTGGAAGTTTGGAAGGGGAAACGAAAGCCCTCAATTTGCACTTCGGTTCTTCATAGGTGTTTGCTTCTGAAACTCTGATATTCGGGCCTGAAAGTGTCTTTTGGTGGATGTTTGGACTTTGTAAGCAAGGAGAGGTCTTCAAAAATTCTTCAAAGCCTTCAATGATCTTTAATGTACCTAAATCTGCAAACACACAAGGGAGAAGGAGAAAATGTTGATTGTTAAGGATTAGGGGTTTGCCTTAGTCAAACCCCTTTTAGGCAACTAAACCAGAATGAATAGAAAATGTAAAGCATGGATATAAAAAAATGGAATAATGGAGTAAGTTACCTTTCCATGATGATTGATCGTGTGTTGTTGCAGCAATCACCCCTTGAATTCTTCAAAAAAGATGTCTTGTTGACTTGGAATGTTCAAATCCTAGCTTGCTTGAGAAGAAGGGAGATGAGTCTTGAGAAGATTGAGTGAGGAGAAAAATGAGATGGAAGAAGTGAAAAAGAGGGGGAAAACCCTTATTTATACAAGTTATGCCCTAATTTCCCTAAAATAACACCACAAAGACGGACCTTAGGGTTTGAGAGATAAAATCTCGAGAGAAATTAAGTTAAATTTGAGTTTTAAGCCACATGGGACTAGGTCGCCCAAGTTGGCGACCTAGTCCACTTGGGAAATTTTGATTGAGTGTCAGGAATTAAAATTTTATTATTATTGTTTGTGAGGATTATCTCACAAAACACACTAAAGTTGGACCTATAAGCGCATTAAGGGGTCATTTTTAGCATAAGAAAGGTTTGATTTAGTGATGAAAAGCCTAGGAAAGTGTGAAGATGTTTTACAATGCCTTACAACACTTTCACACAAGGCTTGAAAAGGGGTAAAAAGAGGTCCAGAGTCCATAGGCAAGGGCCCAAATGAGTGAAAAGTGTCAAGGCTACACTTTTTGGTGACCGAATAATATATATATATATTTATTAATTTTGATATTATAATATGACTAATTACCCTTGCAATTAGTATTATTATAGATAATTATTATAAATTATAAAGGGAGGGATAAAATGAAGGAATGCACAGGCGAGGGTTTGGTGCAAGCTTGCAACTGGTAAAGTCATGGCTTGCATGCTTTATTTTCCCTATGCATGTGTTTTCTATCACTTGGATCAATAACATTGTGTTGTTTTCTTTGCTGAGGGGGCCTCTTTTTGTGTTTTGGGGGGTGTGCAAGTGTGGTGTCTTTATTTTTTGCTTGTTTATTCTATTGTTATTTTCCTGTTATAAGCACTTGGTCAATATTAAGGTGGTTTCACCTTTGTTTCTGTCAGTTATGGATTCAAGGGAAGGTCCAAGCTCCAAGCCGATTATAGGTTTTTGTGCATATTTAGGTGTGAAATATCCATCTCTGTCAATGTGGGCTATCAAGAGTAATCTATTGTCAAAAGAATCAAGGGTGGGAGGGTTTACTTTGTTTGGAGGCCCTCACATCTAGAAAATTAATGGATTTTTGGAAAGGAGCCAAGAGAGGCCTGTCTTGGTGATTCTGTCAGATTCAATCGCAGAGGATGTTGAATATTTTCTAATCATGCTTTAATCTACAAATTCATGGGATTGCGAGTCTCACTTTTGTTTGTGGAGTCATGGGCCAGGCAGACTTGGAATCTAGAGGGTGAAATGGAGGTGATGTTGGCCAACAGTTATTTCATGGTCATTTTTAATTGCATGGTGGATTGCAATAGATTTTTTGAAGGAGGACCTTATTTCCATAACCAGATTGGTCTTTTCATCAAGCCCCGACACATGGGTTTTAACCCTTCAAAGGAGCTCCTGAATTGTGTTCCTATGTGGGTGCACCTTCCTTGGTTTGCAACTGAATTTTGGTGGAATGACATTTTGCATTTGGTAGCCCTGTTATTGGGGAAACCGATGGGTCCCTCTCAACAAACGTAGGATAGGAAGGTAATGACCTTTTCTTGCATGTGTGTTGAAATAGATTTGAGTAACCCTCTTCCAAAATATTTAGAAATTTGTGTGGGTTCATTTTCTTGGATGCAACAACCTGGTTATGAGACTCCCCCTTTTTGATGCCTGTTGTGCCATGAGTATGGCCATTTGCAGAGTAGATGTCCTAAGTTTTTCTATTTTGAGCATCAATATTCTCATCTCCCTCTAAATCCTTCTCAGGTTGACAAAGGTAAGGCTCCTATTCCATATGAAGTGGCAGATAAAGAGGGTTATATTCCTGTTAAGCCCAGTAATAGGAACCACAGACAAAAGAGAACTTTCAAGGAGAGGCAAGAGGGGGAAACTTTTAACCACGATGTGTTGGATGAACTTAGTGAGTAGGAGGTCAATCCTGGTATGTTGGATTTGGATCAGGGTGTCTTGGGGGGAGTCCAAGAGGGTAATATTTCACATAATCTTCAAAGTATGAAGGAAGGTAGCTTATCTTTGGTTCAATGGATACAAATCTTAGTCTTATGGATTATGTTGTTCCTATGAAATATGCTTTATTGGAAAAGAGGGAGGCTACATGCTCTTTTCCTTTGGATCAAATGGTTTCTAATTCAGAGAATGGTAACAAGACTTCTCCTCCTTTGGGGCTTCTTTAGAAAAATCAAAAGAAAGGGGATCCTAAGAAACCCTCCAAGGCTAGGAGAAATAATGATTTGGAGAAAATTAAGATGATGGGAAATTTTTTGGTGGAGTCTGGATTTGTTTAAACTCTTGATTCCCATTTTTTCAACTCCCAAAAATGATTATTCTCTCATGGAATGTAAGGGGCTTGAACAGTGGCCGTTGACAAAAATTTGTTCAGGATTTAGTGTGAAGTCATTCTCTTGATATGTTATTCATTCAGGAAACTAATCTTTCAGTTGAGAGTATGTGTGGTTTGGTGCCTAAAATTTGGGGGCATGGACATTTTCAATGTATTGGTGCTCAGGGTAACACTAGGGGTTTAGCATATGAAATCCAATGAAGATTTGTCCTCTTTGGTGGATGTATTATAAGTTTTCTATTTTTGTGGTTGCTTCAAGCTTAGATATTGGGGAAATTATTCGTCTGTCTAATATTTATTCTCTAATGGATTTAACGGGTAAGCTGCACCTTTGGTCTCATATTTTTTTTATTCAAAGTAATGCCTCTCTTTATCCTTGGATTATAGCTGGTGACTTTAATTCTATTACTGAGCTAGATGAAAAGAAGGGAGGAGTGATGAGGTTGGAACCTTTTTCTTTTATTCTTCGTGACAACATTTCTTTCTTAAATCTTGTGGATATTAAACCTAGTAATGAACAATATACATGGAACAGTAGGAGATGTGGTATGAACTGTATTTCTGAGAGGTTTGATTGGTTCTTGGTTTCCTATTTTTGGATTGGTGGGCCTCGATTAATTAGCTCTGATATTCTTTATTGGAGAGGTTCTGATTATTGGCCAATTAAGCTCTTTGCTTCTGTGGCTCATGTTGCTTGATCTCCCTCTTTTAATTTTCAACTAATGTGGTTGTGAGACCCCTCTCTGCAAGATTATATTATTGATTGGTGGCATTGTGGTAGGCCTGCTTTTGGTACTGCAATGTTTTCTTTTGTTAAACAACTACAATATGTGAAGTATCACCTCAAAAGGTGGAATTGGTAGTGTTTTGGTAATATATTTCATGCTAAGGAAACAACTCAAGATAGTTTGGATGCTATGACTCGCAAGATTAGGGAGATTTTCCTTTCTGAGGATTCTCTTAAGGATGAGGCAAAGGATTTGAAAGTTCTGGAGGAGTGTGAATTGCGGGAGGAGATCCATTGGAAACAAAAAGCGTGTGTTGAGTGGTTGCAGGAAGGGGACATAAACACTACTTTTTTCTTCAACTCTGTGAAGGCTAGGAGACATGGTAATTCCATCCCCTTTCTCGTGAACTCCAAGGGTGAGCATTTGTCTTCTCTGGGGGATATCTCCAAAGAATCTTCTTAATATTTTGCTGCTTTGTTAAGGGAGGATTCTCCAAATGTGTGGGCTGAAGATAATCATGTCTTGTCTTGTATTCCTTCTTTTGTCTCTTTGGAAATGAATGAGTATCTCCTGCGCCACATTTCCTTGGAGGAATTTGAGACTACTATTTTTAAAATGAAGAAAGGGAAGGCCCTGGGTCCTGATGGGTTCCCTATTGAATTCTTTCAAGAATTCTGGGACATCATAAAATTAGATTTATTGGATGTGGTGTGTGAATCACAAAGGAACAAACAAATGCTAAGAACTATGAACTCCACTTTCCTTACCCTCATTCCCAAGTGTGATGGGGCTGATAGGTTGAGTATGTTTCGACCCATTTCCCTCTATAATGTGGTTTATAAGATTCTTTCTAATTTGATTACTAAATGACTAAAGCGATGGATTAGCAAGCTAGTCTCTGAGGAACAAGGGGCCTTTGTGGCAGACAAACAAATATTAGATGGTGTGGTTATTGTTGTTGAGACTATCCATTCCATGGTGGCTTCAAAAGAAAAAGTCTATGTTCATCAAAATTGACATGGAAAAAGCCTTTGATAGAGTCAAATGGTTGTTTTTGTAGAAAGTGCTTATGGCTTTTGGTTTTGCTGAGTGGGTTATGTGGGTAATGAGTTGTGTTATGTTCACTTCCTTCTTAGTTTTGGTTAATGGTAACCTTCGTCCCTTTTTGGTGCTTCTAGGGGTCTTTGACAAGGGGATCCCCTTTCCCCTTATATTTTTATTCTCATGGTTGAAGGCCCGGGGAAAATTATTAAGACCCATGTTAATCAAGGTTTAATCCAAGGTTGGAATTGGGGTAATGGTCTTCTCCCTCAATTACACTTACAATTTGAGGATGACACTGCTCAAATGGTTATGGCCAAGGTTAAAGAGGCTACTAATTTGCATAGGGGGTTGGATATCTAGCTTGATTCTTTTATTCAACAACATATTGCCCACATTTTAAGATTTTAGTTTCGTCAATTGTCTTTGACTTATATTAGCATTCCTATCTCTTCCAATACCACTCCAAGAGGCACCTGAAAAATTATTTTAGACAATTTTTAGGTGAAAGTGAACCATTGGACTCATAGGTGGTTATCCTTTGTGGGTAGGGTGTTTCTTCTCAAGTCTGTGGTGTAGGCTCTTCCTAATTACATGTGTATGCTTCAAGTTGCTCCTTCGGGTTTTATCAAGGATTTGGACTCTCTAGCTAGGCAATTGTTGTGGACTAGCAACTTGGAGTCTTCTAAGTGGAGTCTGGTGAAGTGGGATATTGTTTTTTGTCTAAAACAGTTGGGTGGTCTTGGTTTGCAGTAGTCTAGTTTTTCTAGTATGGATTTGTCTGCCAAGCTATATTGGATATGGTGTATTGAACATGATCATATCTGGGCCAAGATTATTTCTCACAAGCATATGAAGGGTGTTTTTAAGGAGGATGTTCTTTGGTATCCACTCTTGGGAAAAGGATCCGTGATCTCAGACAATAAAAAATGTGCTAAGTTGATTAAGGATGGTTTGTTCTGGATTTGTAATAGGGGGTTGAGGATCTTTTTTGGTTTGATTCCTGGGATGGGTTTTCTCCTATCATGGTCAAGTATCCTCATTTTCAAGATCATTGTCATCATTTCTTGGAGGCTGGTTGGTCTCAGGTGGTGGAATTCAAGACTTCTTATGTCTGTGGGTAGGTAGAAGTGTCTAGATGGAAGGACCCTAGTGAGTGGCTTGGTGGGGTTTGAAGGAAGACCGTATCAAGCTTAGAAATATACTTGCTGGTAGAGAGTGTAGTTCTCTTAGGGAGGGATATTTTGGCTTGGAGCCCTGATCCTAAGGGGGTTTTCATAGTGGCTAGTGGCTATCAAGAGCTAATTTATCAGAAGTATGGAGGGATGGAAGTTTCATGGTGGAAAAATGTATAGAATAAGTTTTCCTAGCCTAAGTGTAATTGCTTCTTGTGGACTTTATCTTTTAACCAATGCTTGACGTGGGATAATCTTTGAAAGCGAGGATTTCAGGGCCCTTCTATTTGTGTTCTTTGTGAGTGTAGTGAGGAGGATTCATCACACCTGTTCTTTGGTTGCCATTTTTTATGCTTATTTGGCACTTTTGGTGGGGAATTTGGGGACATCCTTGCATTCATACTTCCTCTTTGGTTGAATTATGGAACAGTTTGGGGAGACATCCAACACAATCCTCTTTTCTCCATATTGTGTGGTTTATTGGCCTAGCATTCATCCTTTGGAAAACATGGCTTAAAAGTGTTGATAGATGGTTAGTGCTCCCCTTGGGATTCGTGACATGGACTAATCACCTCATGTGGATCCGTTAACTCTGGCAGTTGTATTAGACATTAACAGGTCGATCTTTTGGTGCAACAATAACTGTGGGGCCAATGATTGGTATCAAATCCAAAGGTACCGAGTTTGAATCCCCTTGAGTAACACCGAGGGGGAGTTTTTGGTAGATGGTCAACACTCCCCTTGGGATTCGTGACATGGACTAACCACCTCCCGTGGATCCGTTAACTCTGGCAGTTGTATTAGACATTAACAGGTTGATCTTTTGGTGCAATGAAAACTATGGGGCCAACAAAAAGAAACCATAGGATATTTCAGGGTGGTAAGTTGTTGATCCAACAGGTTTGGTATAGAGTTGTTAGTATGCTTCAAGAGACCATTGAAGTCAAATGTGAGTGTCTTTCCCTTTAGAGAGGGGAGATGAAGAGATCGTGAATAGATTGGGTGTTTATGGTCTGTCTTTTGAATCCTTTTATGTTAAAAGAGGTAGACATGTTAAAAAGAGGGTTTAGAGAGAGGGGGTTGGTTCCCTCTGATGGTGGATGTTTTAAAGATGAAACTGATGGCTCTTCGAGGGGTAATCTTGGGCCTCTAGGGATTGGTGGTGTTGGAAGAGATAGATCTGGTAAGGTTATTTTCTTATTCTCCATTCATAAGGGGCAACAAACCAATAAATTTATGGAAGGTTTGGTGATCCTTTAAGCTATTGATAAATCCTGCGCTCTTGGCTGGCACAAGATCATTTGTGAATAAGACTCTCAAGTCATTGTTAATTTGTTGACTAGATAGAATTTGGCTAGGGTTAATTGGCAACTTTCCTTTGTTCTTAGAACGATTTTGTGATTGTGTTCCATAATGGAGTTTGTGTCTTTCACTCACATTCCACGTGAGTGGAACAATGTTGCTAATTGTTTGGCCAAATGGGATTTTGAGCAAGATGGTAGATGGCAGATTGATGGTTGGGAGAAACTTTCCCCTAATTTTGTCTAGGAATTTGAGAGGCTTGTCTTGGAGGATATGGGGGGTTGATGTTCGTTGTTGGTTGGTCTTGCTGTGGGTTTGGCTATTGGATGTTTGGTTGCTAGCTTTGTGATCTCACTTTTTTGGGTGCATGTTTGGACCTTGACTTCTCTGTATTGGTGAATTTCTGTTATTAATAAATTTTAACCCTCTTTTTTCAATTTTTTTTATAAAATTTAAATATATAAGATATTTTAATATCTAAATTATGTCATGTATGTATAAATTAAAAATAAAACTTATATTATTGAGCTACATATTAATTATTGATAATTAATCTATAATATTTATATGTGCAAGGCTTGAAAAGGGGTTTGAATAAAAGAGGGATAAACAATAATGATAGTTGGTACATGTGAGTGATTTTGATGTGGGGAAGGGAGAAGAAGTGATGGTTTAGAAGGTTGTGAGGTGATAATCAATTGATATGAGAGGATCAATTAATGAAGTTCAAATATAATAATGATTTAAATTGCAAGTGACAAGGTTTAATGTAATGGATTTGGAAATATTTGGCTCCCACTCTTGGTTGATGGTTTCTATTGAGAGTTTTGGAGTTGATAGGATGTAGAGGGGAAAAATTACTTCTCCTTAGGTAGTGGTAATGGGAAGTATAAAGGGATGGATAAGTGTTGTATCCCTATTCTCGATGTCTAGAGAATAAATGACCATGTGGAAGGGGAAGAAATGTTAGAGCATTTAATAGATTATTTGGAAAGGAGATAGCCAATCCTAAACTAAGGTTATGGGTGAATTGCATCTAAGAATTGGAAAAAGAGGTAGATGGCTCTCCATGTGTAGGAATTTGGGAAGTGGTGTATAATATTTTTTGGACCCAAATTAGTTGATGGGCACAAATAATGTCTTTGAAGTTGCACAATCCTTAAGTAGTGTAGTGATGCTATCAATCACCGTGAACACATATTTGCTACACAAGTATTTTTTTGGAGTAGAAACACAAGTATAAGTTTATGTCAAGTACTAATTGAGCCACTTTCACAGACTATGTGAAAAAATCTATACCTACATTGAACCATTATGAAATTAGATTACAAAATCAGGGTAAAACTGTCTAATGATGTCAATTATAATATACATTTCTATTGTTGTGAGGAGTTGAAGGATGATATTGAATAAATTCCTCCACCTATCAATGATAAGATATGCAAAAAATATGTTAATGGTTTTGGGAATGATGGGGGGCCTATGTAATTCCCCCCCCCTCTTGTACATGATATTTATAATATAGTAACTTGAGACTATTAGAGGGACAAGGTAGTTTTCTCTCCCTCTCATATGGAGAGAAAATTTAGTGCACTTGATTTGTGATTTTTTCTTGTTATTTGGATTTTGTATGGACACTCATAAATGAATGATAGTGATAATAGAATATTACCATTATTACCATTAATAGTCTTTCTATGAATTGTAAGAGTAGGGCTAGTGATTTTTGGGTTTTGGGACTACTCTTAGTCAAGGTTAGTTGTCTCTTTAAAGATTTGAAAATAATATATTTTTATGAAAGTAGATCTAGTGAACTAGATGGTTACTAGAATTTGAGGGTTTCAACACTATTTTTGTGGCTCTTGGGGCCTTTCCCATTTTAATTTAATATAAAATTATATGCATGCATCTCTATTTGTGTGTATCACATTTAAATATTTAGATTAAGTTTTACATTATGTTTCATGTAAAATTTAAAATTAGTGCACTTGCAATGACATGTATAGTATATTATAAGGCCACATATACCACTACAATAATTTTAGTTTGAAATTTTAAACACCACATAATGTAATATATAATTTAAGTATTTAATCTAATATAATAATTAAATTAATTAACATATTATATATTTAATTATATTAATATGTATATTTTAAGTACATCTATCTAAAATGTTGGTGTATAACCAGGCTTAAGTGGCAACTTGCTTATGTGGCAAGTTAGTTGTAGAGGTAGTTAGGATATTTATCCATTATATTCACCTCCATTCCTAATCTAAATCATCTCAAATATTCTAATGTAAACAACATTCTATTGCATGAAATTATCTTTCATTATTGTTCTTTTTATTGGTCTAGATCTCTTGGCTAATTTCACATGGTATCAAATTCATTTTTGGTACAAATAGAAATACATTAGTTTTTTTGTGACATTTTTTTTTGAGCTAAGGTTTTTTATGAGATCATGGATTTAAAAGGATCATGAATTTGCGACATTCTTCTCATGATTTTGGTGTGAAGAACAAATTCAATGAGAGATTTGCAAATTCTTTGCAACTCAAATCATACAAAATTTATAAAATTTGTGTTAAAACTGACTCGATTTGTCAATATTTTTGTTGATCTACACAAATGTTTAGTTAATCTACACATATTTGAAGTCTCTAACATAATTTTTTAGATATTTATGTTCATTTTCAAACATTTATAGTTATTTTTAAATTTTTGAATAAATCTGCACAAATTTGTAAAAATTGGCCTAATATTTGTATAAATTTTGAGTCAATTTGGTGAAAATCCTTGAATTGACTCCATTTGAATTTGAGATCGGTTGATACTTGATTTGCGAACTAAGTTTTGTGATTTGAGCTTTGAATCGGTCTTTGTGAAATAATATTGACAAATATCTGTAGTTTATTTCTTGGTATTTGAAGTCTATGGTAGAATCTATATTTTGACGTCGACTTCTGGCTAAATTTGTGTCATATAAGTGTGTATTGTGTTGACATAATTTTGGTCACATAAGCCCTTGGTCATATGGAGTTTTAGCTCTTGGTTACAACTAAACATAGGGGGCTTAAAACCCAACTCTATTTCTCTAATTTCTCTCACGAAAATTGTAAAAGTATTTTATTTAAAAATTGTATTTTTTGCAAAGGCTTATAAAATATTTGTAATGCAACTAAAGATAAATTGGGAATAATTGAAATTGACATAAATTTCAATTGGCAACTCGAAATTGAGTTCCATTTTTCAAAAGTGGTTATTTTTTATGCCTAATCCATTGGATTCGATTCTACACTAAAACTCTAAGGCACCATTGGAATTGCCTATGCACTATAATTCTAAAGTGCCAATTTTAGGGAGATCTCTAGTATTGAATCAAGGGGGGTGTACTTTGAGTTGTGTCTTGTATACTTCCACACTTCCTTCTATATTTATAATTTAGGACTATAATTGAGAAAATCTGGGGGTTTATACATGTATCTTGCAATCATGAATTGAGATAAAGTTCATTTGGGGGGTTCATCATGTCCTTTAATTTTTATTTCTATCCTTCTATTGGTTGGATAACTTCAGAGAAATATTTTACCTAAAAACAAGGGATAAAAAAGCACTTCCTTAAGCAAGATGTATTGCCCTATCTCGTTGGAATCATTCCCAAGCTAAATGACTATGAGAAAAATAATGCATGGTTTAACATAAATGACAAGGTCTATGGACTAATATGTCTTATTGTTTCTAAGGATTTTCTACATCACATAGAACACACCGAGTTCCCTCTCACTACTCAGACCATCATCCACTAGCTGCATGGAGACCTTGGATCTTCATTTGATAGTGATGTTTCCTTAGATGATACTAAGCATTTTTTGCTCCATTTTGTGTGGAAACATCCTCAAGGGATGATTGGTTTATTTGGTTGACATATATTGATAGTCCATCTCCTCCATCTACTATTACATCTATAGATTTTAGTGTCACTTCTTCGAGAGCTTCTAGTGGTTTTGTGCAACAAGCTATTCATTATCTTGTAGATACAACTACTTGGGATGAGTACTTGAAAGACATTGTTAGTTTATTTTTTGAGTCATATCTTGTAGACTTGGAGGAAACTATTGAGTATATTTTTATTCTCTTTGATGTTAGATCCTACATGTAATTGCATTGAATCTTCTTCAGATGTTATAAGGGCATCTTTAAACCCTCTTGCTCCTTCTCTACATTATCATTTGTCCCAAATTGGCATTAGTTTTGAGACATTTTAGCAACATTTTGAGGTCTCATAATTGAGTTTGCTTCCTTCATATTCCTTTTAGGAATGGGAAGATAACTTGCATACCTATATGGTTCTATTTATTTCTAAGGAGAGGAATGTTTTTTGATGGTCTTGGATCATCTTCAAAATTCATTGCTGGACATCTACTATCACTAGAGGAGATTATACATTAAGGGGAGGGCTATATTGACTCAATTCTTCTTCTCTCTTATGGGAAGGATTTTTTCCTCACATGGGGTTTTGTACTTCTCATATTTTAGAGAGAATATATTTTACCCTCATTTGGTTGAGTTTTTTTCATAGTTTTTTCTCCTCTTTATTTATAAGGTGCATTGTAATTGGGTACCTTATTAGACCTTATTTTTGGGACCCACACTTTTTACTCACCTAAGCTATGCTTAAGTGGAGGTGTTGGTGTATAATAATGCCTAGGTGGCAACTTGTTTATGTGGAAAGTTAGTTAAAAAGGTAATTAGGAAATTTCTCCTTTATATTCATCTCCATTCCTAATATAAATCATCTCAAATCTTTTAATATATTCAATCTTATATTTCCTACAATTCTCTTTTATTGTTGTTTTCATTTGTCTAGATTTCATGGCTAATTTCATATCAAATACACTTGATATTTCAATATCAAGACACTTATATAACTTTTGTGACAAATCTTATATTGACACTTAAAGATTAATAGCTCTCTATAGTGTTGTAAATTGTCACACGTGACATTTTCACACTATGTTTGGCTCCTCCTAAGTGCATCATGTGTCTAATTGTGGTTATAATTCACCCATTTAATTACCATTTTGGGAAGTTGAATTAAATATGAGAAATTGAATTAAATATTATTTAATAAAAATTTAAAAAGAAAAATAAGGTTGGACTACACCCACACCCTTGTCTTGCCTAATTAGGCCCTAAATCTAAAATTTTATTATCAGCCTCAATATGTTTATGAATCCAAAATTAATTGTCAGCTTTTCATAATGGCTAATGCAAAATATGTTGAAACTTATATAAATATAAGTCTTTCCCTCCATTTGAAAATCTAGTTAAATTTTGATCTCTCAAGCAATCCTAAATGCAATTAATGTGATTTCAAGAGTAGAATATCTACAACACCCTTTCAGCCAATCTCATGTCTACAACATATCAAAAAATCTAGATCCATGCATTGTAAGATGTTTTATGATTATGTTTATTTGTTATTATGAGCATTAACACTTAAAATTTCTCCAAGAATCCTCTAATTTTTCCTTGTATATGATGAGAAAAGTGACTTCAATCCAAAAAGGAATACAAATATGAGTTGTAAGTTATAACAATATCATTTATCATTCATTTTTATCCATTTACCTTTGATATCCATAAAACACATAATTTATACCGTTGTCATCATAGTTATTTGTGGAGGTGAAAACACCAAAATGGGGTTTGACTGAGGCAGGTTCCTATATGACACAAACCTTCTCCCATTTTCCTTCTTGCAAGTTATAGGTCTGAAGTGGATTCAAGTGGATTGGAGATCTTAAGGCATAAAACCCTAATACAAGCACTCAAACACCTTCCTTCATTTAATTAAGTGAAGATGATTATTCAAAAATTGTTAAACTTCAAAACTTAATCCTGACTATCAAAGACTTTCATACTGTGATGCATCTATACAAGCTCTAAAACCCTACAAACGACCATTTATGAACTAGGGTGCCCACACCCCTGTCCATCCAATTATGTAAAAAATATATATGTTAGGTTCGTCTTAAACTGTATTTTTTAGTTTTACTTTTTGTTTCTATCTTTCTATTTTGAATTTTCTAGATTCTATGATACTTTAGTCTTAATTTACCTATTTTGCAACATTTCAATCATCCCATCATCAAATAAAAAAGGAGACCGAAACCCTGACCACCTATTTGGCTCTCCCTTGAGGACATCATCCAAATATTTTCTCTTGGTTACTTTTGGGTCGCCTAATGTTTTATGGTGGAATGAGTGATGTAACGCCCCACCACACAACTCCATAGGACAACTAAACAAATACAATTTTTTTTTTGAAAGTACCAATAACACATTGCAACATAAATATAACATAAAACATTAACCTAATCCTATGGGGTACATGGTGCATTACTTAACGAATCCAATAAAAGATAATAAGTGATACTAACTATAGAGAAATAAAGAAAGCATGATAAAGTACATCAAAAGAAAGATACAATCTCATAAATATAAATCATATAGTGTTACATTTAACTTCAAGGTTCAAACTACAAAGGTGGAATATATTTCCACATATACAACACAATAAAGAATTCCAAGCTACAATACAAAGCCTCTTCCCTTATAACAATGGGAAGGGTAAAATAAAATTACAAAAGTACATAGGTGAAAGAGAAATCTTGAAGGAACAATCTTCTCCGTGAACTCTGAGATCATTGTTGCTACATCCACGCCTCGATCACAACTGGGGACCCAATGGGTGCATTGCACGTTTCCATCCGACCATGTGAACCCGAAGGAACACCCCCGTGCAAGGAGTCGGTAAGAAGGAACCCTTGGCCACAGACCCAAACATAAAGGACACATGTCAGAAGACTCAAGCCCACGAAGAAGTATAAACATCAATAGTAAGATGAACAACTAAAACAACTCCAGAGGTACAAGAATTCAAGGGAAACAAAGGGCACAAATGGGAGAGTGTCATTGCATGGCCTTCATGGATTCATAAGACTACCTATAATCTAGGAGTCGCCTCCATCTATGGTTAACCAACCATCCTGTTTCAAGGTGCCGCCCCATAGGGTGACTCATGCGGATCCAACTACCTTTCATGAAGACAAGGTAGTGACCTTACCGACCAGGTCTTCCCACCCGTGCTTAGCCTTAGGGAGCACTAATGATAGGAGTGAGGTGTCAAGTTTTATCTTGTTA
Source organism: Sequoiadendron giganteum (assembly GCA_007115665.2). Lineage (NCBI taxonomy): Eukaryota > Viridiplantae > Streptophyta > Pinopsida > Cupressales > Cupressaceae > Sequoiadendron > Sequoiadendron giganteum. The sequence goes on along the minus strand of CM021103.1, from coordinate 50,606,630 downwards.
TATGATAAATAATCCCAACCCACTAAGTAAATTAAATTAGGTTTTCACTTGATTAAGGAAACTCTACCACGGGTGACCACTAGAATTTTGGCCCCAAGGAGATCCACTCTCCCTTATGGTTTCCCTAAAACCAAAACCAAATCAGGAGACGGGTACCGCAATGCCCAAACCAAAGAAGCAGAACCACAACAGGGTACCTCCCACTAACTCCCACATGGTAACACATGAACAATATAAATGCAACCATAGAACACACTCACATATTCCCTAACCTCTAGAGAAAAGCTAATTCCACATCAAACATGCTAAGATACCACATTCAAACTAAAATACACTTAACAATAATTTCAACTCATAAATGACTAAGTCTCCATTAAAACATTATTAATATCCATTCTAAATAAAATAAGGCACTTCCCTAATAGTTCCATTTAAACAAAACCCAAATTTTAAATTTAAATACATCTTCCCACAATTAATTTATTCACAAATTAAATAACTAGATCCATAACCTACTAAAATTTAAATTGAAGAGCAACAATGATAAAGTTCATAAATAATAAAATATTACTTTAAAATTAACTTACTAACTTAATTTATCAAACCCCAAAGAATAAATATTATTGACTGAATCCAAGTTTTTAATTTCTATTATATTTCTGATTTTTAATTCATTCCCACAACAATATCTAAGTTCTAATTTTCCTAATTAAATGAAATCTAAACTATAAATTAAGAAAATCAGTTGCAACACAAAAAGCAAATTAAGTTTTTATTTAAGTAAGTACAAGAAAATCAGTTTTGAACTATATAATTAAATTTTATAACAAATCTGATTTTTCCAGAATATAACTAAACAAAGATAGAGAAAACCAATTTCCAATTCCCTGTCAAAGTGCAATTATTTCTCTGTTATTTAAATAGAATAAAAAGGGAATTCATTTACAAACAGGATTTTAATTCCATTACATTTCCTCTTTAATTTTTTCTTTAACAATTTAACCAGATAATATTTACATTAATTCTTCTTTCCTTTCAAAAATACACAGTCATTTTTCCTTCCTATACCTCATATGTATATACATATATATATACACATATATGTATATTTACATATATACATATGTGTCTATAGCCATACTAAAATAACTTCATATTTTAAATTCATCTGATGCAGCTGAGACTGAAAACATTTCAGTAACTCAATACCTTATTTCCAAACAAATATATATACACAATTATATATATACCAATAAATATATACATATATATGTTTACACACACACATATATATATATAAAATTTCACATTAAGAAATACTTTGATATTAAATCTGCCAGAAAAGAAAACATTATATATATATACATATACATATATATATATACATATACATATATATATATACATATACATATATATATATATATACATATACATATATATATATACATATACATATATACATATATATATATATATATATATATATATATATATATATATATATATATATATATATAACATTCGTATTAACAATAATCCATATCACACGTAACAGCCGGAAAACCACAAATTTCGCAGGATTTAACAGTGGTAAGAAGGCATGCGAATGGGGAGGGGGAAGGGGCAGTTGTATACAACCGTCCCTCCCACCAATGCCTACACATAAGGGAAGCAATGGGGAGGTGGTCGAGGCTCTGCCCCCACACTACCGTCCCCAATATGGGGCGGCGGTGGGAGGCAACGCCTCCCCCCAAACACAACAAAACACAGCCCGAGAAGAAACACAAATCAACCCAAGGAAAAATACAGGTGTCTCCACTATGCCGTACGACATACGAAGCCTAGGCTCAACAAAATATATATATGTAAATACATATATATTTACATTTTTCTCCATCCAGGTTCAAATATCAAAACACAGAGAATATCAAAATAATAGAAGATTAAAACAATATCCTCAATAATATATATATATAACAAATCCTTCAAGAAATAATTTACAATGAAATTACAGGGAAGACACATGAAATTTTTCAGAAAAATAATTGGGGAAAGCGAACAAAAAATTTCTAGACAAGAGGGGTTTCTAGAATTTTTATAAACTGAGAGGGAAACCAACAAGTTTTGAAGGGATTTAGAGAGAGGGAAAGAAAATAAGGAAATCCTTGAACAAATAAAAACAAATTTACAGAGGAAGAGGGATATCATGCATTTCAACATTATGCCATTTTCCTTTTCAAGAAAATAAAACAAAATTACAAAGATCTAATGAAATACTAGAATGACCTGGAGTCCAACACAAGCTCGATTCAAGGACGAGTTGCATAAATCCAGCCACAAAGAATTCTTCAAAATAGTGATACAAACACCCACAAAAATGGATTCATTCAAAACCCCATTGCAAAAATAACCAACTTTTAGCTTCAACAATCGAATCGATGAAATATTTTCAAAATTTCATGATCCCACTATGATTTTTTCATCAAAATTTCAATTGCAGACAATTTTCCTTTTTTCCCAATTTCTTCCCACTCGCTTTTTCGAAAAAGCAATAAATGAGAAATATATTTTTTTCTCATAAAAGCCAGTCAAAAATTGTCATATAATTTTTAGAAATTTCCCATGCAAGAAAATCCATTAACTCAACATTACTGTCTCTTCCTAAATTTGGAAGAGAATCTTCCCATTTGAACTTGCACAAATAAATGCCTTTTAAAGTATTTTAATTTGCAATTAAATGAATTCATTCTCAACAAATAAAGCTTATGTTATATTAGTTTTTGCCAAATCCCCACTCAAGTAATATTTTAAACTTAAAATTTATTTAATAACAAAATCACTTTTATTTTAAACATGGTTAAATAGGATAATATTTGCCTAACTTACCTCTCTTTTTGAAATAAAATTAAACTATAATAATTTATTCAACTCTACTATTTAATTTAATTAATTTAATTTAAAGAATCATTTAACATTATAAAATAACAATAATTTTACCAATGTACTTATTATTTTCCAAGGCATAATTATCATATGCAATTTAGGACATCTCATCACTTTAATATTTTGCATCACAAGACAACATTTAATTAAAGCATAAGCTGTATGAGCTCTACTAGGTTTTTTTGTTTTTTGCGATCATCCTTGGCCCCTCTTGTGTCATACTGCATCTACTACGTAGGAAAAATCCTCCCTCATTGATTACGACCGCATTTACTATGGTTTTAGGGGTTTATTATGACTTCAAACGGCTCTAACCCAACAATTCATGTTGGTGTTAATAGTTCGTCAGCGCAGTTCAATGGCTCCTCCTCCGAACAAACATCCTCGAAAATTTGTTTCGAAAGTCTTTCACGAGGTAAGAATTTTGATACCCCAGCTGATGTGATTTTTCCTTTACCAGATTTTGATTCTGCTTGCCAATGGCTTGAACAACACACCCTTGTGGGTTATGTTTTGGGAGGACTCCTGCCAAAAGTGTGCTGAAAGAATTGGTCAGCAAGGCTTGTGTCCCTCATGGGGTCCGCCTTGATATGGTCCACTTTACGGAAGTTAATCATGTCTAGGCTATTTTAGGCCATGGGACCTGGTATGTTAGGTCATCCTTGTTGGTTTTCCAAGCATGAACTTGGGATTTTGTTGTCTTAGATGACACCAAAATGCGGGTTCTGATCTGGATTGAGTTCCTTGGTCTGCCTTTGCCTTGTGTGCCCTTTCTGAATCACATTGCTTCCTCATTGGGGAGGGTTGTTTGTATAGAACCAGATAGGTTTTTCTAGGCCCAACCTCAGAAGCGGGTCTATGTGGAGGTGGACCTATCCAAGGATTTGAAAGAATATGTGGATATTCAAATAGGAACTATTAGGCACACCCAGAAAGTCACGTATTTCAATTTGCTTAACACGTGCTATCGGTGCCAGTCAAATGACCACAAGATCAAGGGCTGCCCTTTGGCAGTGCCTCGTACACCATCCCCATCAGGAGATGTCGAAAAGCCTCATTAGACGAAGCCTTCTACTAAGGCTAAAACAAAGTGGACTACGGTTACAAACCAGAAAAATAAGTCAACTGGTTTTGGGTCGGCCCCCAAGGCCTCTAAACCACCCAAAGTTGTTTCAAACCCTTTAGAGAAGGGGACAAATGCTCCTTTTGGAGCTGCTACTATTTAGGTGCAGCCCAGGTCAAAGGCGACGCCTCAGCCTGCGACTGCTATGTATGCTCAATAGAATATCCCTCCCATGATGGGAGCTCAACGACATTCTCACAATTCGTCTCCATCACCTAAAGAAGGAGAATATTGTTGGTTTGTGGTGACTGATCATGCTATACTATACATTTTTTCATACTATAAACTCTTCATGTATCCTTGCCGACTTTGTAAACCCTAATTTATGGAAGCTTCTAAAACCTTGTTATAAGTGGTTGGGATGGAGAGTTGTAGCATGGCATTATTCACAATATTGTAATAGGTTTTGCACTAGATAATAAAATCATTGGATGGCTGCGGTTTTGTGGATGTAGCCCAGATTGGGTGAACCACGTTAAATTCTTTGTGTTGTCTTCTATGTGTGTTTTATTACTCTATTTTATTGTTCAAATCTGCATTTAACTTGTTATATATTTTCCTTCTAACCCTAACAAATATGTGCTAGAAAAGCAAAGGTTTTCACCCCCTATTTAGCTTGGTTCAGTTCCACATGATTTCTTGAAGAATATTTTCTCTTCCCTGGTTGAGGAGGAACTGGGTTTTGAAAGCATGAAAGAGTTTCATCCATGAATTTCCTCTCATGGAATGTTCGAGGTCTAATAGACCTCTCCAGAAAATATTCTGGTATTGAAGTGCTTTGTCTCTAAGAAGTTAATTTTTTTGGGTTTTTTCTTGCTTCGATTTTTCGTTCTATTTGGCCAGCCAGTACTATGTTTTGCACTTTGCATGAAGCTAGGCGTGGTGGAGCCGTCACTCTTTTGTCCCCGTGTTTGCATTCTTGTGTTGTGGATCATGCAATTGATCCTTCTCAATGGATAGTTTGGATTCTCCTTAACATTGATAATCATTAATTCAGGATTATTAATCTTTAAGCTTCTAATGATGTTGTGGAGCACTCTTTGCTTTGGTGCTAGATTGTCGATTCTTTACCAGCTGCCACCTGGTTACTCTGCAGGGATTTTAATATGATCGAGGTGGTGTATGACAAGGATGGAACCTTTCCCTTCCATTGGGAAGCTAGTGAACATGAGGCGTGGTTTTACATGCGTAATAAATTGGGGATTTTTGATCCCAATATTGGCCGCCGCCATTCTCATTCCCTCTGGCACACTTGGTGTAATTGCAGGGCCAGTTTTGACAGAGTTTTTAAATGCCTTGATTGTGCCATGATCTCGGATTAATCTTTTTTTTCTTTTTCCAACTCTGCCTTTCCAGTGAAGCCGTTAGTGGATGTGACTCTGTCTAATCACTTCCTAGTTTATTTTTCATATCAAATGGGCGTCTTGTTAGCCTCAGATGTGTAAAACTCAATTCTTTTTGAACACGTCTTTGCTCTGCCACAAGCCCACTCTAGCCCACATTCATCGAGTATGGAATTTGGAGTGCATACCAGCTGGCCAAATAGGTTGGATTACCTGGTGGAATGATTCCATCACTTGTACTGCTTGATTCTTGCACATTTATGAGGCAACCAGTACTGACTTGCATTCAACTATGGAGGCTTTGGCGGCTAGCCCTTTTTCCCCGTTGCTTCAAGTCAAGGTGGCAGAATTAAGGCACAAAAAGCAAGTGGCTAATAATTACACTACCAGAGGAGCACAAATCAAAGCTTGGCTGCATTGGCTTAAGATTGGTGATCGTCCGTCCAAAGAATTTTTTTTGGCACTTCATGCCAAGCATTGATCCCCAGGCATCAAAAAAATTAAGGATGGCACTCGGGTGCTCTCTGAGCTCCCTGACATCCTCTAGGATTTTGTGTGACATTATGAGTAGGTTTTCAGTGCACAGGACTCCACGCCTATGCGATAGAAAGCTCTTTAGGATTGCATTGTTGTTGTGCCACATAGGCTTTTTTCAACCCATAATTTTTTTTGTGATCAATTGTTGATAATTGATGATCTTAAGGAAGTTGTTTTTTCTATGGCCGATGACAAGGTCCCTGGGATTGATGTATTCCCTTGTGAATCCTACAAATCCCTTTGGGACTGTGTTGGGCATGGTCTGCATCATGTTTACCTTGAGGATTTTCAAACCAACTCTCTAGGCAATTTAATAAACAAGGGAAATATAAAGTTCATACCTAAGCTCGAGGATCCGGAGCACATATGCAACTGGAGGCCCATCACACTTCTCAATGTCTCCTACAAAATCATTGCCAAGGCTCTAGCTCTAAAAATCCGTAATCTCTTGCCTCAGATTATGCGCCCAAAGAAAATTGGCTTCATCAAATCCAGGCTCATTTTGGATAATATTATTGCTATTTGGGAAGGTATGGAGTGGGCCCGACGCTCAAATAAAAAAGTCGTGTTCATCAAAATTGATTTTTCCAAAGCCTATGATCATATTGAATGGCCTTTCATTCTTGCAATGTTGCAAGCTTTGGGGTTTGGGCCCAATTTCATTCAGTCTGTTCGTATGCTTTTTGTTGATGCCCTAGCTTGCATCACTATAAATGGCCGCCAATCTTCTGCTTTTGGAATTTTTCGCTCAATCTGACAGGGGTGTCCTCTCACCCCCTCTTTGTATGTGCTTGCAGCTGAGTGCTTTGGCTACCTTCTGTCCCATGCAGTTTCTTAGTAGCGTGCCAAGGGGATTTTTCTCCCCAACTCTCAGGAGCAACTTGTTAATGGCCACTTTGCAAATGATTCCTTTCTCACTCTCTTGGAGGAAGAAGAATCGATGACTGCTACCGTTGATTTTCTCAACACTTTCTATCTGGCCTCTAGATCTGCCATCCAATGGCACATGACCTTATGTTATAGGAAATCTATATTACCCACTCCTGCATGGCTTCAAAACTATAATTGGAAGTGGATTGGGCAGGGAGAGATATTTCATTTTTTGGGAATCCCTTTTGCTTTCCAGGCCTCTCCTAGGGAGCTTTGGCAAGTTGTGCTCTCGAGGGTTGAGCAGAAGATTTCTTACTGGATTACCAAGCCTCTTTCTCTAGCTAGAAAATTCCAGGTGTGCTCTAAAGTTTTGGTGGCCACTCATGCTTACTACTCTTCTTGTTGGGCTCCCTCCAAAGCTGCCTATGGTAGGCTTGAAAAATTGCTTCAGGATTTTCTATGGGCCTCCTCTGAAAGCCACAAGTGTTTCCATCATGTTGCATGGGAGTTCTGTTGCCTCCCCAAAGATTTTGGAGGACTTGGGATGCTCTCCACTCAACAGCAAGGGACTACTCTTTGTGTTAAGTGGATTATATGGGCCCTCATTGGAGATGAAGCTTGAAAGATTCTCCTTAGACATTGTATTCATTCTAGAAACCACCCTTTCGACTACCCTTTCGACTGAAACCATTTTCTTGGCATATGGTTCTACTGGGAGATCCACCTAGGATCCTTGCTAAGTTCACCTATCTTTGGCACAATTTTAGGGTGGAAATCCTCTTCAACATCTAGAAAGACAAAAATTCCTGCATATTTGCTCATTCTCAAATGGATATTAATGTTTCTCTCTACGTTAAAGCAATTATTTGTTCTAATATGCTCTTACAAATACAGGTGCAAAAAAACAAGGTTGCACTAGAGGTGACTCAGCTCCAAGTCCTTCTAGACCACTGGGGCAATGCCTCATGCACTGTGGCTCAGGTCCCCAACTCGCCCTCCTCTTCCCACGGCTGATCGCCCTCTTGGGGTTGACAACAGAGTGGCTGCGCGCATCCTCGCTCTCAGCCTCCTACTCGGTGAGACTTTCGGCGTGCTCACTCTCCTCCTCCACAGTCTAGTCAAGGATGGCCTTCTGGTGGTGCTTTGGGGAGCGAAAGTGGTGGTTCTAGGTAGCCCTCTGATACTCCACTTACATCTGGTTTTGGATGGACATATAGTGGTAAAAGCTTTTCGTGGCTAGCACTTGCAATCTTGCTCCAATGCGAGGAAGAAGATAAAGATAAGAAATATGATTACGATGGCTAGGGTGCTCCTCCTGACGTCACTCTAGACCCCACTGATGTATGGGGGATGAATATGGATGAAAGAGACCCTCCCAACTCTACTGGTATTGCTTTGGCTACTTAATGGCCTGCTTGTTGTTTTGATTTCTTATGCTCTTGGACTTGTGGTCTAGGCCCATGTGACTTGATTTTTGGTTATTTCTAGGTGCTGCCCATGTGACTTTAAGGGTGTGCTTTTTACCACCCACCCTTTTTTATGAATATGTACTCTTATCTTCAAATTAATTGAGATAGCTTCCTATTCATCAAAAAATAAAAATAAAGCATAAAACCCTAGATCAAGCTATTAATAAACTTGTAAAAATTATAGAATAAGATGATTATTCAACAATCAAACTGCATGAATGCATAATAGACATGACAAGGACAATCCCTGAACCAACTACTGGCATAGGCGGGGGTACTTTCTTACTAACTCCTTAACCACATCAATCTATTGGGTAGATAGGATGCACTCAGACTCGACAATGTGGGTGAAGTTGACATCTGGTACCTGCATTCTTGAATAACACAAAGCATTGAACAACATATATACATATAGTTCATAATCAAACACATTGTGAAGGAGAGTTACAGTGAGGCAGGGTGCTCATGAATGAGCGATGCCACCCCATCCCCTTCACCAAATCAGAATAGTAAAGCAATAAATAAGCATCACATCATCAAAACATATCCCTAAAGTAATATCATCATAACATGAGTATCTCACACATAAGTCCATCTATCATAATCAAATGAGCATAATTGTCTGCCACACCCAACATATGGTGAAAAAGATTTCAAACAGAGTATCACGAATGCATCAGAACATAGTCAAAAAAGCAACTGAAGAAAACACACACATACCAAAGCAATATCAGAGTATTAGAACATGAGAGGAACTACATCCTACCCCCCTTGAACTAGGCTTACCCCTAGAAACCAAAAAATAAATAAGGAAAAAAGGCTTGGATGTGGGAAGCGTCCTCCCATGTCGCTGAAGTCTCATCATTCGGGTCCCATTGGACCCACACCTGATCAATCTCTCTGCCCTTGAGCACAAGACTCCTATGGTGTAGCATGACCATAGGCTCCAGAGCGATCTATCTGTCCTCGACCTAAAGAGCATTCCAATTTAGTACATGAGATAAATCAAGAAAATAAGGCCTAAGAATAGAAACATGGAACATACCATGAATGTGTGCAAGGCTGGGTGGTAAGGCCAAATGATAAGCAACGAGTCCAATCCTCTCTAGAACCTCAAACAGACCCACAAAAAAAGGCACCAACTTGGAGCCATTTCCATAATGGATAGGTCTCTTTCATGGATGCACACGAAGAAACACATGATCACCCACTGAAAACTGACGATCAACCCTATGAGCATCAATGTAATTCTTCTGCTGATCTTGAGCCGCTACCAAGTGCTCTCTAATGTGAACAACTTGCTGCTCTATTTCCTGTAGCATATTTGGCCCAAGAAGAATCCTGTACTCCAACCGGTCCCAACTCAAAGGTGTTCGACACGGGTGATCATACAAAGCCTAGAATGGTGGCATCCCGATCAAATTGTGGTAGTCGTCATTGTAGGAAAACTCAACCAAATGCAGATAGTCTTCCCATTGAGACTGTTGATCCATAAAATACATGCAAATAATGTCCTCAAGAACCTGATTAACCCATTAAGTCTGACCATCTGTTTCTGGATGGTAAGCAGAATTGAAGTTCAATTATGTTCCCAAGGCACACTGCAGTGAGGTCCACAATGTAGAAGTGAACATCGATCTCTATCAAAAATGATTCTCTGTGGAATCCCGTGCAGCCTCACAATGTCATCCATGAAAACTTTAGCCGTAGATGAAGGAGTATAAGAAGACCAAATAGGGGAGAAATGTGCCACCTTGGTCAACCTTTCCATGGTGACCATGATAGCATCATGTCGACGTGCAGTTATCGACAACCCAACAATGAAGTCATAGATATAATATCCCATTTCCATTCCGGAATGAGATTGGGTTGTAGAAGACCTGATGGATGGTGGTGCTTTGCCTTCACCCTCTGATGCTGCAAGAATCTCGCCATAATATCTGCTATATCCCTCTTCATCCCTACCCAAAAGTACAACGGACGAAGATCTACATACATCTTTTTAACTCCTGGATGAGCCGAATAAGGAGCTCGATGAGCTTCTGACATGATTAGGGCACAAAGACCCTCAGAGGAAGGGACATATATGAGACCTAAGCATCAAAAAAGTCTATTGAACTCAAGAGTGTAACTGGAAAACCTTCCCTCAAGCATTATACCCAACTCCAACTCCGCCTTCACCTCCTAAAACCAACTGTCCGAAGGAAGTGCTGCAAGATTCTGACCTTTTTAAATCAACTTTGAGAGCCACAAAATATAACTCATGATGACGACAACTTAAAGCATTTGCCACTACATTCTCCTTTCCTTTAAATATATTTCACATCAAAATCATATTCGAAGAGAAATTCCATCCATCTCCTCTGCCTAGCATTAAGATTTAGCTGCGTGAAAATGTATTGCAAACTGCAATGGTCACTATGCAGCTCAAACCTATGGCCCAACAAGAAATGACTCCACCTTACTAGGGCATGAATAATCGTGGCCAACTCCATGTCATGAGTAGGTTAATTTAGTTCATGGTCTTTGAGCTTTCGTGACTCATAAGAAATCACTCCGCCGTCCTACATCAAAACAACCCCCAACCCTTCCAAGGACGCATTTGTGCAAACCACAAAGTCCTGAGTTGAATCAGGGACAAAAAGAATAGGTGCACTAGTTAGCTTCTCTTATAAAACTTGAAAAGCCAACTGACATTTTTTAGACCAATCATATTTCTTTCCTTTCCTCTGTAGAGAGGTGATGGGATGTGCAACCTTGGAGAAACCTTGTACAAACCGTTGATAATAGCCCGCTAGATCCATAAAACTATGAATTTACAGAACATTTTTGAGAGTAGGCCAATCTATAATTGATTGGATCTTTGAGGGATCCACGGTGATGGCTTCTTCGAAGATCACATGCCCCAAACATTTCACTTCAGACCTATAAAATGTTCACTTTGCCACGTTTGCAAATAATTGGTTTTATCTCAAGCATTGCAACACTAGCTTCAAGTGCTCCTCATGCTCCTCCATGGATCTAGAGTAGATAAGTATGTCATCGAGAAACATGAGCAAAAATTGGTCCATATAGTTTCGTAAAACACCATTCATTAAGCTCATGAAGACTGAGGGTGCATTAGTTAACCTGAATGGCATGACAATGAATTCATAATGTCCATACCGGGTATGAAATGCAGTTTTGTGAATATCCTCCTCAATAATCCACAACTGATGGTATCCATATTTGAGGTTAATTTTAGAGAACACCTTTTGTCCCTTGATCTGGTCAAATAGATCATCAATCCTTGACAAGGGGTAGCGATTCTTCACTATTACCTTGTTCAACTACCTATAATTGATACACAACCGAAGCAAACCATCCTTATTTTTTATGAAAATGACCGGTGCTCCCCAAGGGGAAACACTAGGACAAACAAATACCTTTTCTAGAAATTCTTCTAATTGCAAATAGAGTTCTTGAATCTCCTGAGTTGTCATCCTATAAGGAGCCTTAGAGATAGGCTCAACTCTTGGAATGAGATCAATACAAAATTCAATGTCATGCTTAGGTGGCATCCCAGGTATGTCGCTCGGAAACATATTAGAAAACTCCTTCAGGAGAGGACAATCATCCAAAGTTATCTCTCTACTCTCCTCCATAATCAGGTCACTAATTGAGACAGTGAACAAGTGACACCCTTGACAAAAACACTTCTTCAACTGCATTGTAGAGATAATCGTCAAGGAGATAGGCTTTTGAATGCCCACAATTTCAACTTCTCCTCCAGAATCATCCCGAAAGTGAATAGACTTACGATGACAATCAATTGTCGCCTGGTGTGCACTCAATGAATCCATCCCCAATATGACATCATAAGAACCTAGGGGAATAATCCGAAGATCCATCGAAGTCACAACTTAACCAAATTCCAACATACAACCAGGAACAAGAGACTCCACTGACACCTGTTCCCCATAAGCTAATTCAACATGCCACTTAATGCCTTGCTTTGCCACAACTAGATTACATCGCTTAACAACTGAAGGGGAAATTAAGGAATCTGATGCACCACAATAGAATAATATAGAAATAGGGGTACCCTGCAACAAACCTGATACCTCCACCACAATGCCCTGGTGATCGGCCTGACAATTATCCACTACGGTGAAAACCCAATGAGATCTGCCAGTGTCTCCAACAGTTGGCTCAGATTTTGCCAACCTCTGACTAAACCCTGCAGTGCTCCTTTATGGACAATGTTTGGCGATATGTCCCTGCTACCCACAACTGAAACACCCAGTACCATGGCCAAAACCTCTGACCCCAGATGGAACATTAGACTGCTGATAGATACCATGGCTAGGTGTAGGTTGTGAGGATTGTGCTGGCTACTCAACCCGGTTATGCTGTGATCTTTGCCAATTGCGGTTTCTCCTAGACTGAAACCTATTGCTTTGATGAGACTGAGAGGGTTTATTCCTTGATTTAAACTAATGATTTCCACCCTTAGCGGGTGCAGAATGAGCCCTAGAAGGACCTGCAACCTGAGATTGCCCACCACGGGAACCACCACCTGCAGCAAGAGTGCTACCAACCTGAACTCCATCATGATCTCCTAAAGCCAAGTTCAAATTCTCCTCCACAAGGTGAGATTTCTTGACAACAACCTCCATCGTCTTCGGCTCAAAGACATGAACACCTCCACTAATCCTAGCATTTAGACCTCTGACAAAGTATTGTACTAGCATATCCTCAACATTTGCAATTTTGGTGTACTGCTTAAGCTTAAAGAAGTGGCGTTCATACTGCTTTATGGACAAGGCCATCTGTCTGAAATCATGAAATTCATCTGCCCGGTGCTGGCTCCAGTGATTAGATAAGAAACGAGCCTGAAACCATTCTAGAAACAATTCCCATGTCACTGAACCGATGTCAAGGTGTAATTTTTGTTCTTCAAGTCACCACCATGTGGATGCAAATCCTCTGAGGTGCATGATGGTGCACCTTGCCCTAGTATTACTATTGTAGGGATGCATAGCAAAGTATTGATCTAGATCAATGAGCCACGTTTCAGCTTCCAAACCTCCACTTGAACCATTATAAATAGGAGGATGCGCCTTGAGGAGATCTCTCATGTGTCCAAAGACCACTGAATCCTGATCTATCAATACCTCATTCCTCCTCAGCGACTGCTCTCTCTCTCTGATCACACGTTGCTCATCCTGCCTAAGACCCAAATGACCAAGAACATCCTCCAACAATTGACGTAATTGCTCACCACCCCGAAACTACTGTTCTGGATTAGGATCTCCACCTGGTGGGTTGTTCTGAGAACCCTAATTTTATTCCTACTCCAATTCATGGGAGCTCTGAGGCGGAGAATTACGGTGACCAGCTTTGCAACCACCACAACCATGACCACGACCACGTCCACGTCCTTGACGCCTAGGCATAATTCTGTGCAACAAGAAAGGGATTACAGGAGTTCAAAGTTATGCAACAAGATTAACATAATGGGTTTACTTAACCTACAGTACCTAGTGTTGTTAACCTTGGCTATGATACCAAGTTGTAACGCCCCGCCACACAACCCCATAGGACAACTAAAAAAATATAGAATTTTTTTTTTTGAAAGTACCAATAACACATAGCAACATTAAATATTAATGCAACATAAATATAATATAAAACATTAAGCTAATCCTATGGGGTACATGGTGCATTACTTAACGAACCCAACAAAAGACAATAAGTGATACTAACTATAGCGAAATAAAGAAAGCATGATAAAGTACATCAAAATAAAGATACAATCTCATAAATATAAATCATACAGTGTTACATTTAACTTCAAGGTTCAAATTACAAAGGTGGAATATATTTCCATAGGTACAACGCAATAAAGAATTCCACGTTACAACACAAAGCCTCTTCCCTTTTAAGAATGGGAAGGGTAAAGTAAAATTACAAAAGGACATAGGTGAAAGAGAAATCTTCAAGGAACAGTCTTCTTTGTGAACACTGATATCATTGCTACTGCATCTACACCTCGATCACAACTGGAGACCCAATGGGTGCATTGCACGTTTCCATCCGACCATGTGAACCCGAAGGAACACCCCCATGTAAGGAGTCGTTAAGAAGGAACCCTCGGCCATAAACTCAAACATAAAGGACACGTCACAAGACTCAAGCCCACAAAGAAGTATAAACATCAACAGTAAGATGGAAAACTAACACAATTCCAGAGGTACAGGAAAACAAGGGAAAAAAGGGCGCAAATGGGAGAGTGTCATCGCATGGCCTTCATGGATTCACCAAACTACCTATAATCTAGGAGCCGCCTCCATCTACGATTTACCAGACATCTTGTTTCAAGGTGCCACCTCGTAGGGTGAGTCATGCAAATTCGACTACCTTTCGTGAAGACAAGGTATCGACCTTACCGACTAGGTGTTCCCACCCATCCTTACCCTTAGGGAGTGCTAACGGCAGGGGTGCGGTGTCAATTTTTATCTTGTTATATGATAACTAATCCCAACCCACTAAGTAAATTAAATTAGGTTTTCAGTTGATTAAGGAAACTCTACCACAGGTGACCACTAGAACTCTAGCCCCGAGGAGAGCCACTCTCCCCTATGGTTTCCCTAAAACCAAAACCAAATTAGGAGATGGGTATCACAATGCCCAAACCAAAGAACCAGAACCACAATAGGGTACCTCCCACTAACTCCCATATGGTAACACATGAACAATATAAATGCATCTATAGAACACACTCACATATTCCCTAACCTCTGGAGAAACACTAAGTCCACATCAGACATGCTAAGATACCACATTCAAACTAAAATACACTTAACAATAATTTCAACTCATAATTGACTAAGTCTCCATTAAAACATTACTAATATCCATTCTAAATAAAATAAGGAACTTCCCTAATAGTTCCATTTAAACAAAACCCAAATTTTAAATTTAAATACATCTTCCCATAATTAATTTATTCACAAATTAAATAACTAAATCCATAATTTACTAAAATCTAAATTGAAGAGTAACAATGATAAAGTTCATAAATAATAAAATATTACTTTAAAATTAACTTACTAACTTAATTTATCAAACCCCAAAGAATAAATATTATTGATTGAATCCAAGTTTTCAATTTCTATTATATTTCTGATTTTTAATTCATTCCTACAACAGTATCTAAGTTTGAATTTTCGTAATTAAATGAAATCTAAATTATAGATTAAGAAAATCAGTTGCAACACAAAAAGTAGATTAAGTCTTTATTTGAGTAAGTATAATAAAATCAGTTTTGAACTATATAATTAAATTTTATAGCAAATCTGATTTTTCCAGAATATAATTAAACTAAGAAGATAAAAAAAACCAATTTCCAATTCCCTGTCAAATTGAAATTATTTCTCTGTTATTTAAACAGAATAAAAAGGGAATTCATTTTACAGACATGATTTTAATTCCATTACATTTCCTCTTTAATTTTTTCTTTAACAATTTAACCAGATAGTATTTACATTAATTCTTCTTTCCTTTTGAAAATACATAGTCATTTTTCCAGTGTATACCTCATATGTATATATATATATATTTTAAAATATACATATATATTTACACATATATGTATATTTACATATATACATATGTGTCTATAGCCATACTAAAATAACTTCATATTTTACATATTTGGCAAGCTGTGCTCTCCAGCGTGGAGCAAAAGCTTGCTTATTGTATTACCAAGCCTCTTTCTCTGGCTGGAAAATTATAGGTGTGCTCTAAAGTTTTGGTGGCCACTCATGTTTACTACTCTTCTTGTTGGGCTCCCTCCAAAGCTGCCTATAGCAAGCTTGAAAAATTGCTCAAGGATTTTCTACGGGCCTCCTCTGAAACCCACAAGGGTTTCCATCATGTTGCATGGGAGTTTTGTTGCCTCCCCAAAGATTTTGGTGGACTTGGGCTGCTCTCTACTCAACGACAAGGGACTTCTCTTTGTGTCAAGTCAATTATTTGGGCCCTCACCAGAGATGAAGCCTGGAAGATTCTCCTCAGACATTGTACTCATTCCAGATTTCCTATTCATAGAACCGCCTGGAAAGGAATAGGCTTCCAAATCCTCCTGGTTATGAAGGAGCCTGTTCAAATTGTTGAAACTTTTGTGGCCAAAAGCATTTGGCATGGCTGGGAGGCTATTATGCCTTGGCTTCAATGGGTCGGTGCTAGATTTCATGATGGACTTTCTCTCAATCAACAAAATATTTGGTGGTCTCCTCTTCTTGAGCATAATGGTTAGCCTTTGGCTAAGTTGCCTTGGCTTAAAGTGCTAAGATTTCACAAAAAGGGGACTCAAACCCTACAACAGGTCTTTCACTGACCCACTATGCGCATTATGCACTGGGATACTTTTAAGGCCCAGTAAAGACTTCAAAACTAGGACCGTGCTACTTTTGATGGTCTGGTGAGTGCCATTCCAATAGAAATACTTCATAAAATTGGCATTTGTGGGAACAAACCTTGGTGGAAAGACTGAAAGTGGTTTCTAGATACTCCTCTCTGAAGCTACAATCTGCGACTTGGTTACAGGCGGCTTTCACCCCATTTTCCTATGATAAACAGTTTGAACTAGAGGTGACTTCTTCACTCCTCTGCTCATGTCTAGCGAAAAAGATTTGCTTCCATTTGGTTTGCAAGTGTTAATCCGAAGTTGACCCACTTTGCTTGGTGTATTCTTTTCCAAGGCTTGCCTGTGGGTTCTCGGCTTATACACTTGGGGGTCCAAAACCCTCATTGCCATTTTTGTGGGCAACCTGAAAGATTTAGGCATCTTTTCTGGTTTTATTTGAGAGCTCAATAACTTTAGACTGTGATTCATGACTTCTTTCGACCCTATCAACCATAACCTTTTTCTTGGCATATGATTCTGATGGGATCCTTGCTAAGTTCACCCAGCTTTGGCACACTTTCAGGTTGGAAATCCTCTTCAACATCTGGAAAGACAAAAATTCCTGCATATTTTCTCATTCTCAAATGGATATTAATGTTTCTCTCTATGCTAAAGTAGTTATTTGTTCTAATGTGCTGTTACAGATAAAGGTGCAAGAAAACAAGGTTGCACTAGAGGCGGCTTATCTCCAAGTCCTTTTGGACCACTGGGGCAATGCCCCATGCACTGTGGCTCGAGTCCCTGACTCGCCCTCCTCTTCTTGCGGCCGATCGCCCTCTCGGGGTCGACAACAAAGTGGCTACGTGCGTCCCCACTCTCAGCCTCCTACTCAACGAGACTCTCACCCTCCTTGGCGTGCTCGCTCTCCTCTGTCGTGGGCTGGTCAAGGATGGCCTTCCAATGGTGCTTCGGGGAGCGACGATGGAGGTTTTGGGTGGCCCTCTGATACTCCGCCTACTCTGGTTCTAGATGGCCAGATAGCAGTAAAAGATTTCCGCGACTGGCACTTGCAATCTCGCCCCGACGCGAGGAAGAATATAAAGATAATAAAGATGATGACGATGGCTAGGGTGCTCCTCCTGACGTCACTCCAGACCTTGTTGATGTATGGGGGAAGAATATGGATGACATAGACCCTCCCGATTCTACTAGCACTGCTTTGGCCGCTTAATGGTCTATTTTTTGTTTTTATTTCTTATGCTCTTGGACTTCTAGGCTAGGTCCATGTGACTTGATTTTTGGTTATTTCTGGGCGCTACCCATATGACTTTCGAGGTGTGCATTTTTACCATCCACCCTTTTTTTGTGAATATGTACTCTTATCTTTAAATTAATATAGATAGCTGCCTATTCATCAAAAAAAGAAAATTAAAGCATAAAACCCTAGATCAAGCCATTAATAAACTTGTAAAACTCATAGAATAAAATGATTAATTAACAACCAACCCACACAAACGCATAATAGAAATGACAAGGAAAATCCATGAACCAACTACTGGCATAGGCGGGGGTACTTTCTTACCAACTACCTAACCACATCAATCCATTGGGTAGATATGATGCACTCAAACTAGACAATGCGGGTGGAGTCAACATCCGGTACCTGTAATCCTGCATAACACAAAACGTCGAACAACATATATACATATAGTACATAATCAAACACATTATGAAGGAGAGTTACAGTGAGGTAGGGCACTCACAAATGAGCGATGCCACCCCATCCCCTTCCCTAAATTAGAATAGTAAATCAATAACTAAGCATCACATCATCAATATATATATCCCCAAAGTAATATCATCATAACATGAGTATCTCACACATAAGTCCATCTATCATAATCAAATGAGCATAATTGTCTGCCACACAAAACACATGGCAAAAAAGATGTCAAACAGAGTATGACGAATGCATCAGAACATAGTAAGAAAATCAGTTGAAGCAAACACACACACACCAAAGCAATATCAGAGTATTAGAACATGAGAGGCACTACAAGTGATTTAGGTTAAGCACTACAAGTGATTTAGGTTAAGCATTATCCTTAGATCCCATTTCACCATCTCACACTCAACATATTTTTGATAGATGTATTTAAAACATCTAAAATTTCTTCCAATTGTTCTTTACATAGGCCTTAAACTTTTTAATCATATGAATGCTCTTTATACTTTTATATCTATTTTATAAACTTTGTTAAATTGGGTACCTCATATGAACTTCTAAATTTTAGTATATTATAGTATTGTTTATACTTTAATAATATTTTATGGATGCCCATATAACAAAATTTATAAATGTTTTTTATTTAAATATAAAAATAAAATATATATCATTCAACTAAAAAAGTTATGGGTATTATCTATTAAGAATATATGTCATATTAAATATTAAAATTAATATTTTTTTTCACTAAATTGCTTATTTTTAATATGTGATTTCATCCACCCATTTTTTTGTTCAATTAACATTAGAATATAATTATATATACCAAAAATATATAAAATATAATTTTCAAAAATATAAATATTTCAATTTAAATATACTTAAAATTCCTTGGAGTTATATGTATTATAATTTTAGGTGTGTTCAACATCACATTAAAAAGTTTATAATGTCTAAAAAAGTCTTAATGTGATATGTTATGATAAGTATTATTGATTTTATATCAATATGGCTCAATGATTATACACACCAAACAATAATCCTCTCATTTTTATACTTAATATGGTTAGATTTATGCATCTACACACATTTAACATGAATAAATTATGTTTGGGAAGTTGTAAAATGGGTTGTAGTTAACAAGTAATAGTGACTTCACTTAGTTATTATGCACTTCTTAATTTAACTCTCTATCTTAAATATTATGGTTGTAGGGCAAAAGGCTTTTGTTTATAGTTATAAAGTACCATATGTTCCACTATAAACATAATCAATACCATGTTTGGGTATGTTTTATAAGATAAGTTTTTAAAATAATATTATGACCGTAAAATAATTACAATTTATACTTGTTGTTTAATGAGAGGTGTGTTTACTCGGAAGGAATACACAACCAATAATATGATTTTTATCTTATTATCTTGCCCCAACTTAAGAGTATTTTAGTTGGACAAACTAAAAGAAGAATTGCTTAGAATTTTATTTTTAGAGAAAAAATTTAAGATGGTAATGCCACATATGAAGAGAACAAAAAAAGGTAAGTATGACTACTAGAACCTTTTGTTTTCGATGACAATACATAAAATAAATACACATTACTAACTTCTTAATGATTTACAATACATGTTTCATGCCTAAATGAATTGTGGGGATTTTAGAAGGGGATTTTTATTGGAAACATGGTTTGTTTTTATATACAATATGTTTTACTGGGTAATCTATGAGAACCTTCTAGCTCCCTTTATTAATACCCATGGTTCAACCCCCTTCAATAGAATTTGGATGGCTTAGAAATTCGTCTCACCCATACAACCTTGGTTTGATCAATCTCTTAATCATGGTCTTATCTTTGCCACCTTCTCTATCTAGAGGAACAAATTGATCTAGTAGAATGGAAAACCATTAGGTGTCATTCCCAAACTGAAAGGTAAATGCTTATTTGGAAAGATACATTTGAGTGTTTCAAGATTTGAAGGATTTAACAATATCCAATTAGAAATTATGGCAAAAAATTAAGATTTTTGTCAATCTTAGTTACAAAGACAAACTACTCATGCTTGAACCCTAGAATCTTGTCTCTCCTATCATTTCAATCTTACTTTCTACTTTCTACCATTCTAACTTCCCCAAATAAAAGATATGGAATAATGGTTGTAGAATCTAATTTTCCTCCCTCAAAGTGATCTACAAGTAGCTCTAGCCTTATATTTCTCTTACATGTCATCTTAATGCCATTTGGAAGTGTTCGTTCAATCAAACTAAGTGGAACAAGTCCATTCTTAAGTTTAGAGTTCCAAAGTAGATTCATAGTCCCAAATCTCTATGTGGAGGCTTCTCCATGCTAAATTTTATATTAGAGACTACTCAAATTAATTTACCCACCACCCTCCTACCCCTTCTATTCCAAGTCTTGGTTCATCAATCATTTCTTCTAGTTTTTCCTTATTCCTTTGTCTTCCCTTATGACCTCATCATCCACCCTTCCAATTTTTTTGGTCATGAAAAGTAACCCTCCTCAATTCATTTTCTACACACAATATGGTTAGTAGTACTTTCCATGATGTTATTATCAAACATATTTAGAGGTGTTTGTACCCCTATGACTTTCCCCAATCTATTCTTCCTATAGAGGTTGAAACTAAAAATATGTAGTCTAGATTTTCTCTTCAAATGACTAACTTGAACATAGTAATTAAAGACCAACTTGAGGTCAATAAGTATATCACTAAGTAGCTCAATAGTTTACAATAATAGTTGTAGGAGTTAGAAGGGAAACATGATGATTTAAAATCTAAGATGTTGAACACACAATAGTGCTGAGAGGGGGGTCAATCAACACATATTAAAACTTAACTATTCACATTTGAAAATTAAACATCACATCACATTAACTGAAAGAAGAGAAGAAATGAAAACATGCACCACACAGGACACCAATATTTTTACATGGAAAACCCAATGAGGGAAAAGCCATGGTAAGAGTTAACTCATAGTATATGAGGCTCATTGCTTACAAAAATTACAATATTGTTTTTAAGGCTCACTACCTAAGGACTTGCAAACTAAGGTGCATAGCCTTAGGGCAATATACAAGGACCTACTGATCAAGTTCAGATCATTCCGGTGAATCAAGAAGATCAAGAAGAAGGAGAGACTAGTGAAAGTACAATAGAGAGATCACAAGAGCCTAAAGTTCAAGAACAACCAAAGACTCCAAGGTATGTGAGATTAAATCATTCATAAAATTAGATTATAGGTGATAAGAACAAATGTGTCCAAACGAGGAGAAGAATTACAAAAGAATACTATTTGATATCAAAGAATGAGCCAAGTAATGTAAATGAAGCATGTAAAGATGAACATTGGATTGAAGCAATGAAAAAAGAACTACAAAAAATTGAGAAGAATAATACATGGATTCTTGTTCCTAGACCTAAGGATAAAAATGTAATTGGAACTAAATGGGTCTTTAGAAACAAACTGAATGAGAAAGGTGAAGTTATCAGAAACAAAGCAAGACTAGTATGTAAAGGATATTCTCAGATGGAAGGAATTGAATTTGAAGATACTTTTGCCCTTGTTGCTAGAATTGAATATGTGAGACTGTTTCTTGCCTATGCTACTTACAAAAACTACAAGGTTTATCAGATGGATGTCAAGTTAGCATTTCTAAATGGCGAATTGGAAGAAGAAGTGTACATTGAGAATCGTGATGGATTTCAATTGATTGATTAGGGAGATATGGCGTGTCGGATGAAGAAATCATTGTATGGACTCAAGCAAGTCCCCACAACTTGATATGCCAGATTGGACAAGTATTTGTTGAAGCTTGGATTTAACAAAGGTACTGCTGATAGTAATCTATATTTCAAGATTGATAATGATAAAGATTTTTTTGTGGAATTTTTTGTTGATGATATCATTTTTGGAGGAGATATGGTTTGTGCATAAAGTTTTCTAATGAGATGCAAAATGAGTTTGAGATGTCAATGATTGGAGAGATGAAATTATTTTTGGGATTACAAATTACTTAGTTAGATAAAGGGATCTTTATATCTCAGTCCAAATATGTGAAATAATTGCTAAAGAAGTTTGGTATGGAAGATTCAAATCCAGTCGGTACACCCATGGTGACCGGATGTAAGTTGACAAAAAATGATGATTCTTCAAAGGCAAATCAGACTACATACAAATCAATGATTGGTGGATTGCTTTATTTAACCCAAACTAGACCTGATATCATGAATGTTGTATGTATTTTTGTAAGATTTCAAGCTGATCCTAAGGAATCTCATGTGACTGCTATAAAAATAATTTTTAGATACTTGAAGGGAACAATTGATTTTGGCCCGTGGTATCCTAAAGATGATGATGTTACTTTAAGTGCCTTTACTGATGTTGATTGGGCAGGAGATGTGAATGACAGGAAAAGTACCAGTGGTGGCACATTTTTCTTGGGAAAGAAGTTGATTTCATGGTTAAGTAAAAAGAAAAATGCCATTTCTTTGTCTACCGTAGAGGCAAAATACATTGTTGCTGCTAACAATTGTACTCAAGTATTGTGGATGAAACAAATGCTGAAAGATATCAAAGTTGTGTATGATGAACCTATTGCTATATTCTATGATAATTCAAGTGCAATTAAAATTTCTAAGAATCCGATGCTACATTCAAAGACCAAGCATATATCTATCAAGTACCACTTTTTGAGAGTCAAAGTGAGTGATAAGGAAGTCAGACTGGAGTATGTGCCTACTAAGGAATAGATTGCAGACATCTTTACTAAGTCATTTCCTGAAGATAATTTTGAGTATCTCAGAGGGAATTTAGGGGTGATTACCCCTCCTAATTAGAACTAAGATGCAACACATTGCATCAGTTCAAGAATTTCACAGTCATATCTTGATTTAGATTGATGTTGTGGTGGCTGCTACTCAGGGGAGTAGCTAGATGACTCAGATATGTGGTTCAAAGCTTGTGTGTATCTTTGTCATTGATGTTGAAGGGGGAGAAGAGAAATGTGAAAAAATCTTGAAGAATTAAGGAGGAGAAGAGCAATATGAAAATTTGGAAATTATCCGAGGAGAAGAAGTCAGAACCTAAGGGGGAGTAAGTGCTGAAGTTGGTTGCATTGATGGTGTTTTTCACATCATGTGTTGCCATCAATGCCAAAGGGGGAGATTTTTGGATGTTGTGGTTGTGTTGCTAATATTTGGTTGTCATTGATGTCAACACTATTAGCATTAATGTCTTTAAGACTGTATATGTCGAGGATATTGAGAAAATTGTAATAAAAATAAGTTGCAGGTTATTTGTGAAGCAATGAAGATCAGTATGATGGAAAGTTTAGTATGTTGATAGTGAGAAGTTACAGATTAAAGGGTTTTTTTTTTAACCTATCTAGTTTATTCACTGAAAGTTTTAGAGGTGCGCATGCAGATTTGAGCAAGTTATGAGCTTCTATGTTCCAATAATTATTCTGTTACCGAAGCTAGTATTCTTGGAAGAAGATAATGTGATTGTGGTAATATAAGTTGTTGTGTATGCTCCTGTGGTGTTTTTTGATGTTTCTAGATCTTTTCCTATCTGTGTTGCACATCCACATTGATCGTTGTGCTCGCGATTCATGATTTTGCCTTGCGTCTTCATGTTTTTTGTGTTCATGGTTGAAAGGGTGATTGAAGCGTGTTGTGGATCTTTGAGGAAAAATATTT
This sequence comes from Sequoiadendron giganteum, assembly GCA_007115665.2. NCBI lineage: Eukaryota > Viridiplantae > Streptophyta > Pinopsida > Cupressales > Cupressaceae > Sequoiadendron > Sequoiadendron giganteum. The sequence continues at coordinate 50,582,510 of CM021103.1, read as the reverse complement.
GAAGGTGTTTTGTGTTCAAGGAATTTTTTTTGGGTCTCTACTATGTTGTGGGCAACCTTGGTAGATTCACATTAATAATATTTATTGTTTTGGGCCGACAATTTGCATTCATTCTATTATTTTGTTGAAGCCGACATGAAGCAATGTAATTACTTGTGTATATATATGAGCAATTGCTTATCTCATTTTAGGTATGCATGCGAAGTGTGTGAGTGCTATGTGCGAATAAAGATAAGATCATTCAAAGTCAGAGAAGAGTGTGAAGAAGAGTGAAGAAAAGTAAAGAATTGTTCATGTGCTTAACCGAAATTCTAATCAGGCATTAGCAGATGCTATTTTCTTAGCTCAAATTCTTCAAATGGATTTAATATGAATGTTTCTGTAAGACAATGAGTCTTCCCTTGTATTTGAGCAGTGAGCTCTAGGTAGTGTGCCTGAATGTATGTGCATTCCAATTTATTATTCTATAGTTTTAATAGAGTATAAACTTGTGGATTAACCTCCACTGTGGTTTTTACCCTAACATGGTTTCCACACAAAAATATTGGTGTTATGTGTATTTATGATGTGTTGTTGATTTATGTTTTCATGGGTATTAATCAAATCTGAGAATAAAGGGTTAATAAAGTTAATAAGTTTGAAATTCTATGACAAATAATTCACCCCCCTCTCAGTTGTCTGCCCTTGTGTTTCCAACAAGACTCACTAACTCAAATTAGGATACATGAAAATTATAATATGAAATATGAACATGAATTTCTATAAAGAAGCATCCAAGATATGTCGATGTTGCAATCCATTTTTTGAATAATTAATCCATCATACTGACTTTGCACACTTCATATTCAAAAATCTACACAATTCCAATTCACCATTCATTGATGCCTTCAAATTAATTTTTTCTTCTATAAATATACTCTACAACAACTCAAAACCTTGATTCGGTTGACTCCAAGATGACCTTTAGAAGAAACATATGATATTGTATAGGATGGCTCCAAACATATACAATATGAAGAGAAAATGAGTTGCAGATTAACACATAACATATCAGGACCAAAAACCATCTCAACAAATCATCCAAATCAAGATTAATTAATCTGGATCAACCACAAATGAAGGAAACAATCCTACCGACCCAGGCAATGACAACACCACAAAAACTGCCAATTGTTCAACTTTGTACCACTAGGAAGATGTTAGGATTTAGGTGACATCAACCTTGTAAATCTTTTAACTAATTTTTTTCCTAATTTATTTTATAAATTACCCATAAGAGGTGAAACTGTTTAACAATTGGTGGTGAAAGAACTCATGTAAAGATGAAGTTATAGTTATTGTTTGTCTTTTCGGAAAAGTACAAAATAGCTAGGCATCCCATTTTGAATCTCCTATTTTTGGAGAGTTATGAAATCCTTCATAAGTTATAAGAGTATCTATGACACTATGATAATTGTCATAAGATTCTATGACGACTATGACACCATTTATGATTGTATTTATGACAAATTCCTTCCCTAGGCTTCCATGCATGAGAGATGCCTTATGATAGTTGTAAGAGAATCTATAAGTTTCTATTTTGGGTGGATTTGGTGGTTGGAAGGGAGGTAGGCATGGGTTTTTCCATGTGGTTTTGTTGCATGTTGTTTGGTGATACCATGGTGGTATTCATCCCCACAAGTTTCTATAAATTGGGGCCTTGAGCTAGAGTTATTCATTAATTTTGTAGGTAATAGGGTGCTGGAAAATTCTACAGAGTTATTCAGAGAAGTATATTTATGTTTTAATCCTTCTTAAATTAGTAATATACTTGCCTCTCTCTTTCTATGGTGGAGGTTTTTCCCTTAGGGGTTTCTCCACGTAAATCTGGTCTCATGTGTTATGGTTTCCTTTTCTTGTTTTGATTCTGCAATCACATTCATATTAAGGTTTAATATTTGAATTGAGATTTACAATTACTATTGTTTAAAGTTCATATTGCGAGCTTTCTTCACCTTGTTTTACAACAAGAGAGACCAAAAGATGTATACAAACCAAGATGAGAATAATTTAGAATATATACAATATCTCATCAACCTTCTCTTGAAGTAACTGATCATCAAATGTTGGTGCAAGAAGAGAAACATATTGAACTGATGAAAATAGAGCATTTAAGACAGACTATAACACTTCAAAACATAGAATGTTGCATTGTTGTACACCAAGATATTTGAGACTTGCAAGGATGAACCTATACACCTTTCTAAGAATATTGCCAAATTTGTAAAACCACATCTATGTCACCAGAGGAATGTAGAGCATTCTAATAAGCCTTCATCAACACTTTTCTTTGCCAGAGCACAAGATGAAACTCTATCACTTATAACTTTCACTCTACAAGGTGTAATGACATGAATTATTGGATATAACACCTTCACATCTTGACCATATTATCTTCTAAACTATAAGATAAAATATTTCTCTATGGAAGGATGCAAACTAAAATAATACTATGAATGCCTTGGAATTTTTTTTGTAACATATCTCTATGTTTGGTACACCAAATAGGAATAATATCAATGTAAAAATATTTTAAGCACATCATAGCATGTGTACCTTCCTCCACATCACACTTATCCACCAAGCTAATCATCATTCTTCCATATACTGCATTGCTGACTGTATCAACAAATATTTCTACACTTCCACTATCTCTGGAGTATATAAAAACTTCAACATACATTCAACATACACATTTGACATCAATGGAAACCAATATTGAGTTGACATCAATGAAAAAACCTATAGCAAATAATCTCCTCCCTTTGTCACTGATGGTAATACTCATTTATCTACAAGTCTTCTCTCCCCCTTTGAAATCAAGGGAATAGGGCATTATATCTTCTATTTATAACAATCCAAAAATGTATGAACTCCCCCTTAATGTATATTATTCAAATAATACTCGCTTGAGATGGAGATGCCCCAAAACTAATGCTATGTACACAAATATTTTCAACAAGAACCCAAAAAGATATAGCAATCCTCCACAAAACTATACAAATACCAAACTATTTTATTCACACCTTTGTAGCTTCTTTGGAAGGTAGAATATTCTTGTAAATTACCTTAAGCTATGTTAGAGTTGCAACCCAATTTTCTTTTGTTGAGGTGAGAATGTGATTCTAACATTCACACCGCATACATAAGACCTCAACCTCATCTACACTTTGTGGAACTTCTATTTTTTAACCCACTTTTTCTACTTCATCAAGTAATCCAAATAATGAAGCAATTCTCAAGTTTATTAATTCCCTTTACTAACCAAATTTCTTCTTTATTTTATCTCTTTGATCTAGAAGCAAAGACAACTAGGCATGCAGATTTTCTATTTGAGCCCTTATTGATCCATCCTTATCTTTTTCCAAATCATATGTTTCGACCAATTGTGAAACTTGTGACTCAATGGAGTCAATTTTACCTTTGATGTTCTTGGTGGATCTTGGCCATTACAAACAAAACTAATAAAGTGTAGTGACTTCATTAACACAATTCTTGAACATTTTGAAATTTTCTTGCAATTTATTATGTGTACTAGCACATCAGTCAGATACTTCAACCATTCTCTTATCAGTTAATTTTCTCAAAGCCTCTTGCTCTACCTTTTGCTCAATGTGTGAAGAATGATCCTTAAAAGAATCCATTAATAGCTTCAACTTATATTTTGGAGGCAAGGAAGAATCTATGTTCACCTCAGGTAAACCTTCTTGAATGATCTTCACAACATCATTAATCAATCCACTCTTCTTCATGTGTTCTAGTAGAATCTCCTTCCTTGAGGAAGCATGCATAATATCTCCAAGCTATAACTTGTGAAGGGGAGAAATATTTGACATGCCAAATTTCCCTTCATGAGTAGGGATTTGCAGAAGTTGGGGTATGACCACAGGTTGAAACTACATTTGCATCCCTAGCGGGTCCTTGAAAGAATTTGAAGATGAAGATCCCTGCTCAATATCCATAGAAGCATCTTGCTTCTCAACTATCTTTTCTTTTGCATCCTCAACATTCTCAAGATTATCCTCTTTATTTTTCTCATCACTTCCTGAATTCTCTGAAGGGGGAATATTATGTTCCTTACCTAAATTAGCGTTCCCTGGAGAAGAGAGACTCACTTCACCTTGATCTTTTGCACCCTGTGCACCAATATTATTTAGAGGAGTAGTCTCCTCATTCTATTTATCATTTTTCTCTTTCTCTTTTTCATCTTCCTTCTCTTCTTCTTCGTCTTCTTCTTCCATTTTTATACCGAAGATTTCTTGCATTTTATGCACACTGGAGACAACTCCTTCTTCTTGAAGTCCAGAGGGTCCTTGTACTTCTTGCTGACCAGATATACTTTTCCTATTTGTATTTTTTGGAAGAGATATATTTTCAGTTTCTTCTTCATCCAGAGGCTCTTGTGTACTTATTTTAATCTGAATATCATGTATTTTTAGAGGTACTTGTGAATAAATAGTCACCTCAATTCTTCATTTCTTCAAGAATTTTGGTTGTCTTTTCTTCTATTTATTTCTCCATCCTTTCTATCTCTTCTTTATCTTTAATCATTAGAGTGTTTATCCTTTGTTTGATTCTGAGTTATTGTGCCTAATACTAAGATAATTTGACCCTTTCTTCATGAGAAATAGATATACCAGCCTTCTCTAATGCTTGTTGTCTCAACTTATCTTCTTCTACATCAGATTCATTCCTTTTGTTACTTAGTACATTTGCCAGACTTTCCAGAAGTTGATTAATGATTTAATTTAGAGCCATATTAAAGTTGTTCATATACATAAATATTTCCTTTTCAATTGTGGTTCTATCAATAGGGGACATCTCATCATAAAAAGAAACAAATTCTTTTAGTGCATCATGTTGTACAATTGCATTGATAGTAGCCTCAAGCTATAGAGGTTCATGTTCAATTGTTTCTGGAGGAGCCTTCTTTATTTTCTTTACTTCTTCTTTAGATGCTTCTTCTTCTTCTCCTTGTCTTCTTCTCTTCTTTTTTCTCCTCAATACATAAGATTTCATTTCTTCTTCGTCATTTTCCTCATCATCATCTACATTGAAGGAACACAAAGACCACTAAGAGTGAATCAGTGGACTACAATTTTCAACTACTAAGAAATATGACAAGAAACTCTAAAAGCATAAAACAGAAGCAAGGAAAGGTATTTAAACCAAAAACACAAAATGCATCCCCTAACGCAAGATATACAGGGAAAAACCTAAGATGGGAAAAAACCTCGATGAGAATAGCTACTGGAGGCTACTGCTCCAATCCAGCCTCACAATGAAAATGTTTCTTGTTACAATTTATGGGAACCAACCCAATGGAACACCAATTCCAGATTTATGAGCACCAACTCAAAGGATCTTCTACTCGTAATCTGAGCACCCACTTAGATGCTTATAAAATAAGATATTTTTTATTACAATTTTAGTTTCATGTTAGAAATGAAGTTTTCTAACTCAAATAGATTTATGCACTTGTGTTAACTTGCTGTCTTCAAACAACTTCCAGTCTTCAATCATTCACAACCTCTGCAAATACTCTTGATTTCCTCTTTTATATTCCTCTTCAACCTCACAACATACTCTATGATATCCTTTGCATCAACACAATAAGATTCCATAAAAACTTATCACATGCCTTCTCACACTCTTGCAGAAATAAAACATTCAACACTCAGGAAAATACATACTCTATTTTCACAGAGTTATCTTCTCTTCTCCACACTCATACTTCTATCTCACACACTCTGCTATGAAGGTTACAATATTATGTACACATACAACAATGAATAAAAATATTGGTTATATATTACTACTGTTAGATCAAAGATATTTTGAAGCCCTAATAATTTTGCAATACTCTGTGACTAACTTTTTGACTTTTCTATAGAAAATTGTCTACAAATTTTTGATATTCTCCTGTAGAAACATTTTGCAAAACATTAACAAACCTAAATCTTATTCTCCTTCTATTATTCCATTTGTAAATATTTAATGTTCTTCTTGAGAAACTAGAAGATTCGATGCAACTTTTACTTTTTAGATTGGCTTCCATGTATTTTAAAATGCCTCTTCTATATTTGAAACAACATAAATTCAGATCTCTTTTGCCTTGATTTTTCCATATTCAATGAAAGTATTATAGTTTGATATCAAATCAGCAATAAATATAAAAATTAATCTAGGAAATCTGCAAGATGTATGAAATCTAGACAAAAAGATTTAAAAAATGTTTCATTCAATCTTTGCTACAAAAACTTCACTGCCAAGCAACGAATAAAATATGATTTTGTTTGAACCATGATAGCCGCCAAGGTAGTTTTAAGACAAGGAAAAGATTATAAAATCTAATGAAAATTTGATATAACCGCCTTTCCAAATGAGGTGCTGACTTAGGGTTTAAACTGCCATACCTGATGTTTGAACAAAGGCTTCGACTTAGGGTTAAATCTATTGCACCTTATCCTGTAGATTTTAATGACATAACTGAACCAATCACCTTCAACCATGCAAAATAGAACTCTACGCATCAACAAACCCTAACAAGATAAACAATGAGTTAATCGGCCAAACCTACACATAATCTCAAAGTCGTCATTCTTTCATATTTGCTTTCCCACATGTTTTCCATGTCATTGTTTTTTCATTGGTTCAAGCTGCAAACTTGTCTTTTTGCATATTTAAATTTTGACCACTGTTGACTTTGATTTTAGTTGTTAAGTCTCTGTCACTGTGAAGGTCCAGATAGCCGCCAAGGCAGTTTGAAGACAAGGAAAAGACTATAAAATCTAATGCAAATATGATATAACCGCCTTTCCAAATGAGGTGTCGACTTAGGGTTTACACCGCCATACCTGGTGTTTGAACAAAGGCTTTAACATAGGGTTAAATTTGTTGCACCTTATCCTATAGCTATCAATGACATAACTGAACCAATCACCTTTAGCCATACAAAACATAACTCTACACTTCCACAAACCTTAGCAGGATAAACAATGAGTTAATTGGTCAAACCTACACATAATCTCAAAGTTGTCATTCTTCCATATTTTCTTTGCCACGTGTTTCCCATGTCATTATTTTCTCATTGGTCCAAGCTGGAAACTTGTCTTTTTGCATATTTAAATTTTGACCACTATTGACTTTGATTTTAGCTATTAAGTCAATAATCTCCCCCTTTGGCATTGATGTCAACCAATCGATTTCTATGCTTTCACTTGAAGTATCTCCCTTTCTTTTAACTAGTTGATCTTATTCTCCTTCTATTATTCCATCTACAAATATTTAAAGCTCTTCTTGAGCAACTGGAAGATTCGATGCAACTTCTACTTTTAGATTGGCTACCATGTATTTAAAAATGCCTCTTCTATATTTGAAACAACATAAATATCAAATCTCTTTTGCCTCGATTTGTCTAGATGATCAATAGCTTATAGTATACTATCAAATCAATAATAAATAGAAAACGTAATCTAGGGCGTTTGCAAGAGGTATGAAATCCAAACAAAAATATTTAAAAAATGTTTCATTCAATCGCTGCTACAAAAAATTCACCGCCAAGCAAATAATAAAATCTGATTTTTTTCAAACCATGATAGCCACCAAGGCAGTATGAAGACAAGGAAAAGATTATAAAATCTGATATAACCACCTTTCCAAATGAGGTGCCGACTTAGGGTTTAAACCGCCATACTTGGTGTTTGAAAACAGGCTTCAACTTAGGGATAAATCTATTGCACCTTATCCTATAGTTGTACATGACATAATTGAACCAATCACCTTCAACCATACAAAATAGAACTCTACGCATCCAAAAACCCTAGCAGGATAAGCAATGAGTTAATTGGCCAAACCTACACATAATCTCAAAGTCGTCATTCTTCCATATTTGCTTTGCCACGTGTTTTCCATGTCATTGTTTTCTCATTGGTCCAAGTTGCAAACTTGTCTTTTTGCATATTTTAATTTTGACCATTTTTTACTTTGATTTTAGTTGTTAAGTCTCTGGCGCTATGAAGCTTTGTCACTCAACAGTCATCTTCCTGTCACATGAACTACACACCCCTATATCTTCAAACCTTTATGTTTCTATAGCTATGCATGTTCCTGTAGCTGCATACAAACATTTATATACCATGAGTTGACATCAATGGCAATATAATGCCAATCAACAAAACTCAATTCCAACACACATTCATTGGTTTAATCTTCTTCATTTTTTCCAATCTGTTTAGATCTTGGTTTCTTCCTTTCTATAGTCGTATCCGGTACTTCAGTGATAGCCCTTCTTCTAGGAGGTGTTTGAGTAGGGCTGAAAATAGTAGCAAAGACAAAAGTAGATCTACTTGTCCTTCTAGGAGCCGGTGTAGCAGTAGTGGCTTGAAATACTTCCATAGGACCCTCAAGAGAGCTAAAAACCTTTTTCAACTTAGACATCATCTTCCCCACACACTTCTCTACCTTTTCTTGATTTTCTTGTTGGTTGTTTCATCATACATCCCAAACATCTCAACAATGTGATCCTTAGGTTTTTTGAGCAAAGTATGAACATATGCAACCTAGTCAAGTCCAAAGACCTCATAAGGCAACTTTGTTGTTGTAGTGACAAAATGTATCCCTTTACATTTTCTCACTTGTTTGGGCCCTCCTAGTAAAATTGGGCTTAAATTTTCCTTAATTTAGTGTTTTAAAATGTATTTATTTACACTTTCACACATATTTAGAGACCCCTTAATTAATTGAGGTTAATTATGCCTTAATTGGCCCTTTAATTCATTTTCCAAGCCTATTTAATTACATTTTGTGAATAGGAAATCCAACATTCATTAATGCCTAAACGTAACACTTCACAATGAGCTCAATGTATGTCCTAGGTTTATTGACTTGGGACCCATTTGCCCATGGGCGAATGGGTCCTCCCTTGACCTTAGGACCTAAATTTAATTTAATTTTTTTTGGTATTTTAATGTTTTCAAATCTATAATTAAATGTCGTCTTGTGATATTTGAATTTTGAGAAATTAAGGATACATACCTATAAATATAAGGTTGTTTCAATACGTTTCACCTAAGAATTCTTGTGAGCATCCTTCAAGCATTTCACAAGTGATCAAAGACATTCAGTAGCAAATTTATCAAAGTTTTATTGCAACATCCAAGATTCAATTATCATATCAAAGTCTTCTTGCATCATGTATTTTTTTGGAGCTCACATTGTGATGTAGGTTTCATGATCTAATCCATGCATTCAGTCAGATATTCAAAGAAAGATTCAACACTAGTACACAAACAACAATATATGATAAAATAAACTACTAAAAATTGCATATAAATGACTAATTTTAGTCACGTGACTATTAGTAGTTTATTTGTAGTCATTTATAACGCGACCAAATTTATGACTAAACTATTTTAGTCATTTATTTAGTCATTGATTTGGTCATTGATTTAGTCACTGATTTAGTCATTAATTTAGTCGTATATTTAGTCATTAATTTAGTCATTAATCTAGTCATATATTTAGTCATTAATTTAGTCATTGATTGTTGTTAACTGGTCATTTATTTAGTCATGGTAGTCATTTATTTAGTCATACATTTAGTCATATATTTAGTCATTAATTTATTCATTACATTAGTCATATATTTAGTCATTACAAATCAAATCTAACTTGATTAATCCTCAAAAATTTATGCATATAAAATTCAAGTATCATAGATATTCAAATGTTGAAGAAACACCATGAGATGAAGACTAAATTTTTTGAAAAAATATGATTGATCAGACACAAACACAAACAAATTATAAATCAAGAGGAGCCACAACACAGTACTAATGAGTGGAGAAAAAAACACTCTAAAATTTACTTCATTAAGCCTCATTGGAAAATCAAAATCTCATTGGTGACATTCAATGTCTCAGTGATATTGTACAACTTACAAAAACTATATAAAAAAAAAACTTCTATTTTCATATACTTATACTGTTTTCCCCTTCCTTAACTACAGTCCTTTTGGAAGGGAAGTGACTTCCTATAGGGGCTCGACCCATTTAATCCCCTTGCAAATCCACAACTTTCCTGCTACTATTAGTTTTGGCTCCTCCAAACTCTTCGTCACTGGTATTCACCTTTCACTTCTCCAATTTGGAGCTGCAGCTTGAAAATAAGGTTTCAAAATTTGCACATCAAAAACTCAGAAAATTCAAATAATACAGAGGATAAAACTCAAACATTTTCTTTTCCTTTTCCAACTATGGCACCCTAAAATTAGGCGTTAGATATATTGTTTCCTAGTTATCTCTTACAATTTTAAAAAAGATGAATTCATGCAAGACAACAAACACATAGACAATATTCAATTAGCGATATACAACTTCCTTATTCCTGAACAACTGATCAATAGCTTGATTATTGATTGTAACTTTATAATTGATATGCTTGAAAGTGTCCTTCTTGCCTGTGTGTGAATTGGAGATTTGGATGAGGATATGAACATCCATCAAAAGAATATTTGGAAGTATATTTTTATTAGATATTGTATTGCAAGTTTCACTAATTATAATAAAGATATATAGTTTTACCTTTCTACATCAACTAATGCAATTTTGATAGCTTTTAGAGGATTGACAATGCTAGCCTTTATCATATCAACATACTCACCTGAAAGTTGCAACACAACATTAAACTTATTAATTAGAGTCAACATCTAAGAAAGAAAAATAAACTTCAAAAATTATCAATTTAGTAAAAATATGATCAATTTCAAAGATCAAAGTAGCCAATGCTTCACTCTGTACATCCTCTGCTATAATCAAAAGAGGTCTTTGTTTCTGTGATAAATGCAACAAGAAATTATATTATTTTTCAAAAATTATCACTATGTACTTATGAACTCAAGATCATTCAAATTTTCAAAATAATCAACATGACTACCTATATTATTTCTATCACATACACTTTGGGTATACAAGATCACTGAGAATCCCAATGATTGAACTATGAAATTAAGCAACAGAACAAAATTATATCTTAAGTAAAATGTAAATCAAATCAACATTACATGTCTTAGCTTATCAATTGATCTCAAATTGTATATACACCTTTGTCATATAGCTTAAGGACATCTACAATAGATATGCACAAAATAAATTTGGTGGAAAGGCTTTAAAAACTTTGAAGCGAATACAATTCGCTGGTGTAAAGCCAAATTACACAACCTTTGCCAACATCCTCCCTGCCTGTGCTAAAATGGGAGCTTTGAAACAAGATATGAATATCCATCAATGCATAGACAATACACGACAGTATCCCTATAAGAAATGTGGTCTATGGAATGCAATATTGTAGGATATGCACAAAATGGATTTATTGAAAAGGATTTTGAAACTTTTTAAGAAAATGCAATTGGTAGGTGTAAAGTTAGATTCTACAACCTTTGCCAGCATACTCCCTGCTTGTAATACAGTGAGAGATTTGGACAAGGTATGTACATCCATAAAAGCATAACAAAAGGTGGATTTCTATAAGATATTATGGTTGAAAATGCTCTGATAGATATGCATGCAAAATGTGGAAGCACAAGCAAGCCACGTGAATTGTTTGACATAATGCCTCAAAGAGATGTCATCTCATGGAATGCAATGATTGCAAGTTTTGCAGAAAGTTGTCTGTTGAAAAGGATTTTGAAACTTTCAAACGAATGCATTTGGTAGGTATAAAGCCAATTTTTTTTCCAGAGTCCTCCCTACTTGTGCCAAAATGGGAGCTTTGGGATAGGCTATGAACATGCACTAAATCATAATGGTAGGGAATTTTTTTCAGATGTTATAGTTGGATATGGTCTGGTAGACATATATGCAAGATTTTGAATAATAGACAAAACACCTGAATTGTTTGATAGAATTCCTCAAAGAGATGTCTTCTCATGGAATGAAATGATTGATTGCAGAATATGCACACAATGGATTTTACAAGGAACCTCTAAAAATATTTGAATGAATGAAGCACTCTGGAGAAACTAGAAAAGGCTCAGACCTGGAAAATCAATTTCTAAACATTTATTTAAAAGAACTAAATCAAGCAATTGAAATTCAATCAAACTACTTAGAAAATTCCCTTGGGTAAATATGGTGACATTACAAATTTCTAGTTTAAAACACAATGACTTGAAGTTATATATGACAAAGTAAATGAGCCTACAATTATGTGCTAATACCATGCAATGGCTAAACCATCTTTCACTATCATAGGTTCCAAAATGTTCTCCATGTTAGACCATAATATAGTCATATTAAAATCTATATCCAAGTTATAAATATATTTATTCTTGGAGCATTTCAAAGCAAATAGTTATTAGATTGATACTAGTTGTTTTTGCACAAGACATTTTTTCTATGAAATAGATGAATAAGTCAGTTCAAAACCAAAAATTACAAGTGTGACCTTTTTTTCCCCATTATATTGGGACTTATGGCTAATAAAATGAATCTAAAATGTGGTGATAATAATCAAATTGCTTACCTTACCCTATGAATCCCTTTCAAAAGATGACATTACAATTCCTATAATGAACTAGACACCTTTACTCCTATAGTAGTCCTCATAGAAAGATGCTAAATCTGATGTAAATAACCAGGCCACTAAAATCATGGCACTAAAGAAGGTGAATCTCCATTATTTATTAAAAACAAAACAATTGTAAGCATTATTCTATCACCACATTGCACTATGTTATAAATCCGAATGTACTGATGAATAGTGAATCAACATGCATTAAAAATGGGAATCATAAATAATGATAAATACTTTGTGATTGTCAAGAATCATCAACATGTGGTATTTTACAATAATATCAAGAAGAAAAATAGAACTGTGTATATACAAGATTGATATGAAAGAAAGCTTGTTTCAATTTTTCTCTAGAAAGACCATTGTTACATGCATATAAAATGGAGAAATATGAAACTAAGTATATATAAGATGGATAGGAAAGAAATAAAGCTTACTTAAGTGTTCCTCTGGAAACACCATTGTTACATGTATTTTATTGGTAACTAATGATGCAACACATTCCATGCCTATGTATCCACCACCAATTAAAACAACCTTGACACTAGTGCATGAGGCCATAACATTCACAAGTTTGGTTGCATCATTTAAATCTCGCAAATAGCATATATTTTTAGCATCTAATCCATTTACTCCAAATTCCTCAAGCTTCAAAACCTAGATGAAAACATCAATTGACATGAGAACAACTTAATCAACTCAGTAATCAAGCTAATTACCTTGTCATTCCCATTTGGGTGTCTTTGAAACCAATTGACATTCAAAACCTATAACATTAACAATCATAATCAAAAGCTCAACCTGATGTAGGAGCATCCTTGGTTCTTGGCAATCTTGCATCAACTAAAAATATTTTTCATTCAGTTTTTATTCTTGTTCTGTTCTTGTTCTTGTTCAAGTTGGTAGATCTGGTATTTCTTCACGTTTACTCACCAGATCTTGCATACCTATGGTTTCATCATGGACATGTTCAATTTCCTTGTTCCAAGTTTTCAGCTTGATTGGATCTTTTTCTGGAAAGTTATCGCTTCTTGATTGAGTGACAGTTTTTGGAACTGGCCCTAGAATAATTTCAAAACCTAATGGCTAGTTTGATCGATCGAGGATCCTTCTTGTAACTTGTGGATCCTCATGGTGTGTTTTGATCTATTCCATGGAGTGTCCCCAAACTTAATCTTAGGTCCATACTTCATCATGCACATCTACCGTGGAAGAAATTAAAATTTTAGGCTGAGCTATTCTTGCACACATTATGTTTCCTTCATCGTAGATTTCAATGATCTTTGGCCGACACAGATGTTTCCTGACCTACAGATAGGATATAAATCTTGTAATGAAACATTAGGATGGCAACAAATCAAGATCAAGTAGAATAAGATGTACATATAGAATTCGATCTATTATATTTTTCGCTTGCATGTATGAGCACTGTATTTTGATCATGTTGTGTCAGGCTTGTGAGCCAAATTTGTAATCCCGGATGTGGTCGACTATATGTAATCGACATTTTTGATAATAAGAATATTCGTATTTACATTCGCCTCCATGTTTTGTGTTTCTTTTGTTGTGTGACTCTTGCTGCATGGTCCAAATTGTTCTCTTTGAGGACCCTCCTATTGTGACTACACCATATTGGTATCAGAGTGAGATTCCTTCCTTGCGAGATCATCAGAATTTGTGCAGTCTTGTTGAAGATTAGTTGTGGGGTGGAAGAATGAGGATCCGACCTACAGTTGTAGAAGACTTGTGTAAAGATGGTGGGAAGAATAAATGGTAGAGGAAATGGAGTGTGTGGAAATGTAGACCCAACTATAATGGAGATGTTGAGAGGAATTTCTGCTAGATTGGAAGCAGTTGACATGGTCTAGAGGAGAGGTCGACCAGTTGATGATGTGAGTGATGAAGAAGTAGAAGAACAGAAGAAGTTGCAAGAGAAGAGCAACCTGGCCTTGATCAGTGAGAAGAAATGTTCATAAGAGCCCTAACTAGAATAAACACTAAACCGCATTTCAATCCACCAGATTATAATGGTAAGTTATATTCAGATGAATTGCTAGATTGGATAAAAAAGATGGAAAAGTACTTTGATTTTGAAGGTACCCCAGAAGATAAGAAGCTGAAATTTTCTTATACAAAGTTGAGAGGACATGCATCCCTTTTGTGGGAAAATTTGCAAACAGATAGGCAAAGAAAAAGAAAGGAGAAGATAAGATCATGGGATCAGATGGTGAATAAGATCAAGACAAAATTAATGTCTATTGACTATCGGATCGGTTTTTTCAAGAAATTGCAGAATCTAAAACTTAAAGAATCAAGTGTGATAGAGCATGTTGAGGGGTTCTATAAGTTGAACATCAGATCTGGACATTTAGAGGATGATATTGAGCAAGTAGCTAGATATGTAAATGGTTTGAGGTCATCTATACAAGATGAGATTAGTTTGATTAAGTTGTTGAGTGTGGAAGAATCGTATCAATGTGCCCTAAAAGCAGAAGAGAAGCTAAACAAAAGACATGAGCAGAGACAAAGAGGAAGAGGTGGAAGATTTCAGAAAGGAAGGATTTTTACTGGAGGAGGAAGAGGATCTTTTCCAGATTAGAACAAGGATAAGGAAGTTAGTAAGAATGATAATTCATACCGAAGAGATGATAGAAACTCTTACAAAAGAGGAGGATATGGTTGTTACCGAAATGAAGGATATAAAAAATATGATAGAGGACAGGAGGAAAGAGTATTCAGGGGAGCTTGTTTCAAATGTGGTGGAGAAGGACATAAAGACTTTGAATGCAAATAGGGAGAGATAAGTAGAAGGATTGAGAACAATAGAAGAACACCTTTATTGAGGAGAATCATGTTGGATCACCTAATCAACCAGAAGAAGGAGAAGTGTTGGTGAATAGGAGAGTATTGTGTCAAAGTGAATTGGAGAAGGACCCATTATAGAGAAAGAATTTGTTTCAGACCAGATGCAGGCTAGCTTGTAAATGTTATAAGGTAATAATTGAGAATGGAAGCTCAGAAAACCCAACTTATGAAGAAATGGTGACCGAATTGAAGTTGGAAATATTGAAACACCTGAATCCCTATCAGATAGCTTGGATTCAAGATGAGCATAAGATACTGGTAAGTGAATAATTTTTGGTGAAATTGAAGATAGGAAATTACCATGATGAAGTTTTGTGTGATATCATACCTATGGATGTATTCCATGTTTTAATGGGAAGGCCTTAGCAGTATGATAGATAGGCTATTCATGATGGAAAGATGAACATACACACTATTGTTGCTAATGGGATGAAGTAGACTTTGTTACCCTTGGAAGATGTTCCTAAAGTTGAGGTTTGCATGACTGCTAGAATTTGCTTGGTTGATGGAAGAATATTTTTGGATGGACTGAGACATGAGAACATGTGTTATGCCTTGGTGCCTAAGAAGGTGGAAGACTTGAAGCATGTAGAAGGACAAGTCGAGGAGATAAATGAATTGCTGACAAAATATGAAGCTATCATTTCAGATAATGTACCTAATGGATTTCCACCTACAAGGAGTATTAGTCATTGCATGGATCTGATTCCTGGAGCTAGTTTACCTAACAAAGCAACACACTAGATGACACCGATAAAGAATGAAGAATTGAGCAGACAAGTACAAGAGCTGTTGAGAAGAGGTTTGATTAGAGAAAGCTTAAGCCATTATGTAATACCTGCATTGCTAGCACCTAAGAAGGATGGGGAATGGAGGATGTGTATAAACTCTAGAACCATAAACAAGATCATAGTGAAGTATAGATTTCCTTTGCCTTGGATGGATGACATTATGGATTGTTTGAGTGTAGATAATACTTTAAAAAGATAGGTTTGAAGAGTGGATATCATCAGATCAAAATCAAAGAAGGGGATGAATGGAAAACAACATTCAAGATAAATAAAGGATTGCATGAGTGGTTGGTGATTCCTTTTGGAATAACAAACACACCTAGTACTTTTATGAGGTTGATGAATGAAGTATTGAAGAAATTATTGGGTAAGTTTGTGATTGTCTATTTGTATGACATCTTGATTTTCAGTAAGACTAGAGAAGAACATTTGTTACATATAAGACAAGTTTTGCAAAGGTTGAGGGAAGAGAGGTTATTGATAAACATCAAGAAGGGTAGGTTTATGAAGGAAGAATTAATATATCTTGGGCTTGCGATATTTGTGAATGCATTGAAGATGGATCCTGAGAAGGTAAGAGAAATTTTTGAATGACCTACACCTGAAAGCATTGAAGAGGTAAGATCCTTTCATGGATTGGCTAATTTCTACAAAAAATTCATTAGGAATTCCAATTCTATTTGTAGTCATATATTGACAGAAACAATGAGAGGAGATAGGAAGGATTTTAGATGGACATCTAGAGCAGACAAAAGTTTTGAGCTGTTAAAATAGAAGGCGAATGAGTAGCTTGTGTTGGATTTACCAGACTTTAGTAAGGTATTTCAGGTAGTCTGTGATGCAAGTGGGAATACAATCATAGCAGTGTTAAGTCAAGAAGGAAGAACAATAGCTTATTTCAATTAGAAGTTGAATGATGCAAGGAAAAGTTATTCAGTGTATGATCAGGAGTTTTATGCCATATCTTAAGCCTTGAAGAAGTGGAGACATTACTTGTTATCTAAGGAGTTTGTGTTGTATACCGATCATCAGGATTTGCAATACTTGAACAATCAAGGTAAGTTAAATTAGAAACATATGAGCTGGGTGGAATTCTTGTAGAGTTATACTTTTATTTTGAAATGCAGGAGTGGAAAGTCAAATAGAGTTTCTGATGCTTTGAGTAGGAGAAGCAATTTATTGACGTAGATGAGAATGAAGGTATTAGGATTTGATGAATTGAAGAACTTGTATGAGGAAGACCCAAATTTTGTAGACCCTTGGAGAGCATGTAAAGAATCAGTTTTGGAGGATGGAAGTCAGTGGTGGGATTATTTCATTCAAGAGGATATGTTGTTTAGAGGAATTCAGTTGTGTATACCCTGAAGTTCAATGAGGGATAACTTGGTGAAAGAGAAACATAGTGGAGGATTGGCAAGACACTTTGGAATTGATAAGACAATAGCATTGGTAGGTGAGAACTATTTTTGACCCTAGATTCATAAGGATGTTAAGAAATTTGTGTAGAGTTGCAGAGTTTGTCAAGTTGCAAAAGGGAGTAGTCAGAATGTGGGATTGTATAAACCTTTGGTAGTTCCAGAAAGACCTCGGGAGGATATCAACATGGATTTCATACTTGGTTTGCTGAAGACACAAAGAGGTAATGATTATGTATTTGTGGTGGTAGAAAGATTTTCCAAGATGACACATTTCATACCTTGTAAGAAGACAACAAATGCAATACATGTAGTAGACTTGTTTTTGAGGGAAGTGGTCAAATTGCATGGATTACCTAGGAGTATTGTTTTAGACAAAGATACAAAGTTTGTTGGTTACTTTTGGAGGACACTTTGGAAGAAGGTGAAGAAATATTTGAAGTTCAATTCTACTTTTATCCAAAGACTGATGGACAAACAAAGGTAGTGAACAAGAGTTTGGGAAATTTGTTGAGATGTTTGGTCGGAGAGAAGACCAAAAGTTGGGATTTAGCCCTTGCACAATCATATTTTTCTTACAATAATTCAGTGAACAAGAGTACAGGAAAGACACATTTTAAGATTGTTACTGGGGTTCATCCTAGAGGTATATCAGAATTGTGAGACATCAATAAAGAAGATAAAAGGAGTGCAGAAGCAGAGGAATTTTTAGAACATATGAAGAAAGTGTATACTCAAGGAAAACAACATTTGGAAGATATGAACCGAAAATATAAGGAGTGGGTAGATGAAAAGAGGAGACATAAGGATTTCAAAGTTGGAGATGAAGTAATGGTATATTTGAGGAAGGCAAGATTCCTAGTTGGCACATACAGTAAGCTCAAGATGAGGAAGTTTGGACCCTGTAGGATTTTGAAAAAGTTTGATTTAGGGAATGCATATGAAGTAGAGTTACCAGATGACATGGATATATCACCTATATTCAATATTGCAGATCTACATCAGTACCATGAAGCAAAATTTAGTGAAGACAGTAAAAAAAATTTGGAAGAACAAATTCCTAAATAACAATTAGATGGGATAAAAGAGATTTTGGATGTCAGAGATGGGAGAAAGACTCATGAATGAGAATACAAAGAATATCTAGTGAAGTGGAAAGGTAGACTAGTGGAGGATTCTTCTTGGATTTCTCAGGCTGAGGTAGACCGTATTATTTTCCCTTTGGCCCCAATAAACTAAGGGACTCAATTTTCATTAACCCTAGATGTCTGATGCAAGAGCATCCTTGGTTCTTGGCAATCTTGCATCAACCAAAAATGTTTTTCATTCAATTTTTGTTCTTGTTCAAGTTGGGAGCCAATATTTATTCATGTTTACTTGGTAGATATCATGTACCTATGGTTTCATCATGGAAATGTTCAATTTCCTTGTTCCAAGTTTTTAGCTCAATTGGATCTTTTTCTGGCAAGTTATTGCTTCCAGATTGAGTGACAATTTTTGGAACTGGCCTCAAAATAATTTCAAAACCTAATGGCTAGGTTGATCAATCATGGATCCTTCCCATAACTTGTAGATCCTCACGGTGTATTTTGATCTATTATGTGGAGTTTCCCCAACCTTAATATTAGGTCCACACTTCATCAAACACATCTACCATGGAAGAAATTCAAATTTGAGGCCGAACTGTTCTTGCACACATTATGTTTCCTTCATCAGAGATTGTAATGATCTTTGGCTGACACAGATGTTTCTTGACCCATAGATAGGATATAAATCTTGTAATGAACCATTAGGATGGTATCAAATCAAGATCAACTAGAATAAGATGTATATAGAATTTGATCTATAATATTTTTCACTCACATGTATGAGCACTATATTTTAATCATGTTGTATCAGGCATGTGAGCCGATTTTGTAAGCCCGAATGTGGCCGGCTATATGTAATCGATATTTTTGATAATAAGAATATTTGTATCTGCATTTTCCTTGATGTTATGTATTGCTTTTGTTGTGTGACTCTTGTTGCATGGTCTGGATTATTCTCTTTGAGGACCCTCCTACCGTGACTACACCACAACCAATCAAAACCAAGCATAAGCTAGGTAAATTAACAACTCGGTCAATCAAATTTTTGATAGTCCAAATACATGTTTGTATACCAAAACTATATGTAGTGCAAAACTATCAAACAATACAAATGAATCAAGTATAAAATAAGCAATCCTTTTGCTAAAGTCAAAGGCACAAGTGTATTATGTACATAACCTTTGAACAAGCATTTTATAAGAATTTTATTTAACTTAATAGACATAAACCTAGACATACATATATAATATATGCTTTTCTAACAGAGGGACCCAAATTTTCATACCAAATATTATTGAAACAAATATTGTGCAAGACCATAGTGTAATAATTTAGGTGTAAAGCCAGATTCCACAACCTTTTCCAACATAATCCCTTCTTGTAATAAAATGGGAGCTTTAGACAGGGTATGTTCATCCATCAAAGCATAACAAAAGGTGGATTTCTATCAGATATTATTGTTGGAAATGCTCTAGTAGATATGCATGCAAAATGTGGAAGCATAGGCAAGGCACGTGAACTGTTTGAAAAAATGCCTCAAAGAGAAGTCATCTCATGGAATGCAATGATTGAAGGTTTTGCAAAATTTGTTTTGTTGAAAAGGATTTTGAAAATTTCAAATGAATGCAATTGGCAGGTATAAAGCCATTTTTTTGCCAAAGTCCTCCCTGCCTGTGCTAAAATGGGAGCTTTGGGATGGGCTATGAACATGCACCAAAGCATAATGGTAGGGGAATTTTTGTCAGATGTTATAGTTGAATATTCCCTGGTAGACATATATGCAAGATGTGGAATCGTAGACAAAACACCTGAATTGTTTGATAGAATGCCTCAAAGAGATATCATTTCATGGAATGAAATGATTGATGGCAGAATGTGCACATAATGGATTTTACAAGGAACCTCTCAAAATATTTGAATTAATGAAGCACTCTAGAAAAACTAGAAAAGGCTCAGACTTGGAAAATCAATTTCTAAACAATGGTAGATCTCATGTATTTTGTGGTTGATAGGTTGACTAGGTATGTTTTTAAAAAAATTCTATAGGTTTCACAAATAACTCCTCCCAATTCACCATGTAATATATGTCAGCTATATATAGGTGAGAGACCAAGATTTAAAATTTGTTAGCAACTTCTAGAAAGAACTAATTGAACTTGGTAGTACCTTCTTGACTCCAAAGTACAATTTATTGCCCTCCAATGGGTAGGCAAACGAAAATAGTAAATAGATATCTGTAGGGATTTAGCAAAATGTTATTTCCATTAAGTCTCATTTTGGAGAGAGCAAGAAAGTGGATGTACAAAATTTGGGCCTTTAAATCATAGGAAAAAATAGACAACAAAGGGGATTATTGTACCAAAAAAAGAAATAAAAGAAATAAAACTTACAAACTAGATAATTTTAATAGTAATAGGTTTGATGTAATACTAATCACTTATTTGATCATTAATAGAATGTTTTACTCAATGTTTGGATTTTTATCTAATGGTTTTAATTTTGACCATTGAAGATGAAAATTGAATGGATTAATTTGTTGACATATGTTTAAAAAATAAGTCATCTCAATATCCTCCCTGTTTGTAAATTTCTATACAATTTAATGCTTGTAACAAATTAATTAGCCTTATATGTGAGATTCTCAATTAATAATCTCTCTTACTTTTAATACTCCATAAACCTCTTAAAAAACAATTTTTTTTAATTCATCTAAAAACTTACAACGATCTATTATTATTACCAAACTTCTTTTCTATGACTATGTGTGAGATAGCTCACTCAGACATAGGGAAAAAGCTTCTAAAGTGTTCATATAGTTCAACCGTAAAATATTTAGCAAACCCACTTGTTAGTGCTTGTCTTTGCTTTGATAGCTTCAGTGGTTCATGGAACCAATTTTATAGAATAATCAAACTAAAGCAAGCTCACAAACTCAAGTTTTATTAACTATGTGGAGTGTGGAGGTACTTGGTTTGAGTTGCTCATTAATATTCTTGTTCATCTTTTATAAATTGTGTTGTGCTCATAATTTTCACAACCTTGGGTCATCATATAGCTACTAATATCAAGTCTCTCTTATGACATCTATGAATTTGATTGTTGTAATAAATTCTCAAATGCCAACTAGTTCAAGTATGGACATAATTTGGAACTTAAAATTTGCATAATGGATGGGCTTGCAAGAAATTATATCTTTCTGAATGAATCTTTTGAAAACATATCTAGTTAAGAGTCTTGGCATGGATGGGTGTATGTACTATCCATTAAAATAATTATTTCACTTTTGCAGAGTGCATTTTGAAGTGCCATTTCTGCTTGGGTTTGGAAAGTTGGCATATTTTTTTGTCATGTATAATGCAGCTATACTGAGCACACACAAACATCACACGAACACTAGATCATTGTTAGAACCACTACCCAAGTCCCTGCAATAGGCACAAACTCCATTGGCAACATCCCCATTGGACCATTGCGGGAACAAGAGACCTCGTGTTGGTAATGGCCCGATGAAGCATATCGGGGAGAAAATTGATTATTGACAGGAGTGAAGCATTAGTTATGCCAATCATCTGATAATGCTTATTGCATTACAATTTACATATATAGTTGATCATTAGGTGTACATGGTTGACCTTCATGCCTATGCTAGCTATACTAGGGACACCCTAAATATTATTACTAAGATGCTAGTTAAATCTGTGGTACATCTGGATCATATATGAATATAGGCTGAGTATTTCCAACAACACTGCTTTTTTTGTTGAATCCTAAAAATGCTACAACTTATGTTCTTCTCTAAAACATCTGTATGAGGTTAAAATAGTAAAGAGATTGATGAAAGATAGAGGAATTAAAAAGATACCTAGATGTAGTTGGATTGAAGGCCGTAAAATGGTACACTTTTTTCTATGTAGGAGACAGATCACATCCATAAACATGGCAGAGCTATGCAGAGCAGGAGAAACTGGCTTGGAAAATGAAGGCAACAGGGTATACATAATCATTTATCTGCCACCATAGTGAAAAGTTAGCAATAAATTTGGTTTGTTAAACATGGCCCCTGGTACAACTATTAGAGTTGTTAAGAACCTTCAAGTATGTTTTGATTGCCACACTGCATATCCATCTAAATATAAGATTCTATTTCCATCTAGCATATCCATCATCTATGGATCCACATGCAATGTATCCCTCCTACTTTAGGTCTTCATCCAAAGCTATAGTGCAACTAAGTTATCATTGTATCAAACAAATATATTTGTTGATCCTTTGAAAAAGTGAATAATGAAAATTTAGCCAACAAAGCATGCACTATCCTTAGGTTTGTCTTTATCCAAAGTCATCAAACACATGCTTTGTTCCCATCTAGAACAAAACATTAATGAAAACTTCAGACATAATCAACCAAGAGATAAAAGGATAATTCATTGCATTTTATACATTTTTTGGATTATTCAATAGAATAAGTTTATGATGATACCAACATCCATTTCATCTGAAAATGGCATTGTTATCGATTGAAGGGTGCATTTAGCATTACTTGATAAAA
Organism: Sequoiadendron giganteum; assembly: GCA_007115665.2. NCBI lineage: Eukaryota > Viridiplantae > Streptophyta > Pinopsida > Cupressales > Cupressaceae > Sequoiadendron > Sequoiadendron giganteum. The sequence goes on along the minus strand of CM021103.1, from coordinate 50,559,193 downwards.
CAATAGGCATGGGTGGGTGAAAGGATCTATCCTAAAAAGTAGCGTTGGCTTTATTCAGTATTCATGGAAACTGCCAAGTGTCCTAAATGTGTATTTTTTATCTTCTTACTAAGAAAGCTATTATCTATAAAAAATAAAGGAATTCTGACCAAAGTAATCCCAATGCTACTATGCACAGAGGATTTGAACATTGTAGAATTTCTTGAAGGAAAGATGTGCTACCATCTCAACTGGTAGGAAATGTTGAAAGAAGAGATTCTCAAGTAACATAAATTTGCTTCTACAATCCCCACATAAAATGAAAGAGAGAGGCCTCCAATGAATTATAGTAAAAAAACCTTCATAGAATTATCTAGGGATTCTACAAAGCCATTATCTCACAATAAGAAGATAGTTTCAAGAATTTCTATAGAAAAAAAAAATTATTAGGATCCCACATAATTAGTTAATAATCTCAAAATCATTTGTCTTTTGGAATAAATAATGTTAAAAATAAGCGACATCTTCATTGACAACCAGGTGTTCGACTTGGTTTCTTTACCCAATTCAATCTCTGGAAAAATGAATTGGGGACATAGAAATGACCAAGATTCTAGTTAAATTTGTGGTACATGTGGATCATATATGAATATAGGTTGAGTATTTCTAGCAACACTGATTTTTTAGTTGGATCCTAAAAATGCTGCAACTTATGTTCTCTAAAACATCTGTACGAGGTTGAAATAGTAAAGAGATTGATGAAAGATAGAGGAATTAAAAATATACCTGGATGTAGTTGGATTGAAGGCCATAAATTGGTACATTTTTTATGTAGGAGACAGATCACATCCACAAAAATGGCAGAGCTATGCATAGTAGGATAAATTGGCTTGGAAAATAAAGGCAACAAGGTATAAAGAATCATTTATCTACCACCATAGTGAAAAGTTAGAAATTGTATTTGGTTTGTTAAATATGACCCTTGGTACAACTATTAGAGTTGTTAAGAACCTTTAAGTATGTTCTAATTGCCACACTGCATCTAAATTCATCTCCAAGATTTTTGAAGATTAATTGTTTTGAGAGATGTGAGCCATTTCCATCATTTTAAATAGGGACACTGTCGGCCTAACATTACTACATCAGGGGAACTCCCCTCATAGCTCCACCAATAGTCCAATAAGGTGTGGGAAGTCAGTTCCATTTTCTGTAATGTGGTAAGAGTCATATAGGTAACACTATGTCAGGTTGGGGAACTCTTCTTGGAGGTTCTTGATGCAGAGGTAGGAGGACAAACACAAAATTCTTAGTTACTCAACATATCTGAAGGTAGTGTTCTCACTTTTCATGCTTCTTGGTGTTCTTGGGGCTTAATTGGAAATAACTCAACATAAGGAATCAACAACATAACACCCTATCCGACACTTGGCTGACCTTACACAAGGTAAAAATGATGAATACAATCCTTCAATACCCTATCAACCACTTAGATACTTCAATAATCCAACTTTCCTTCACAAGCTGTTTTGTAACAACACCCCAATAATGGATAGGTAATTCTATATTTTAGGCCTAATTAGGCTTCTTGAAATGGTTCAAACTTTCCAAATTTTACCCTCACACCAATTGGAACACATTGAACTTCATCATTGCTTTAGAGGCATTAATGACACTCACATAAATGACCTTCAAGGGTTTTAAGACCATACAATAAGGAGCATTACAAATCTTGCCAAACATAGTTTTACTTCAACAGTCAACTCTGTCATAATAGGACAGTAGACTAAATGGGTGCAACACCTTTAATTTCATAAAATTCCAACTTTGAAGAAGGTTCACAACACTTCTTAATATCAACTCCAAACATTTTCACTGATAGTGGTCACTAGATTCTACAAATAATCATTCAAAATCCTTAATCTTCTTTACCAGTCTACCATAGAGGAAACACAATCATGAAAACTTAATGAATATATATACTCCAATCTTGATTAGTTTGACAAAACCCAAATTGAAAAGGGTTCCCAATACACCTTGAAACTATTCACAAACACTTCCACTTATGATGGACGTTATATTCAACAACAAAAAAAACAAGACCCTTTGTTTATTCTTTTGTTCTAGTCTGAACATGCATAAATACTGTGCTAGGGCATCAAAATTACATAAGAAAAATTCAATATCAAGCCCTAAAACTTTTCCACATGGAAACATAAACAAAATTACATCATTTCACAATTTTTTAGAATTTTCCCTTGGATGAAATATGAGAAAACATCATTTTAGTCATCCACTGTTACCCTATCCAGGGTTTCTGACCGTCTATAAAGGAAATGCAATATCTCCCTCCGTTCTTGATGAAATTGAATGAAAAAAATTGAAAAATATAGTAAAATTAAGGTACTTTCATGCCCAATCAGTCTCAAACCATGAAAGGGTCTGTACAACCTTTACAATGTGTAAGAACAGTGATAGGGCATGGAAAAACATAGAGAAAATGAGGTTCTATTTTATTCCCACTTGAATTCATCCTCACCACTTCGTCCTTCCACCTTCACCATACAAAATGACTCATGGGAGGCATATTTATGCCTATTAAAACCTCTCTAACTTCTCCAACTACCTTTTTACAACCTTTTCTCTTCATCTTCCACTTTCTGCAACTTTTAACAATATGACAACTTTTACAATATTTGACATATGACCTCAAAATGACCTTCTAGGACCTAAAACACACTCAAACAAGTTAAACATGGTCTATTAGACCTTATTACATGAGAAAACACAAGAATCAAGCAAAATTTGTAAAATTGCCTCATGGAGGCATATAGTCCATCAGGTGCTCCTGCATGAGTTCTAAATGGTTTGCCTCTTTTTTACAAGACTGTGTTGGTAGTGCCACTTGGATCATAGTTGTTTGGTGGGATTCCAAACCCAAAAAATGAGGTGCAGTTGTGGAAATCTCATATAGAGAAGCTACAAGCTACCATGATGATTTTTCCAAGTGAATTTATATCAGAGTCTTGCTTAGCGTGGCTTAAGACATGTGCAAATGATATTCTCTCTATAGATAGTCTTGGGGGAAAGTATTTGCTTGATCTTGTGAATAGTAGAAAGGAACTTGCAGAGAATGAGACATTGATCAGAGAAACATTGGACAATCTGGATGCATTTGAAGGGAGCTTGGAGTGGCTAAAAATAGATTTTGGTTCAAATGTTGAGTTTCCATGGTAATGCATGTGTGAGATTGTTTTGAAGCACTCAAAGAGTCCATGGGATGAACTTTTTGAAACCCTATTTGTTAGTAGGATGAAACAAATAATAATTGATGGATTTGCAGATCTGCATGAGAGAGTTAAGGTTGGTAAAGCCTTGAAGCCATAGTTACATCTCTGGAAAGTTACAAAGATGTTGAAACCCATTTGAGACAAGGCAATGAATTGTTTGAAAAAATTTCTCAAAGAAATGTGGTCTCATGGTGATGGAATGCCATGACAAGAAAATTCCCTGGATTGTCATGGCATTGCATCACCATGAGACCACATTTCTTTGAGACTTTTTTCAAATAGTTTACTACCTTGTCTACCTCAAAGAAATGTGATCTCATGGTGATGGAATGCCATGAAAAGAAAATTCCCTGGATTGTCATGGCATTCCATCACCATGAGACCATATTTCTTTGAGGCATTTTTTCAAATAGTTTACTACCTTATCTATGCTACCACATTTTTCGTACATGTCTACCAAATAATTTTATCATACATTTCATTGTCTTTCTATTATGGCTAAGACCCTAGAACAAGTGCTTTCAAACAAGCTATGGATGCTTGGAAAAAATATATCAAAATATAATGGTAAGCTATAGCATAGACAAGGAAATGAACTTGTTGAAAAAATTCCTCAAAGAAATGTGGTCTCATGGTGATGGAATGCCATGACAATCCATAACAATTTGCTTGTCATGACATTCGTCATGGTATTCCATCACCATAAGACTATATTTATTTGAGGCATTTTTTTCAAAAGTTTGTCTATGCTACCACATTTTTTATACATGTCTACCAAAGCATTTTATCAAATAGTTCACTACCTTGCTGCTATGGCTAAAAGCCTACAATAAGTGATTTTGAAAAAGCTATGGATGCTTGGAAAAAATCTATCAAAGCATAATAGTAAGCAATAACATAGACAAGGTAGTGAAGTGGTTGAAAAATTTCCTCAAAGAAATGTGGTCTCATGGTGATAGAATGCCATGAAAGTCCATAGCAATTTTCTTGTCATGAAATTTGTCATGCCATTCCATCATCATGAGACCACATTTCTTTGAGGCATTTTTTCAAAAATTACACTGCCTTGTCTATGTTACCACATTTTTCATACATGTCTACCAAAGCATTAAATTATCAAATAGTTCACTGCCTTGTTGCTATGGCTAAAGGCCTAAAACAAGTACTTTCGAACAAGCTATGATGCTTGGAACACCATTTTGAAAAATAATGTTTATATGCACAAAACCTTTGTGTCACCAAAAAGATCCTACAAGCCTCAAATAAGTTTTGACTCTAATACCATTTGATATGTTATTTCCCCAAAAAATTTGGTTTGAAACTTAGAAAAAAATATTGAAGCTACTGTGCTACTTGGATTTCCAAATGATAGTGGAAATTAGACGAATTAGAATGCTATCAATGAAGAAATGAAAATACTAAAATGCAAAATTCAACACAACACAAATATAAAACTTAGGAAAAAAACCCAACTGGTAGGAGCAATTGCCTTCTACCAAAGTGTATTGCTCGGGATAGGCAAGACAAAGTGATTTAAAACCTCTAACACACCTATCTTTACTTCAATTTTCTATTTCTAAGGGATAAAACAATCATTTCTCTTCCTCCTTTGCTAAAAAATGTATTTTCCTTTTATGGTTGCTACCCATGTTAGAGTACTCTAGAAGAATCACTTCAGAAGATGGATGTTGGAAAATTTCCTTTTAATCTCATACCCCATGGCTTGCTCCAATTATGGTGAATTTTCCCCCCTTCTAACAGAGAGGCTATTACATATTTGCTGAAAATTTCCTCCAGTCATTGTGAATTGCAGTAGTTTTGAAAAACACCGAGGTGGTTAGGTTTTTTCCACCAATGAAAACCAACAATTTCAACAAAATGTGATTAATACTTGTCTCTTTTGTAAATTCAAAATTGTTGGACATTTTTTGTTTTATGAATTGTTCTCTTCTAGATCAGCTATACTCCTAGATCCAACATGGATTAGTCACTGAGCCCTTGATTGCACCTAGTGTGTTGTGCTTCCATACAAGGTCCTTTCTATTGTTTCCTTGCATTGTACACTGCAGATTCTAGACATTGAAAGAAATTTGAAAGAAGGAAAAATAAATTTATAAAATAAAAAAGGTACAACAAAAGGGATTCAAAGAATTGAAAGAACAAAAAACTTTATTGGTATGATAAAAGATTTTTCATTGTTTAGGGTTTGAAATTTTGAAAAAAAAAGGATAAACCTTTATGACTTCACTCAATCATAATATATTAAATCTTAAATCCACACCTACAACTCCAATCAATCAACAATCACTTTGCCCTGTTGAGTACCTGTTGAAGACAAAAATGAAAGGGAAAAGAACACTTTTAACAACCCATGGCTGGTTTTTTCTTGCAACCAAAATTTTGAAAAAAAATTGTTGGGTATGACAATGAAACTTGCCAAGTCACATAGTGAAAGCCACTAGTCAGGCCAAAACCTGATGAGTTTGTAAACTATTCCTAGCAATATGCATACATATGTGTGGATGGATTAGACATTAAATAATAATAAATACACATTTTAATATGTTTGTGCAAGTATACACACATATATATGCAGCTCTTTATGTTTGTGTATGCACACAACTATATGAAAATATACATGGTGTTGGTTCGTAGAATGCCCCTACAAAAATTATTCTCTGTAACTTATGTGTATCTTATATTTCTACAATAATGAGCCCCTTGCATCTGCAATTTATTCGCGGCAATATTGTGTGGTATAGATTGTATCTGTCAATTCAAAAGTGTTTGAATTAGATGAAATACTAGAAATGATGCATAAAAGTCTTCAACTGCTTGTTTGGGCTTAATGTTTCAAGTATCAAGGTAAGTTTCCTTTTATAGAAATGAAGAACTTGTCACCAGCCCTTTGATTGGATGTTTCCCAAAGCCTTGAAAGAACAAAGTTTGAATGCATGATCAAGTAAGGTTTCTAAATTAGTTTTAAGTTCTTTATGTATTGGTCTGGTCAATTAACTTTCAAAATTCCAAACTTGTGCACAAAGGAGGCTGACCAAGAAGGAGTAGTGCAATAATGATTGAAACCAATTTGATGAATCAATAGATCAAGGTTGTCAATTCTTTGTGGTTTGATGGATGAGATGGATGCAAGTCAATGTTGAAGGGCTCCATATGTAATGGAAGTAAGCATTTGATCATGGATTTCTTCTTATCAAATTACTAACGAGGAACCAAATGTATCATTATGCCCCAACATGGTGAAAAGGATATTGGATTTCCAATTTGAACTTAGTGAAAATTTGAACAAAGTCAAACTTCAAGTGCAAGATTAAGGGAAATAAGCCTCTTTCATCAGCTATTCATGGATTCCAAAAGATGGCCCACATGCTTATGTACGAATCATCAATCATCATTGATCCTTTTGATCCACTAGAGAAAATGACTCAATATGTCACTTTGGATGCTACTAAGAGACAAAAGGATTTTTGATTGAGTGTTCAAACTACACTGAAATCTTAGAAAATCAAGTCCTTGAAAAAGTGGATGAATGAACATAAAAGCATTATCAATTAACTATTCAAAAATTGTGAAAAGAAATGTACAAGCTAACGTTGAATATGCATTTGTCATTGATCAATCTCATATCTGATGGAATTGATTGCTCCAAGTATTTAGGTGGGCCCCAAAGAAAGCATACAAAGCATTTGATTGAGTGTTCAAACTTACACTAAAATAAAGGTTGGTGGATGTTTGAATGAGCCATAAAAATGATGAAACAAGGCCTTTGATCAACTATTTATGGATTCAATAATTGGCCTATTTTCCAATCCCTGATTTGTAAATGACCATATATTTGAGGACAAATGGATAACAACTATTGAACTAACCAATGTGATAACATAGTTAATAAAGATAAAATGCACAATCAAAGATAACTTCAAAATATAATGGATTACAAAGACAATGTACTTCTCCAATTAATGAGTCCATAATTAATATTATTTTTTTTAGAAGCAATCATTATATATTATATTAGATTCAACTCAATTTGCAACATTTGCAAATTAATCCAACACGAATCAAGTGAACTAGTGATCAAAGAGCTGAGAAAATTTGCAAGAAGAGCACAAAGAATTGCACATGAATTGTATCAAGTGTTTAATAGTGCATTTATGGTTTGCAACTTCATTTGTTAATTTTTTGAAGGATTAGGGTTGAACTAAAATTAAATTATAGGGTTTTCAATTGAATTGTGCAAGACTTGAGCTTTCCTAGTGCAAAAGAGTGATTTAGGAGATTGGAATTGTTGTAGGAATGGATATTTCAGGGATTGAATCTAAAATTTGGGGATCCTTAATTTGTATTAATAATTGTGATTTCTAGGACCAAGATACTTAACCCTAATTTGAATTTATCAAGCCTTTGTTGGGTGAATCTTAAGCTTGGCATCCAACTACGTTTAGGGTAAATTGCAAATTGAATTTAAATTAGCTTTGGGAAAAGTGAACAAAACTGTTGAGTTCCAACCAAATTTCATCTTAAAATCCATGAATCTAAAGCTTAAACCCTAGTTGTTGTAAATTTGTGAAAACCCTAATCTAAAGATGAGCCCGAAATTTCCATCATTTCGTCCAAAAAGGCCTAGGGTAAGGAGAAATATTTGAACATTTGAAATTATTCCATGATGTTAAGGCCAATGAGAAAGATTCTAGTCTTTGTTAAACTGGTTGAGAACTTTGCTTCCATGCATGAGACACGAGCAAAGTCCGGGCCCCACTTGGCAGCATTTAAGAGTATGATCTAGGCAAGGTGGTGGTTCCAAATTGCTTCAAAAAATCAAAATATTATCACATGGAACAACAACCAATATGATGAAAAGCTTAGAGTAGTGAGGTAACAATGCAAGTAATCATTTTGGACTTAAATAATGTTGCAACAAGAGAAAGATTTTACCTAAAGGACAATTTGAAAGCTTTGCATCTAAGGGACCTAAAATAAGATACAAACACAACAAGCACTTGCACTAAAATGTGGAGCTATGAGGCATGTATGCTATGTAGGCAATAAGCCTTATCATGTGAGAAGCACAATCAATAATGCAATGGATGCATTCACCCGATAGTGAACTGTTTGAAAAAATTCAGAGGTAATTTTTGAAAAGTCCTTAGAAAAATTTAACCAAATGCAACTGGTGGGTGTAAAGCCCAAATCCTCAACCTTTAATCTATTCTTAGTAAACTAAATTTTCTTAAACCCTAATAATTACACCCATAAAAGTTTGCTTCAATCTATTCATAGTAAATGAAGTTTGAAAATGTCAAGGTTTAAGGGCTTACTTAGATTCTTGAGTTCGAAAAAGGAAAACCTTGAACCCTCAATGAATCCTTATTTTCAGACTGTAGCTAGCCAAATTGGAGAAGTGAAAGGTAAATACTAGTGAGGAAGAGTTTGGAGGAGTGAGAATGAATAGTGGCGGGAGAAGCAACAAAATATGGTGAAAAGAAACCAAAAAATGGCCAAAAAATGATGAACAACTAAGATTCATTCAATTCTCTTATTTATTTTATATGAGACATTTTTATTTAAATATAAATATGAGACAAGTTATCATTATATTTGAATATTTAAAATGAGCTAATTTAATTTCTAAAATTAAATTTGATCATTTTTATTTTATTTAAATCGTCTCATACTTAAAAGGGATTCTTTTTGATGAATAGGCAGATATCTGTATTAATTTAAAGATAAGAATACATATTCACAAAAAAAGGGTGGGTGGTAAGAAGGCACACCCTGAGAGTCACATGGGAAACATCTAGAAAAAACAAAATATCAGATCACGTGGGCAAAGCCCAGAGGTCTAAAAGCATAAATAATTAAAACAAATAGGCCATTAAGCAGCTAGAGCAGTGCCAACAGAGCCCGGGGGGTCTCTATCATCCATGTTTTTCCCCCATACACCAGTGGGGTCTGGAGTGATGTTCGGAGGAGCACCCCAACCATCATCACCTTTATCTTTATCCTTATCTTCTTCCTCGTGCCGGGGTGAGATTGCAAGCGCCAACCACGTAAAACTTTTACCACTAGCAGGCCATCCAAAACCACAAGTAGGTGGAGTATTAGAAGGCCATCCAGAACCACCACCTCCGCTCCTAGTCACACCTCCAGAAGGCCACCCCTGAGCAACCTGTGGTAGAGGAGAGTGAGCCCGCCAAGGAGGATGAGAGTCTCATCGGGAAGGGGGCTAGGATCAAGGGCGAGCAGAGCCACTCCACTGTCGATCCCGAAAGGGCGACCGACCACAGGAGGAAGACGACAAGTCGGGGACCCAAGCCACAAAACATGGGGAATTGGCCTAGTGGTCCAGGAGGACCTGTAGGTGAGCCACCTCCAGTGCAACTTTATTAGCTTGCACTTGAATCTGTAAAAGAACATTAGAACATATAACTTTAGCATAGAGAAAAATATTAACATCTAATTGAGAATGAGAAAAGATGCAAGAATTTTTCTCTTTCTAGATGTTGAAGAGGATTTCCACCCTGAAAGTGTGCCAAAGCTGGGTGAATTTAACAAGGATCCTTGGTGGATCTCCAAGCAGAACCATATGCCAGGAAAAGGGTTCCGACTGGAATGGCCAAAAAACATTATGTATCTAGGTCCAAAGCTACTAGGCTCTAGGACAAAACCAAAAAAGATGCTTGAAGCTTTCTGGATTCCCACAAAAAGGGCAACGAGGATCCTAGACCCCTAAGTGAATAAGTCAAGATCCCACACACAAGCCTTGGAAAAGAATACACCAAGAAAAGTGGGCCAGCTTGGGATTAACACTTGCAGACCAAATGGCATCAAATCTCCTCCACCAGACATGGGCAGAGGAATTAAGTAACCACCTTTGGTTTAAATTGTTGATCATAGGAAAATGGGGTGAAAGCCACCTCTAACCAAGCCATGGCTTGTAGCTCCTGAGAGGAGTGTCTGGGAACCATTTCCAATCCTACCACCAAAGTTTTTGCCCACGAATGCTGACTTTATAGAGCATCTCAGCCGGAATGGCATTCACCAGCCCGTCAAAGGTGGTGCAGTCCTAGTTGTGAAGTCTGTGCTGGGATTTAAAAGCATCCCACTACATGATACACATAGTGGGTTGGTGAAAGAGCCATTGTAGGGTTTGAATCCCCTTTTTGTGAAATCTGAGGGCTTTGAGCCAAGGCGATTTAGCTAGAGGATGGCCATTTTGAGAAAGAAGGGGAGACCACTAGAGGTTCTATTGATCAAGTGAAATCCCATCATGAAATCTAGCACCAACCAATCGAAGCCAAGGCTTGACAGCCTCCCAAGCCCACCAAATGATCTTGGCCATAAAAGTTCCAACAATTTGAATAGGCTCTCTCATAACCAAGAGGGTTTGAAAGCCTATTCCTTTCCAGGCAGGTCTTTGAGTAGGAAATCCAGACTAGATGCAATGCTTGAAGAGAATCTTCCAGGCTTCATCTCCGATGAGGGCTCGGATAATCCATTTGACACAAAGAGCAGTCCCTTGTCATTGAGTGGAGAGCAATCCAAGACCTCTAGAGTCCCCGTTGAGGAAACAAATCTCCCAAGCAACACGATGTAAACCCTTGTGGGTTTCAGAGGAAGCCCATAAGAAATCTTGCAACAAATTTTTGAGCTTGCTATAAGTGGCTTTGGAGGGAGCCCAATAGGAGGAATACTAAACATGAGTGGCTGAAAAAATTTTAGAACACACCTGGAACTTACTAGCCAAAGAAAGAGGCTTGGTAATCTAGTAAGAAAGCTTCTGCTTGACTCTGGAGAGGACGACTTGCCAAAGCTCTCTAGGGGAAACCTAGAAGGCAAAGGGAATGCCCATAAAGCAAAAAATCTCTCCCTACCTAATCCACTTCCAATTATAGGTTTGAAACCATGCAGGGGTGGGTGACACAGATTGCTTATAACATAAGGTCTTGTGCCATTGGATGGCCAAGCCAGAGGCAAGACAAAAAGTGTGAAGACAATCAAGGGCAACAGTGATAGATTCCTCTTCCTCCAAGAGCGTGAGAAAGGAGTCATCCGCAAAGTGTCCATTAACAAGCTACTCTTGCGAGTTTGGGAGAAGAATCCCTTTGACACGCTGCTAAGATACAACATGGGCTAATAGGTAACCAGATCCTTCAGCTGCAAGCATATACAAAGAAGGGGCGAGAGAACACCGTACAAGAATTGAACGGAAAAGACCAAAGGCAAGAGAGTGGTGGCCATTAATGGTAATGCAAGCCGAAGCATCAGCAAAAAGAATTCAAACAGACTGAATGAAGATGGGTCCAAACCCCAAGGCTTGCAACATCGCAAGAATGAAAGGCCATTCGATGCAATCATAGGATTTAGCAAAATCAATTTTAATGAACACAAATTTTTGGTTGGAGCATTGGGCCCACTCCATGCCTTCCCAAACATCATTGATATTATCTAGAATAAACTTGGGTTTGATGAAACTAGTCTGCTCAAGGTGCACAACTTGAGGCAAGAGATGGCAGATTTTCAGAGCCAAATATTTGGTAATGATCTTGTAGGAGACATTGATAAGCACGATGGGCCTCCAGTTGCAAATGTCCTCCAGATCCCCAGGCTTAGGTATAAATTTAATATTGCCTTTGTTTATTAAGTTGCCTAGAGAATTGGTTTAAAAAGCTTCAAGATAAACATGATACAAATCTCTCCCAACACAATCCCAAAGAGCTTTGTAAAATTCACAAGGGAAGCAGTCAATCCCAGGAGCCTTGTCATCGGCCATAGAAGAAATGACTTCGTTGACATCCTCAATTATTAACAAGTGATCAGAAAAATTGATCTGGCCTGAAGAAAGGCTATGTGGCACAACAACAAGGCAATACTGAAGGGCTTGCCATCGCACAGGCGTGGAATCCTATGCAGTGAACACTTGTTCATAATGGTGCACAAAGGCTTGGAGAATTCCAGGAAGCTCTGAGAGCACCCAAGTGCCATCCTTAATTTTTTTGATGCTTGGGGATGAGTGCCTGGCATGAAGTTCCAAAAAAAATTCTTTGGAGGCACGATCACTGATCTTAAGCCAATGAAGCTGAGCTTTGATTTATGCTCCTCTAGTAGCATAATTATCAACCACTTGCTTCTTGTGCCTTAATTATGCCACCCTGACTTGATGTGATGGGGAAAAGGGACTGGCCACCAAAGCTTGCATAGTCGTATGCAAGTCAGTAGTGGTAGCCTCATAAGATCATCGGTGAAAGATAGCTAGCTGGCGCCCATAAATACATAGGAAATGAGAAGTACAAATGATGGCATCATTCCACCAAGTAATCCAGGTTGTTTGGCCAGCTGGTTTGCACTCCAAATTCCACACTCGACGAATGTGGACCAGAGTGGGTTTGTGACAAAGAAGAGACATGTTCAGAAAGAATTGAGTCTTACACATGCAGGGCTGACAAGAAGCCCATTCAATTCAAAAATGAATTGGTAAGTGGTCAAAAAGAATCACATCCACTAACAACTTCACAAGAAAGGCAGAGCTAGCAAAAGAAAAGAAAGATTGAGCCGAGATCATGGAACGATCAAGATGTTTAAAGAATCTATCAAAACTGGCCCTATAATTACACCAAGTGTGCCAAAGGGAATGATAATGGCGACAACCAGTATTGGGATAAAAAAGCCCCAATTTATTATGCATGTAAAACCACGCCTCTCTTTCACCAGCAGCCCAACGAAAGGGCAAAGTGCCATCCTTGTCATACACCATCTCAACCATATTGAAATCCCCGCAAAGCAACCAGGTGGCGACTGACAGAGAATCAACAAGCCAATGCCAAAGCAAAGAGTGCTCCACAACATCATTGGAGGTGTAAACATTGAAATCCCTGAAGGAATGGTTATCAATGTTGAAAAGAACCCAGACGATCCGCTAGGAAGAATCAGTCCCATGATCCACAATGCAAGAATGCAATCGGGGGGACAAAAGAGTGGCGGCTCCACCATGCACGACTTCATGCAAAGTACAAAACATAGTACTGGCTGGCCAAATAGAATGACTAGCCGAGGGAAGTAAAAATCTTGAAAGTTTAACTTCTTGGAGATGAAGCACTTCAATTCTTGAGTATTTCTGTAGAGTATCCCTAACAAAATACTTTCTGGAGAGGTTAGTTAGAGCTCGAACATTCCATGAAAGAAAATTCATGGATGAAACTCCTCCATGTTTTCAGAATCCAATTCCTCCTCAATCAGGGAAGAGAAACTATTCTTCAAAAATCCTGTGGAACTAAGCCAGTTTGAATAGGGGGTGAAGGCGTCCACTTTTCTGGTACATATTCTCCTTTTTCTAGAGGTGGAGATGGACTGCGGGACCGCTGTTGATCTGCCGTTGTGGGAGGAATAGTCGGCTGAGTGCACAGAACAACCACAGGTTGAGGTGTTGTCTTTGACCTAGGTTGTACTAAAACATAACTAGCTCCAGAAGGAGAGGATTACCCCTTCTCAGAAGGGTTTGAAATGTTTTTAGATAGTTTAGGGCCTTGGGCGTCGACCCAAAACTAGTTGGCTTGTTTTTTCGGTTTGTAACCGTTGTCCACTTTGATTTAGCCTTAAAAGAAGGCTCTGTATGGCAAGGCTTTTCATCTTCTCATGACGGTGATGGTGTACGAGGAACTGTCAAAGGGCAGTCCTTGATCTTATGGTCAACTGGCTAGCACTGATAACACGTGTTGGTTAGATTGAAATACGCGACTTTTTGGGTGTGCCTGATAGCACCTATTTGAATGTCGACAAAATATTTCAAGTCCTTAGATAGATTAACTTCCACACAAACTCACTTCTGTGGTCGGGCTTTGAAAAAATTGTCAGATTCGATACAAACAACCCTCCCCAAGGAAGAAGCAATGTGGTGCAGGAAGGGAACACATGGAAAAGGCAGACCGAGAAACTCAATCCAAATAGGGACCCGCATTTTGGCATCATCTGAGACAGAAAAATCCTGGGTCGATGCCTGAAAGACCAACAAGGAAGACCTTACATACTAGGGCCCATGCCTTAAAATAGCCTAGACATGATTAACTTCCGCAAAGTGGAACAAAAAAAAACCTTTCGTCAAGTTCTGGACCATATCAAGGCGGACCCCATGAGGGACCCAAGCCTTGTTGACCCATTCTTTCAACACACTTTTAGGGGGAGTCCTCCCAACAAAATAACCCACATGGGTGTGTTGTTTGATCCATTGACAAGTAGAGTCAAAATCAGGTAAAGGCAAAACGACATCAGTAGGGGCATCAAAATGCTTACCTCGTGAAAGACTTTCTAAATGAATTTCTGAGGATGTTTGTTCAGAGGAGGAGCCATTGAAGTGTACCAAGAAATGTTTAATACTAGCATGAATTTCTAGGTTAATGTCGGTTGAAGGCATATTAAACCCCTAAAATTGTAGTAAATGCAGCCGTAGTCAATGAGGGAGGATATTTCCTGCGCAGAAGGCACAATGTGTTGCAAGAGGGGCCAAGGATGACCACAAAAGACACAAAACCTTAGTGGATCTGATTCACCCATTTCTCCACCCATCACATTCAATAGCCTTTTGATTGGTATTCTTTTATTATTTTAATTTTCAATAGCCTTTTGATTGAACTTTTTATTTTTCTTTGTGTACTCTTCTCTATTTGTAGTGTATTCTTTTAATTGAATACATCTTTTGGTCCAAGTGGCCTATTGGTTATCTACTATTGTCCTTGCTATATATGTCACCTCTCTCCCTCATCCATTCTTTTGGCCTTTTTTAGCTAATTCTTGGTCTGCAAATTATCATTTTTCTCCTTGAGCTCTCATCTATCATGATGATGGATCACAAAGTGTGATCCAAAACGTTGATGCAAAAATTCTTACATAATCAAATCCAGAAATCATCTAACAATAATCTATATGGATTGTGAAAACTTGATATCATTAAGATTCGTTTAGTCGTAAAAAAATAATATAATAAATAGAATATAAAATATAATTTATATATTATATATATATATTTAATTTAATATTAATAAGATTAAATTATATATAATATAATTATATTTATTATTAAATTTAATAGTATATATAGGTTATATTATTATTATATATTGTATTCTATAATAAAAAATAAAAGTTAAAGAATGTAAAAGTTAATTTTTTTAATAAAATATGTGAAGGCCTTAAGACTGCACCAAGAGGCAATTCCTTCCACACAATAGGTATTTTTGGTGCACCAAGCAATATAGGTGGCTAAATGGCCCGCTTAGGCAGGGGTCCTATGAGGGGGGCTTAAGCTCTAGATGGATTATCATCAAATTCAAAAGAAAAAAGAATAGAGGAGTAATAGTCATTTATTTAGTCATTTAGTTGTGACTTTACCCGATGACCAAATTAGTCACTTATGATGATCAAATTAGTCATTTATTTGCCAAATTCTACCAGTGTTAGTCACATGACTAAAATTTTTAGTCACGTAGTCATTTATTTGCCAAATTCTACTAGTGCAAGTATTAAGATCCACATCCGTTGAACCCATTCCACGAAAGATGTAGACTTTCATTCAAGGAATTATCTAAGGGTTTTTTGAGTAGTAACAAAACATTGTTCATTGTTCATTCCCTCTTTCATAATTTTATCCATTTCAAGGTTTGATTACCAAAACAAATTTTGACCAAGGTAAACCCCCATTCACCAAAAATAAAACATTTTCCCCTCTTGATTTGTGTTTGTAGATTTAGGTGGAAGAAATATTGAAGATCTCTTGAAGAGAAAAACTAGAGAAGTTATCAAAGTTGCAAAATTTGTCATAAAAGTTGTCATCTCATGGAAACTCAATTACAAAATTTATTTCCGGATTTTGAAACTTGAAACCTAAGAAAATTCAGAGATTCAAATCTATAGCAAAGGCTCCCAAATTTTGCAAACAAACCCTAACTTAGGACTCATTCACCCCTAGGCTAATGAGTCCTGGGTCAACTTCAACAAAGCACTTTTGGTGACCAGTACACATCATCTTACCTCTCTCTAATCTGTGATCTGATTTCTGGTTTGATCAATATTGAGTTTAATCTTCAAGATCCAAATTGTAGATTGCATTTTGGAGTTAGTTTGCTATTTTTAATCTTTCTCCCCAAAGTGTTGTTTAATCAAGACCCCATCCTTACAAAAAGGAAATCAATAGATTCACACTTTTACTTGACTCACATAAAGGTTGATAGTCCTTTCATTATGTGGATCTCATTTCCTAATGAAATATAAGGAAAATAGGTCCCTCCAATTGGATTATCAATCGTATTTGGTAAGTCACCCTATTTTTCATCATTTTAGTTATCCATGAGGTTCTTGGATCAACTGCCTACATGTAGCAATTGTATTTATCTACTATAAAAGTAATTTTATTCTTATATCTTTCCACAACTTGTGAGGTTATCCTATCCCTTTTATGAATTTCATTTTGAAATGTTTTGAAGAAACCGTAGAACATTGTGTCACACTATTTCGTATATGGAAATCTATGCATGTGATCCCTAATATGATGTGCAACAAGAATATTATTTCTCTAGACCATATTATTCAAACTAGGAATTTCCCACAAGAAATAAAACATAAGAAAGATAATCAAAGTGCCATATCAAAAATTATAACATGAATCATTGGTTCTGTACAAGTTTTCCAATAATTGCTACCGCAAAAGCTCACAAATATCATAATACTTTCCTTCCTTCACCATCTGATGAGTAGTGTAGATGGTGGTGGTAGTAGACCCTTCCCTATTAGTGTAGTAAACCTTATAAGAAATACCCATCGCGACATACTATACCCCTAAATCAAAAATATCATCCATGGTTAGAGTTCTTTTGTTGAATTTAGCTCTAGTACGCTTCATAACTTCTTCATTCTTCATGGAATTCAATGCTGGCATAGGTGTAAAGGAGAATAATATAGTCACAACCCTAATGGCTACCTTTGTTATTAGGTGGGTTCGATCAAGCCAAGATATGTCTTCATGAATCCAAATCAAAGCAATTCTGATGCATTCATCTTCAAAGAAAAAATTAGGGAAACCCTTCCATATTCACATATTTTGGTTTGAGTTGAAAATAATCACCCAAGAGATGATTGTACCTAAACTCTTCCATATTTAGGTGATTTTCCTCACTCAACTAAGAGTGAATATAGATATGGACATCTTTAGAATGAATCACATTGATCAAAACATGAGAGAATGCTCCATCTTTTTCAATCACACTGGATATGTATGGATGTTTCTTGAACTTTGGCCTTGGATTCTGTAGACACTAAATAATGTCCCATGATGAGGCCTAGTAAAGACCTCACAATCATTAAGTTTTTATCTTTTTAATAGTTTACAATTTGGATTTAAAACTCATAATATTTTCCTTTATGTATGCATTTATGAACTTAATGAAGTATTAAGACTTAGATTATGAATGGTCAATATTAATGATTATTTATGCTAAATGTATGGTTAATATGGTGATTAATCCATGAATTCTTTATGATATGTGCACCTTTATTATGCAACTAGAATTGATATTTATTTCTCGGCTCAATGATAACTGTTTCTGTTTTGAAAGTGATCAATGATTGATTGATTGTGACTCATCTTCAAATGATTCATTATCCGCTGATCTCCTTTTTGACTTATCATGTCGAATATAAACTCTTCCAACTACAACCCAAGTTCCAACCAAGCACAATCAGTTCAAAAATCTAGAAATCAATGCAACTGAAGGTTGTTACGAGGATCTTCGCCAAACATGTTCCTGTGCGCCAAGATATCTTTTTAGACTAGGATTAGATTAAGTTTCCCGCTTATCTTCTATTTTTGAAATAAAAAAGGATAACTATATCTAGTCCCAACATAGTTGGATGTTAGATCGTATCAAGTTTTGGATCTTGCTCATGTAATTTTCCTTTTTTTTAAAAGTTAGAATCATTTTATGTATTTCATCCCTATCTGGGCACATTCCCTGGAAATAAGATGGAAGTTGATCTCAAATCTGTGTTAAGATTCTTTCAACACACTTTTTGAATGAGGTGATCCTCTTAGTTTTTAAGATTCATAAATTACTACTATGTTTCATTTCCTACATTAATTCAAGTTCAAATGATTTCATCTGTTGTGAGTTGAAAGATATTCTAGATCAAAGTTACATTCTATTACTATTTTTATATCGTTCTGTTAAAATTGTTTCCTGTAGTTTATATTCTTAGTTTAAAAATCATTTGCATATTTGAAATAGTCTAAATCATCATCTTAAATGAATTCTATACAAAGTGGAACAAGTACTTGTTGATTTAGTAAGTGAAAAATGGAATAGTTTGTTTTCAAAAGAAACTCATTAAGTTTAAATAGATTTCAAAATTCAGTAGATTAGACTAAGTTAATCTTCCATTGTCTCACAATCTAAATTATCTTGGAACTAAAACTCTTTGTTTAAAACTCCATTTTGAAGTTTATTTAGAATAAATCAAGAATATAAGGTTAGTACTAAAACACTCTTGAAAAA